>LPNX010794685.1:0-29037 GCA_001517045.1 Pseudotsuga menziesii | reverse complement strand
ATACCAAGCTCTAGGAGCTTGCTTAAGGCCATATAAGGATTTCTTAAGGAGACAAACAAGGCTAGAGTTATTCTGAACATATCCAAGAGGTTATTCCATGTAAATATCCTCATGTAAAGCACCATGTAAGAAGGCAGACTTGACATCCATTTGATGGACTTCCCAGTTATGTAAGGATGCAAGGGAAAGAACAAGGTGGATGGAGTTCATTTTTGCTACAGGGGCAAAGGTTTCATTGTAGTCAATCCCTTCAACTTGGGAAAAACCTTTGGCAACTAACCTTGCCTTAAGTCTTTCAACACTACCATCTGATGCATACTTATTTCTGTAGACCCATTTACATCTGACAAGTTTTCTTCCTTTTGGAAGAGGAACAAGATCCCAAGTATCGTTCGCCATTAAGGAATGATATTCTTCATCCATAGCTGCATCCCAATCTGGATTTCCTGAAGCTTCTGCAAAAGTTTCTGGATCATGATTCTCGGAAACTTGAGCCAAAAGAGAAGAGGCTCGCTAAAACTGAGAACGTGTTCGACGTTGATCTCGAGGATCACCGGTAAGATCACCAGCTGCTTCACATGTTGAATGGACCCATAGAGGAAGTATTGGTGCTGGTGCAATTGGAGGAACATGAGCAGGCGGAGGTGGATTTTCATCCTCACTGTCATCATTAGAAACTGGAGTTGGAAACCTGTCAAGGAAGCTGGAAGAAGAAGAAGAAGGCACATTCGACGAATCAAGCTCGCAGGCCAAAGATGGCACACCCGCCAAGTTAGGCTCGCAAGCCAAGAGATTTTCATCAAATTTAACATCTCTTCTAATGATTATATCATGAGAATGTGGCTGAAGAAGTCTATAACCTTTTACATCTTCAGAATATCCAACAAATATGCACTTTTCACTTTTAGGCTGCAATGCTTTCCGTTTTTCATCCGAAATGTGAGCCCATGCTTCACAACCAAACACACGAAAGTGACTTACATCTGGTTTAATTTTACTCCATGCTTCTTCCGGTGTTATTTATACCTTGTAAAACTTTAGTGGGTGTGTGATTAACTATGTAATTTGCACAATTTATGGCCTCAGCCCAATATTGAAGACTTAGTCCCTTAGATTGGATCATATAATTAGCCATTTCTTTTAAAGGGCGGTTCTTCCTTTCAACTACACTATTTTGTTGTGGTGTATATGGAACAGTGTGTTGTTGTTGGATTCCTTGTTCAGTGCAAAAAGTAGTGAACTTGTTGTTAACATATTCTCCTCCATTGTCAGATCTTAACTTCATAATTTGATGACCAGATTGTTTTTCAACAAGGGCCTTGTAGGACAAGAACATGTTAAATACTTCGCTCTTAAGTTTTAAGAAGTAAACCCAAGTGTGTCTGGAGTAGTCATCAATGAAAGTTAAGAAATATTTGAAACCATAAAATGAAGTAGATGGAAGAGGGCCACACAAGTCACTATGCACAAGCTCTAAGGGAACTGAGGCGTGCCAAGAGGCACATTTGTCAAAACTATCCCGATGATGTTTTCTGAGTACACAACCGGAACAAACACCATCCTTGCAAGATACCAGCAGAAGACCAGTCACCATATTTTATTTACATAGTTGTTACAATGAGCAATAATTTAAGTGACCAAATCGCTCATGCCAAAGTTTCCTCAAGTTATCACTATGAGCAACAAAAATTGAAGGAAAAGGTGATGACCCAAAGTTGTTAAATTTGTACAACCTAGTAATATCATCAACAGTTTCAGTAGCAAGGACATTTTGAGGATTTTTAAAATCCTTGATTACAACTTGGTGAGGTGTAAACATCACAGTTTTACCTTCACCTGAATGAGTAATTTGATAGACTGATAACAAATTGCAGGAAATTTTTGGAACACATAGTACATCACTGAAATGACCATTCTCTACTGGAACTGTCCCAGATCCTACAACACTTAAAGATCTATCATCACCAACAAATATTTGTTTGGTGTTACATTCATGCATAGTAGAAAAGATGGCTTTATCCTTAGCCATATGATAAGATGCTCCAGAATCAATGAGCCATTCATTTGAAGTAGAAGAAGAAGATGCAGTATCAGAGTAACCAGAGGCACAAAGTGCATGTCCATGATAGGTAGATTCTGAAGATGAATCTAGGATGATGTGGTGCTTCTTCATTGCTGCTTCCAAGGCTATCATCTTCTTAAAACACTTAGATTCATCATGATTATCTTTCCCACAAAAATTGCAATGACGCTCAGTCTTCTTTCCTTTTTGCTTGGATCCTTTATCATTTTTTAAGGGAGGAGCTGACTGAGAGGGTTTGGGACCCTTGTTGTTTTGCTTTTTATTGTGAAAATTTTGTTTCTTGGGAGGCTTGGACTTTTCTTTCTGTTGGGACAATAAATCTTTCCCAGATGTATCTGCATTGTTAATTATTCAAAGATGAATGAGCTTGTCTTGCTCTCTAATTAAGGAATCACAAAAGGATTCAAGACTAGGCTCTACATAGCTAGCTGCAGTCAAGGATTTTTTCATGGAGTAGAATGTAGATACAAAAACAGAATATGCAGGTCCAAGTTTGGAAAGAATATGATAAATACATTGTTTGTCTTCTTTCTTAATCTTGCATTCTGCACATAATAGTCTAAGAGTTTTATACTTAGATAAATAGTCTTGAATGCAAGAAAAATCATTGGGATTCAAGGAAAGCAACTCGTTCTCAAGTTGATGACCCCGAATTTCATTGTATTTACCAAACACAGACTCCAACTTGTCATAAGCAACATTAGGTTCATCAATTCCAGATATGTGGAATCGTAAATCAGTAGAGTTTGACATCCCAATCAATCCACGAGCTTCATCACATCTATTTGCCCATTTAATTTTCTTATCATCATCAGTGGGTTCTGTTTCTTTCCCTGAGGTTATCCTGAAAAGTCCCCTACTTCGCAGAACATCCTCCATACGATATTTCCATGAGAAATAGTTAGAACTTGTAAGTATAATATCACAAGGGGCGGCCATACTGTAAAATAATGACTGAAAAAATAGAAATTAACTGCCTGGATGCAAAGAGCTCGAAAAAATATGCAATTTAAAAAAAACGACACTTAAAACTGATTCCGGATGATGCAGTTATGCTTGATCAAAGGAATGTTGAAGATGTCCCCAATAGTGACGTGGCCGATATTAACTTGACCAGTTAAAAAAAAGAACCTCCCTCTTCCAAAGATCTACCTTTGACAATCACTTTACAATAAAGTTGCTTTGAAGTGAATCACTTTTGTAGAATAAGTGAGGTTCACTTTTACAATAATGTACTTTTAAATAGTGCGGCAATAAATTAAAAGACTTAAGTGACTCACTTTTATTTTATTTTATTAATGTGAGATGCACTTTTACAATAAAGTAACTTGAAAATAGAAATTGCATGCACTAAAAAGTAGCTTGATAAGATTTGAACTCAAGACTTATCAAGGTGTAAAGCAACTTTGGACCAAGTAAGCTAAGTTTAAAAGGTACGTAAAAGTATGGAAAGAGGAAGGGGGCTTTTATTTTTTTTAACTCTTCTCTTTCGTTTTCCGTGCTTGCTTTCTTTTCCTGCAAATCACAAAAAAAATGAAAAACAAAAACAAAAAAAACTTTTTCCGCACAATGGGGTTAGATCTTGGTTAACTTACCCGGAAAGTCTATGTTTTCAAGTTTTCTCGTTGTTTCTGATTTGCCGTGATCGCACAAGGTGCACGACAAAGAGCATACGTAGCCGAGAAGACAAGAAAAAAAAACTTTCCCTCACTATTTCTGATTTGCCGCGATCGCGCAAGGTGCGCGGCAAAGAGCATACGCAGCCAGGGAAGGGAACAGTCCGAGACTAAAACAAAATGATCTAATAATAATACTGATAAGATATGAGAGAGATTTAAAAAAAAATAAAACAAATCCGTCACTGTAACATTATACCTTCAGATTTGCCGAAATGGGTGTTTCTGGAGCAAACGGAAATAGTTTTCGGTGAAACGAAAACTATTTCCAAATGGAAACGACGCTCCGGATGCAATGGAATAGCTCCCACAGGCCACAAATGTACAGAAAATCCAAAAATCTAGAAACCCTTTCAAAGTTTCGGCAACACCGGTTCCAGATCTTGATCAAAACCGAAAGCGGCTCTTCATAAAAGCTCTGATACCATGTTAGGGTACACAGGGTACTCCCAAAGGACCGAACACCAAGAAAAACTGCTTCACACAAACAGATCATAGATCAATACACCAATGTTTGTCACGTGGTTAAAACCCTTGAGAGGGAAACAGTCCACGGCCCCGGCCAAATAGCTACTCGGAGCAATTTATTATGCAAAAGAAAGAAAGTTACATGAGCTTCTCATAATCGATCAAATAGCCAAGGACGCTCTATGCTCTTTAAATAGAGATCATAGACCAATCATGTGTTAAGCCACGGATCAATGGTAGGTATGATCTAAGAGAAGTTGAACCGTCGGATCACTCTATGTCTAGAACATATCGTGACCGTCGGATTAGAATATTTACAAATGCATACTAATGCATACTAAAGAAACACACTTTTACCTAACGGATATATTACACAAGTTGATCTTAACTAACTCCTAAGTGTCTAAATATCCTAACAGTCTTCCGCTGCATCGGCTCTTCCATATTCTATTCATCAGCGATGCCAACGACTATTCTCCTCTGATCGTCGATGATACCGCTCCTTAGAAAACTTTCAGAAATTCTGCACCATCGGCGGTCGAAGGCTCTACCCGTTAAACGTATAGTTGTCTAGCCATCCGCAACGGCGGGCGCTCGATCAACTATTTTTTGCCGACGTCCATTGGTGGTCTCATCAACTAACTTCCACTGATGGTTTCGACACTTAAACAAAATTTTGAAACTTTCTTCTTCTTTCGGCGGTCGGAACCACTAAGCGCTACGTGTCAGCGTTTTAGTCCACACGGCAACCACAACGACAAACTGAAAAATAGCTAAATCCTTCTGCGATGTCGGTGATCCCAACAACTATTTTCTTCCGATGACATCGTCGGTTCGAACAACTAATTTATCCTGAGGTCCGCCGCCGAATCGGTAGTTCCGTCATCTAAATTTCGTTGACGACTTTATGACCGTTAGAAAAATTTTCAAAACTTTTCTCCTTTCACTTTCTTCCGCCGTGTTGGAGGAACTTCGCACTAAGTTCTCGAATGGGCCAACGATTTCATTACTTAGAAAACTTTGTGAATTTTCTTGTCTTCACCCATTTTTCCTGGTTTCTTATGGGCAGTAGGAAACCTGCCTCTGTTAACTATTTCTCATGGCCCTCTGAGGCCCAAATGCTGCAACATAAGCTCTGGCATTGCATCTTCACGGCCCATTCAGGACCATGCTGCAACCAGAGCTCTGATACCACACTGTAACATCCCCGACCCTCCGACCGGTGAAGAGGACGCTACGATACACATCACATCATTCGGGCATCTAGCCCAACGAACATGAACATACATATATGTAATGTTGAAGCATGATACTTAAAACATCAAACATATTACGAGGCATAATCATTCATATACACAACGGAAGAAAAACAAATCAATCAATACTCATGCATATACAGATCAACATTTAACATGTATATCAACATTCATTCATCATCGGTAATTATAATTGCAGACACAAGTTAGGCAAGAATACTTATATTATAGAGAACTTGTTCCGCAACTAGCTACGTCATTGCAACATTCCACCCAACTGTAGGCCCGCGTTCTCTTTAGTCTCTCATCAATGCTGCCATCCCCGAGTCGGGCATGATTCCCCAAGGAATAAGGAACTAACAGGCTTACACATAGCCAAGGCTAACACCACCACAACGGTACAGAGTTCAACCAAGCCAACATAGTTGGGTTTATCAAGCGAACATCAGATCGACCAAGCCAATAGAGTTGGATTTATCAGGCCATTGAGGAGTTGGGAAAGGCTAAATGCTAAGTTGGTGAGCTCATTGAAGAGCTACAGACACCAACACCAGAACCAGCCTGGCTTCTAGAACACCCACACACACCCAACACAAGTAAATCAGTCCCTTCTCTGCAACGTAGTCCCTCGAACCCTGATCTCCCTTCCAGTGCTATTCAGGGGTTGTGGAGAAGAAAGCCAACTCAGTAGCTCTGTCTGTGTGGTTCTCAATGCACCAGGTTTATCAAGCACCTCAGGCCCTCATTCACCACTCCAATGCAGTTCGAGGACAAAACCACTGCATGCAAGTAGCCAAACAGCTATTCAAGCTTTTACAGGGGAAAAACACAGTCAACCAGAATGTAGGAACTCTCAACAATCCTTCAAATGATACCACCACAAAAAGGAAAAACACAGCCAAGTAAAATGTGGGCAAACAGCAGCCCACAAATGACTATGAACTCACAGCACCCGATCCTCAATGCAATCGCTGGAGAAATTGCACAGACGATAGTGGGAAAGGAACGAATCCTCAATCTGTGCGTGAGGGGCAAAAGACACAGCCAAAACACATAACTGTGAATGCCATTACGACCACGACTCCATGATGGAATAACAGAACATTAAGCAGTATGGTCAATGGTAGAAAAAGACACAAATCTCTGTGTGAACAGAGGAAAGAATTGATCCGCCAGTCCACAAATGCATGAGGTAGAGGAGAACCATCTTTCTGCGTGAACGAGGAAGAAAATCATAGACTAACAATCCACGTGAGAGAGGGAAGGCGAACCCCCAACAATGGAATGTGGAACCTTTTAGCTCTGCCCAATGTGAGGAAATGAACAGACTCTCGATCCCCATAGTGGATAGACCATCCGCTACCCCAAGGCATGTCGTGGAGAGAGTGTGAGCGTAGTGGTATTTATGTCAGCCAATCGCTGCCCCCAACTAACAACGGAATAACTACGGTGGTGGTGAGGAAAAGAGAGTGGCGACACATGCCTCTTCCCCCATGACTCAATGTTCAACATTCCCCTTCCTTATCCTTTGGAATCATGCCCCTTCTCAATTTAGTTGCAGTGAACATAGTTGGTTGGGTTAGTTAATTAAAATGCACATTTACATGATGTCACAATTTACTATATGTCGTATGTCCCAATATACCATCGGTGACCATTCCAATCCGAAACATAACATAACTAAATCAATGGTGGGGCCTTTGCCCTTAGCTCCTCACCATGATTATTTACAATATATGTATTAATGCAAACGGGGTCAAAACCGGGGTGTTACACTCACTCACTCACTCAAGTTCACATGAGCAGAGAGAGAAGAATAAGGAGGAGAGATAGTGAGATGAATAAGACTTCTTATACTTGGGATTTTCCATTTTGTGATATTGTCTTACTGACAAAACTATTCTGAGGAAGTTTGCGGGGTTTTCTCTTTTATGGTTTCCCCAAAAAAAATATTTGTGGCTTATGTATCTGCTCTATTGTATGCATCTTGTTGTGCTTGTTATTATTTGAGATAATAATCCTAATCAATTTGAATAAGATTAGAAAAACTAACATGTTCCACTACAAAGGTCATTTGAAAAAGTGAAATAAATTGTTTCAATATTACTCTCATTAAAGAAATATTGTTTCTAATCAACTTTGAAATATCCTTATGCTTATTATAAAGTTTATTATTATGTGCGTTTGCTAAAATCAAACCTGGTTTTGTTCTAATACAAACACATTATCCACCAAATTAATAATAAAATTAAGGTATTTGCAACAAATACACATGTCTACTTTACCTACTTAAATCTTCGAATGCATATTAAATTAGAACTTCTACATATTGTTAGTAAGATTTAAAAATTCTATATATTTTTGTTTGGATTTATAACTTCTCGATATACCATACAACATTATAAATATTTGGCTTCCATAAGATGTGCATGTGGTAAAAACTATGATTAATGTAAAAAAACACCAATATTTGGCTTCCATAAGATGTGCATGTGGTAAAAACTACTATTAATGTAAAAGAAACCAACACTAGTATGACCTTTTGACATTGTGAGAACTAATTATTCTTACACTAATATCCTGTTATGACATGCAAAACTTGAATTGTTTTTTGTGCTTATTTTTATTATTTAGATGTTCCTTTCACATCTATTATCATTTGTGAACTTTGAAAATTTAAGATCACTAAATATGGAATGGTACGTTCTACCAACTTGTTGAGAAACAATTTTGGTACGGTTTTTGAAGAATTGAGGTTGCACAATAATGAAGGCAATAATGGAGTTTGTTTTTTTCATCCCATGCCTCCTTGCCATCAATTTTAAGTTCAGAGATAGCGTGGATTTCAATACAAAGTAGATATGTGCCCAACATTATTATTATTTTATTCAAAATGGGAAAATCGTAAATTACTTTGCATTGTATATGAGAGAGAAGTATTTTGCATCAAGTATATTTGATAGAGAAAGAGAGATAGATAGAGAGATAAAGAGATAGAATCCTAACAAAAGTTACTATGGTATCCAACAATTTCACCAAATGACGATTACAACATGACTAAGTACCAAATATATTTGTTACGTGTATTGTTCCTAAATTGTAAGTTCATCAATTGAACAAAAGATTGCCATGATTATTTTAAGACACCGAAATAGGTCTCTAGTCTAAAAATATATCTATCAAATATTGGAGACATGATGGCACATGAGCGTGGCTCTAATACCACTTATGGTGTTCGTTAACCTTGAAACTTGAGAATCACATAGAATATAATAATATTAGGATGCAATAAAATATAAGTATATAGAACATAACTAGAAATATGATACAATAATAAGATAATGTAGCAGCAGAAGAGCCTTGTTATTGTGGAAGTAATGTTCTATTGCTGTTGGAACTGTTCTCCCCAAATTCTTTAAATTTTGGACCCCCCTTTATAATTTTAATGCTGCGTTGAATCAATTGGAGCCGTAAATTTTTGGTCATGCTTTAATTTTGGATGATTTTCAAAGATGAACTCTCGTCCTGTTTCAGAAATTGCTTGTGCTGGAAATTGTTGCGGGTCGCAGATGTTAGATTCTGATTTTTGTTAGTCGAAGATGAATCGGGTCAAGTGTTCTTTGAAAAACGCTGTTCCGGAGGTGAAACAGTTTCAATCGTTGCCAATTTTTTAAAGTTTTAAAACACTTATCAATTTTGTCTGATCGGAGGTTGTTGTCTGTTTCTCTTCCGCCGTTGTGGCTCCCAAACCAGCTAGCTACCCGAAATGAAAAATGCTCCGCCCACAGATGCGTGTCGCAGGTTGTTGTCTGTTTCTCTTCCGCCGTTGCGGCTCCCAAATTAGCTAAGCGCCCGGTGTGTAAGCGCTCCGTCCGCCGATGCGTGTCAGTCTTCTAGTCGCATGTCTATAACTCTTTTTCTTCCACCGTTGCGGCTTCACAAAGAACTTGGATGCCGATGTTGTTGTCCTTTCGATTTCCGATTGGAAGTTTTCCCGCCCACAGCCTAGGTCTTAACTCTTCCGACTCTGATGTGTTTAAGTGTTTTCGCAGTACCCGTCGCATGTTAAGGCCCACTTATGTGGCTGTGAATGAGTCTACCTTGCCGATGTTAGCTCTCTGAGCCGCCGATGAGTTTTTCATTTTCCATCATTGGAGATTCCTCTCGAACCCATAGGTAGACGAGATAGTGGTGCCGGCACTTGTGAAGGTCCTCAGGGTCGTAATGCAGTACATGGCCTTTCTTGTTGATCAACTGTTGTGGTTGATATAATTTACATTTTGTTTTAGAATTCAATCCCAATGAATTATACACATTGATTAATTGCAGGTGGACTCAAGAGACTGTACAGACTACCACGACGCGAAGGCATAGCTGGGCATTTTTGGCAAAGGTCGAATCGTAATCGGCAGGACTGCAAGAAGGGCGAATGGAGTAAAAGGCAAAATCAAAAGCAACAAAGGCACAGACCTGAAAGGTCTGTCAGTTACTCAGCGGATCTTGAGCGCGCGCAAAAAGGATAAAAAGAGGGATATGAAACGTTTGAGGAATCGAAAGGTCACACGTGTGGGGGTAGCCCAAGCGGTATACTGCTTTAGTTTAAATATTTGAAAGTTAGAATTGATAGGGGATTTTTCCCACTTAGACATGTAAAGAGATATTGTAAGAAGAACTACTTTTTTTTGCAATAAATAATTATTGTTTGCTTGTCGGAGAAAGTTTGGCGAGACGTTCAAATGCTATGCTATGGATTGGTGAAAGATGAACTATTTCATTTTTCCAGTTTTTGTCCATTAACTGTGATATTGTTCTAACTCTTAGAGCCTATGTTCTTGTTTGAATGATTTCTGGTTTATTCTGTGAAATTACCACCATGAGTAATGCATGCTGTTCATAAAACAATTGGCTATCTGATTGTCTAAATATTTTTAATCATTCATGTGTTGTAGGAAGGAATATTAGCTATCTGTAATTTCTCTTTATAATGCATGCACAATATACATTACTCATAAATAAGTTACAATTTGGCTCCCCGGGGATAGATAGATAGATAGTTAGTTTTACTTTATTGCTGCATATGTGATTTAGATGCTTGTGAGTTCTAAGATGAGAGGTAAGAACCTGCGCATCACGTTGTGACTACTCCTTGCGTTGTTTATCACCCTGCATGGTTAATTAGGCACGCGCATATCATACTTTAAGTCAAAAAGTACTAAAACCTTTATTTTTTGTTAGTTGACCTACGGTAGCCGGACCGCAAACCGGACGGATTCCCTATACCAAACAGTCACGGGCTAGTTGGGAACCTTGACTGGGGAGAATCCCTTGCTGTTTTTGCCTGCGAATTTTCAGGCCTCAACAGTTTTGGCGCTAGAAGGAAGGCCGCCAGTGCATGGCTGGCCGAGGAAAACTGTTTTCCCGAGACTATTCCACCGGTAACAGTTCAGAAAGTAGTGGGCTTCATAATCCAATTCTGGAAGAAAGGGGTAGAGAACATTTGCTTTCTGTTGACAACAAGGTTGTTAATAATCTGAGAAGACACACTAGGGAATACGTGCAGATGATCGGAGGATTGCCGATCATCCCTGAATTGCCCAGAAGAGAATATAAAAGGAAAGATCGTCCTATATTAGAAGACTCAGTGCTGGTTGAGGATTGGGAAAAGATTGTAGAAATAGCCCTACAGGAAGTTGTACTGCCTTTGAATCAAGAAGGCCCAGATACTCCTCACAGTTCTCCTGCTCATAATCCTATTCATTCACCACCTCACTCTCCACCCAAACTCATGGCAGGCGTAAACGCAAATCAGCCACCCAACCCACCAAATCCACCACCTGCTTGGAAAGCCAGATCACCTTTAAACCTAACACCTCCTTTGCGTGACTTACCTCAAGATTTTGAGAAAATGCTACCCAAATTTGACCCAAGTGAAAAGATTATAGTAGATGATCACTTGCAAAGCTTTTACTTGGCCATAGAAGGATTAAGGGCTGGAGAACACGAAGATGTAGTCTGCAAACTTTTTCCACATACCCTTAAAGGAGCAGCAACCTCATGGTATTTTGGTCTGCCTGCAAACTAAATCCTAGAATGGGATACTTTTGAAAGAATATTCAGAAATAAATATGCATGCCAGAAAACCCATGTAGCACTGAAGAAAGGTTTATGCGCTTTGAAGAAAGAAAGAAAAGAAAAGGTGCATAGTTTTACACAAAGGTTTGCTGCTTATCTTAAGAATTTTTCTGTAGCTGATAAGCCTTCTGATAAAGTTTTGATTGAATATTATACTTCAGCTTTAAGGAGTGATTTGGCCATGTTCGCCAAGATGAAAGCCAAACCTACGTTATCAAAAACTTACGAAGAAGCTGAGAGAGTAGAAGCTGAAAGAGAGAGCATCGAAGATTATCCTGAGCAGTCTGGAGAAAAAACTTTTGGTAAGAAATATTTATTATTTACTAAGACTAAGGAGGAGCAGTTGCATGATTTTGATGGGATGCTAAAAATGATGTAGAAACTTTCCAACAGAATAATAGATTTGGAGAAAGAGAAGGAAGCTCAGAAAGCATATAAGCCATATTACAAGAGAAGAGAGGATAACAACCAATCCAAACCTCCCCCATACAGTCCGGCATCGATGAATTTAACAGAGGTAGGTATGGATAATTTTTTTACTTTCCATCAACAACCCCATTCTGAAAAAAATTGTCCTCAATGGATAAATTCAATGACATTGGTAATGAATCAGATGTTGGATTCTAAATTAACTGAGGATAGCGAGGAAGAGGAAAAGGGTAGTAAAACCACAGAAAAACAAGAAAATGATACCATGTTTTTATGGGACCGTGTCTCGCTTTTTGATACAGAAAGAAGTACTCTGAAACCTGAGGGGATATTGGAAATAAATATGACAACAAAAGGCCTGGATTTGGTGAATAAAGACAATTAAATGCTCTCAAAGATCAAGAAATTGCAAAAGAATGTCAAGAAACGACCAAAGAACAATGTAGATGGTGAGGTACCTAAAGTCACTATTACCAGTCAAGGTCCGAAGAAAATAAATATGCTTGTTAAGCCTATGGAAGAACAAGTAGGTGATGACAAGGAAAATATAAAAAAACCTGAAGAATCAGAGGAAGAGCTACCCACAGAAAACCAACCTATGGAGGAAGTTGTTGAAGCAATTGGGGAAGGAAAAACTAGGTTTAAAACCCCACCTTTCCTTTTGACTTTGGAAATTTTGAATCATAAGGTGCATAATTGTTTGGTATATTCTGGATCATCAGTAAATGTTATGACACTCGCAGTGTGCAAAAATATTAATGGATAACTAAAACCTACTGCTTGGGAAGTTACTCAATTAGACAGAACTAATGTGAAAGTAGCCGGAGAAATGGAGAATGTTCTCATTCGTTTATCTGCAAATGAAAAGATATGTCAATATATTGATATTGTGGTGGTAGACATACCTGATGGTTATGGACTTATTTTGAATCGATATTGGTCAGCAAGGTTGAAGGGGTATTTTGCTTCAGATTGGACACATTTGTGGCTGCCTCATAAATGAGTCCCAAATCAGATCAAAATTTTAAGGGAACCCTACATGAAACACAATGTCACTCAGTTGGAGGGTAAGAATGAACCAGTGAATTCTGTTTTGGGAAATTATCTAATTGAACTTGAACCGGGAAACTTTGCATCAAAAGAATCCAACAACATATTTGAGACCCAGCCCGATCTCCTTCGGTTTTCACGGGCTGATGAGATTAATTGTAAAATAGTAGTTTCAGTTTCAGATATAGCTTTTTCAAGACTAGGAGATGTAGTTTTTGATAATGGTTAGTTTTTTTTTTATAGTCAAGCCTAGCCCCTTAGCTTACAAGTTTCCAGATTTATAGGGGTGGGTAGAGAACTGACTAGTTAGCGGTTTAGTTCTTGTTTTTTTTTTTTTTCTTGACTTTTATTGCTTGATGACCTTGTACATAAATAAACTGATTTGATTGTTTATTTTTGGTTTACTTTATTTCAGTTTGCTTTTAGTTAAATTTTGTTTGATCTCAATAAAAAGAAGCAATCTTTTGGTTGCATGGAGAGCATTAGAATTCTGGACTAACTAAAATCCTTGATTATAAGACTGTGTAGTATGGTTTTATCTAATAGAATTTCTTCTAGTTTAGCATTTTTCCTAAATGGATATGAACGCATTTAAGTCCTGCTTAATCTCTGTAAAATAATTCAAGATTAAAAGGTCTGGAATACTATTTCGAGGCTCCATCCATCTCACACTTAAAAATGTCCTAGGGGGTGACAGGAAAAGACCCATGGAAAGGAAGCAAGGTAAACAATATATTATATATAAATGATCCCATGCCAAGAATTGAAAGCCAAAAGGCTAAGAAGAGTCAAAACTCCTAAGAAAGCAATATGTATCAAAACAAAGTACTAAATCATATGAGTATAAAATTGCCAAAGTTTCTTCTCCGTCCGTGAGATGAAAATTAAATACATCTCTCACACAAAAGGACACTATGGATAGAGGATCCTGAATAAAAAAATTCAGAAAGAAAGGCATGAGGAGGACTCAAAAGGACAAAAAGTCCAAAAGCACAAAATAGGTGCAAAATGGCATGGGAACGAGGAACAAATGAATATTTCTATTTACCATATGTTACGATCCTATGGTGTCCAAGCTGGAAGCTACCTGAAGATAGAGGTAAAAATGAAACTCATATTCCTGGCCTTGAAAGAGTTATCTTGAATTTGAAATCTTGGTTTCCATTTTCCTAAATTGGACTACCCTCAATGATTAAAAGTACATATATTTTCCATTTGGGAAATCCATACATCTAGAAGAATTCAACATGTTGGGTTTATTGTTAAACAGTCTGTTACTTAAGGAAAAAATTGTCCAGAGATCTAGGTTCACCAGGTAGTCACCAATTGTTGCAGCTACAACTGTTCTCCCCAAATTCTTTAAATTTTGGACCCCCCTTTATAATTTTAATGCTACGTTGAATCAATTGGAGCCGTAAATTTTTGGTCATGCTTTAATTTTGGATGATTTTCGAAGATGAACTCTCATCTTGTTTCAGAAATTGCTTGTGCTGGAAATTGTTGCGGGTCGTAGATGTTAGAGTTTGGTTTTTGTTAGTCGAAGATGAATCAGGTCAAGTGTTCTTTGAAAAACGTTGTTCCGAAGGTGAAACAGTTTCAATCGTTGCCATTTTTTTAAAGTTTTAAAACACTTATCAATTTTGTCTGATCGGAGGTTGTTGTCTGTTTCTCTTCCGTCGTTGCGGCTCCCAAACCAGCTAGCTACCCGAAATGAAAAACGCTCCGCCCGTCGATCCGTGTCGCAGGTTGTTGTCTGTTTCTCTTCCGCCGTTGCGGTTCCCAAATCAGCTAAGCGCCCGATGTGTAAGCGCTCCGTTCGCCGATGCGTGTCGGTCTTCTAGTCGCATGTCTATAACTCTTTTTCTTTCGCTATTGCGGCCACACAAAGAACTTGGCTACCGATGTTGTTGTCCTTCCAATTTCCGATTGGAAGTTTTCCCACCCACAGCCTAGGTCTTAACTCTTCCGACTCTGATGTGTTTATGTGTTTTCGCAGTACCCGTCGCCTGTTAAGGCCCGCTTATGCGGCTGTGAATGAGTCTACCCTGTCGATGTTAGCACTCTGAGCCGCTGATGAGTTTTTCATTTTCCATCGTTGGAGATTCCTCTCGAACCCGTAGGTAGACGAGATAGTGGTGCCGGCACTTGTGAAGGTCCTCAGGGTCGTAATGCAGTACATGGCCTTTCTTGTTGATCAACTGTTGTGGTTGATATAATTTACGTTTTGTTTTAGAATGCAATCCCAATGAATTATACACATTGATTAATTGCAGGTGGACTCAAGAGACTGTACAGACTACCACGACGCAAAGGCATAGCTGGGCAGTTTTGGCAAAGGTCGAATCATAACCGGCAGGACTGCAAGAAGGGCGAATGGAGTAAAAGGAAAAATCAAAAGCAACAAAGGCGCAAACCTCAAAGGTCTGTCAGTTACTCAGTGGATCTTGAGCGCGCGCAAAAAGGATAAAAAGAGGGATATGAAACTTTTGAGGAACCGAAAGGTCACACGTGTGGGGGTAGCCCAAGCAGTCTATTGCTTTAGTTTAAATATTTGAAAGTTAGAATTGACAGGGGATTTTTTCCAGTTAGACATGTAAAGAGATATTATAAGAAGAACTACTTTTTTTTGCAATAAAGAATTATTGTTTGCCTGTCGGAGAAAGTTTGGTGGGACGTTCAAATGCTATGCTATGGATTGGTGAAAGATGAACTATTTCGTTTTTCCAGTTTTTGTTCGTTAACTGTGAGATCGTTCTAACTCTTAGAGCCTATGTTCTTGTTTGAATGATTTCGGGTTTATTCTGTGAAATTACCACCATGAGTAATGCATGCTGTTCATAAAACAATTGGCTATCTGATTGTCTAAATATCTTTAATCGTTCATGTGTTGTAGGAAGCAATATCAGCTATCTGTAATTTCTCTTTATAATTCATGCACAATATACATTACTCATAAATAAGTTACAATTTGGCTCCCCGGGGATAGATAGATAGATAGTTAGTTTTACTTTATTGCTGCATATGTGATTTAGATGCTTGTGAGTTCTAAGACGAGAGGTAAGAACCTGTGCATCACGTTGTGACTACTCCTTGCGTCTTTTATCACCCTGGATGGTTCATTAGGCACGTGCATATCATACATTAAGTCAAAAAATACACACGGTGGACCGAGCCGCAACCGGTAAAACCTTTATTTTTTGTTACTTGACCTACGATAGCCGGACCGCAAACCGGACGGATTCCCTATACCAAACAGTCATAGGCTAGTTGGGAACATTGACTGGGGAGAATCCCTTACTGTTGTTGCCTGCGAATTTCCAGGCCTCAACAGTTTTGGCGCTAGAAGGAGGGCTGCCAGTGCATGGCTGGCTGAGGAAAACTATTTTCCCAAGACTATTCCACCGGTAACAGTTTAGAAAGCAGTGGGCTTCATAATCCAATTATGGAAGAAAGGGGTAGAGAACATTTGTTTTCTGTTGACAACGAGGTTGTTAATAATCTGAGAATAGACACTAGGGCATACGTGCAGATGATTGGAGGATTGCCGATCATCCCTGAATTGCCCAGAAGAGAATATAAAAGGAAAGATCGTCCTATATTGGAAGACTCAGTGCTGGTTGAGGATTGGGAAGAGCTTCTAGAAACAGCCCTACAGGAAGTTGTACTGCCTTTGAATCAAGAAGGCCCAGATACTCCTCATAGTTCTCCTGCTCATACTCCTATTCATTCACCACCTCACTCTCCACCCAAACTCATGGCAGGCGTAAACACAAATCAGCCACCCAACCCACCAAATCCACCACCTGCTTGGATAATAGAGGTAAACATGTAAAGGGATTTAGTGCCTAAGGGATTTAGGGATTCATGTTTACGGAGTTAGGGTTTAAGAGTTTAGACATTAAGGGATTACATGTTTGTGGATAAACTAGGGCTTAGGTGTTGGGTGTTAAGTTCTTCAAGGTAAATGGGTTTAGGGGTTAGGGGATTTAGGGGTTAAGGGATTGAGGGTAAAAGTGTTAGGGCTTAGGGATTAAGAGGTTGAGCGTTAACAGTGAATAAGGTAAGTGTTAAGAGCTTGTAAGAGATTAAGGGCTTAGGGAGATTAGTGGTTAAGGACATAATGGTTAGGGGATGTGGTTATTTAAGAGGTGAGGCATTTAGGGGTTAACACATTTATGAGCTAAGGGATTTAGGGCTCTAGGTTTAGGGTGTTAGGATTGAGGAGGTTAAGGGATAAGTGTCAATGGGTTAAAGGATTAAAGGATCATGGTTTAAGGGATTAATACTTTCAAAATATGCACCTAGAAAAGATGTATTGTTTTCTAGGAATGATCACTTAGATAATTATATAAAAAACATACTATTTTTATTTTCGAAAAATAGCGTTGCACTAGTGCTATATGTTCTCTACATTCCTGCAAATTTTTGTAACCTGAAACCATCATTTAGGCCCTCGAAGGCTGCACCCACAAAAACATATACCTTATCATTTTCCTTAAAATAAAAAAACGATTGTTAGTAAAAATGAAAGTTGACATGGTTTTGAAAATTTTCAATATATAAAACTTATATATTCAGAAACATGATGCAATTTCCTACATTTCATCTTTTTAACTCAAAGCAATATATTTTGTGTAAGTATCTCAAAAAATCCAAGTAAGTCGAGGGATGCTTGATTTTTTAGTTTTCTATTGCATCTAACGCACCAAAAGTGACCCCATTAGCTTACACTCACCCTTTTACATTGATTGATGAGCACTGACTTATTCATCCTTATTACAAAGATATGGATTTATACCATGCATGCTTAAATTCTAGAGTAAGGTGGGTTAGGGTTGGACCCTAACACAATAAATATGAAGTAATTGGGAGAGAGGTGTTTGTAGAAGTGTGTGAAGCTAGATATAATAGTTTTAGAAGGCTATATGAGATGTAGGATCTCCTAGACACAAAATGGAGATGTGATATTTTAAATATCCGTATGCTTACAATGAATTTGGATGTTCTTGTGGTTGTTCTAGAAGGAAAGTGACTCCTAGGTTTCCTTCTAGCACAAAGGCAATAAACTCTTATTGCCTTGTCTTCCGCTGCATCGGCTCTTCCATCTTCTATTCATCGACGATGCTAATGACTATTCTCATTTGATCGCCGATGATCCCGCTCCTTAGAAAAATTTTGGAAATTCTGCGCGATCGACGGTCGAAGGCTCTACCCGTCAGACGCATAGTTGTCTAGCCATATTCAATGGCGGGCGCTCGATCAACTATTTTCCGCCGACATCCATCGGTGGTCTCATCAACTAACTTCCGCCGATGGTTTCGACACTTAAACAAAATTTTGAAACTTTCTTCTTCTTTCGGCGGTCGGAACCACTAAGCGCTACGTGTCGGTGTTTTAGTCCACACGGCAGCCACAACGACGAACTGACAAACAACTAAATCCTTCCGCGGTGTTGGCGATCCCAAAAACTATTTTCTTCCGACGACATCGGCGGTTCGAACAACTAATTTCTCCTAAGGTCCGTCGCTGCATCAGTGGTTCTGTCATCTTAATTTCATCGACGATTTTATGACCGTTAGAAAAATTTTCAAAACTTTTCTCCTTTCACTTTCTTCCGCTGTGTTGGAGGAACTTCACACTAAGTTCTCCAATGGGTCGACGATTTCGTTACTTAGAAAATTTTGTGAATTTTCTTGTCTTCACCCATTTTTCCTGGTTTCTTCTGGGCAGTAGGAAACCTGCCTCTTTTAACTGTTTCTCATGGCCCTCTGAGGCCAAATTGCTGCAACATAAGCTATATCATTGCATCTTCACGGCCCATTCAGGCCCATGCTGCAACCAGAGCTCTGATACCACACTGTAACATCCCCGACCCTCTGATCGGTGAAGAGGACGCTACGATACACATCACATCATCCGGGCATCTAGCCCAACAAACATGAACATACATATATGTAATGCTGAAGCATGATACTTAAAACATCAAACATATTACGAGGCATAATCATTCATATAAACAACGGAATAAAAACAAATCAATCAATACTAATGCTTATACAGATCAACTTTTAACATGTATATCGTCATTCATTCATCAATGGTAATTATAATTGCAGACACGAGTTAGGCAAGAATACTTATATTATAGAGAACTTGTCCCACAACCAGCTATGTCACTGCAACGTTCCACCCAACCGTAGGACCGCGCGCTCTTTAGTCTCTCAGCAATGCTGCCACCCCTGAGCTGGGAATGATTCCCCAAGGAATAAGGAACTAACAGGCTTACACATAGCCAAGGCTAACACCACCACAACGGTACCGAGTTCAACCAAGCCAACACAGTTGGGTTTATCAAGCGAACAACAGATCGACCAAGCCAACAGAGTTGGATTTATCAGGCCATTAAGGAGTTGGGAAAGGCTAAATGCTAAGTTGGTGAGCTCATTGAAGAGCTACGGACACCAACACCAGAACCAACCTGGCTTCTAGAACACCCACACACACCCAACACAAGGAAATCAGTCCCTTCTCTGCAACGCAGTCCCTCGAACCCTGATCTCCCTTCCAGTGCTATTCAGGGGTTGTGGAGAAGAAATCCAGCTCAGTAGCTCTGTCTGTGTGGTTCTCAACGCACCAGGTTTATCAAGGACCTCAGGCCCTCATTCACCACTCTAATGCAGTCTGAGGACAAAACCACTGCATGCAAGCAGCCAAACAACTATTCAAGCTTTTACAGGGGAAAAACACAGTCAACCAGAACGTAGGAACTCTTAGCAATTCTTCAAACAATACCACCACAAAAAGGGAAAACACAACCAAGTAAAACATGGGCAAACATCAGCCCACAAATGACTATGAACTCACAGCACCCGATCCTCAATGCAATCACTGGAGAAATTGCACAGACGACAGTGGGAAAGGAATGAATCCTCAATCTGTGCATGAGGGGCAAAAGACACATCCAAAACACATAACTGTGAATGCCATTACGACCACGATTCCATGATGGAATAACAGAACATTAAGCAGTCTGGTCAATGGTGGAAAAAGACACAAAGCTCTGTGTGAATAGAGGAAAGAATTGATCTTCCAGTCCACAAATCCATGAGGTAGAGGAGAACCATCTTTCTGCGTGAACGAGGAAGAAACTCACAGACTAGCAATCCGCGTGAGATAGGGAAAGCAAACCCCCAACAATGGAATGTGGAACCTTTTAACTCCGCCCAACGTGAGGAAATGAACAGACTCTCGATCCCCATAGTGGATAGACCATCCACTACCCCAAGGCACGTCATGGAGAGAGTGTGAGCGTAGTGGTCTTTATGCCAACCAATCGCTGCCCCCAACTAACAACGGAATAACTAAGGTGGTGGTGAGGAAAAGAGAGTGGTGACACATGGCTCTTCCCCCATGACTTAATGTTCAACATTCCCCTTCCTTATCCTTTGGAATCATGCCCCTTCTCAATTTAGTTGCAGTGAACATAGCTGGTTCGGTTAGTTAATTAAAATGCACATTTACATGATGTCACAATTTACTATATGTCGTATGTCCCGATATACCATCGGTGACCATTCCAATCCGAAACATAACATAACTAAATCAATGGTGGGGCCTTTGCCCTTAGCTCCTCACCATGATTATTTACAACATATGTATTAATGCAAATGGGGTCAAAACCAGGGTGTTACACTCACTCACTCACTCAAGTTCACATGAGCAGAGAGAGAAGAATAAGGAGGAGAGATAGAGAGATGAATAAGACTTCTTATACTTGAGATTGTCCATTTTGTGATATTGTCTTACTGACAAAACTATTCTGAGGAAGTTTGCAGGGTTTTATCATTTATGGTTTCCCCGAGGAAAATATTTGTGGCTTATGTATCCACTCTATTGTATGCATCTTGTTGTGCTTGTTATTATTTCAGATAAAGATCCTAATCAATTTGAATAAGATTAGAAAAACTAACATGTTCCACTACAAAGGTCATTTGAAAAAGTGAAATAAATTGTTTCAATATTACTCTCATTAAAGAAATATTGTTTCTAATCAACTTTGAAATATCCTTATGCTTATTATAAATTTTATTATTATGTGCGTTTGCTAAAATCAAACCTGGTTTTGTTCTAACACAAACACAATATCAACCAAATTAATAATAAAATTGAGGTATTTGCAACAAATACACATGTCTACTTTACCTACTTAAATCTTCGAATGCATATTAAATTAGAACTCCTACATATTTTTAGTGAGAGTTAAAAATTCTATATATTTTTGTTTGGATTTAAAACTTCTCTTTATACCATACAACATATTAAATTAGAACTCCTACATATTTTTAGTGAGAGTTAAAAATTCTATATATTTTTGTTTGGATTTAAAACTTCTCTTTATACCATACAACATTATAAATATTTGGCTTCCATAAGATGTGCATGTGGTAAAAACTATGATTAATGTAAAAAAAACCAATATTTGGCTTCCATAAGATGTGCATGAGGTAAAAACTACGATTAATGTAAAAAAAACCATTACTAGTATGATCTTTTGACATTGTGAGAACTAATTATTCTTACACTAATATCTTGTTATGACATGCCAAACTTGAATTGTTTTTTGTGCTTAATTTTATTATTTAGATGTTCCTTTCACATCTATTATCATTTGTGAACTTTGAAAATTTAAGATCTCTAAATATGGAATGGTACGTTCTACCAATGAAGTTGCACAATAATGAAGGCAATAATGGAGTCTGTTTTTTTCATCCCATGCCTCCTTGCCATCAATTTTAAGTTTAGAGATAGCGTGGATTTCAATACAAAGTAGATATGTGCCCAACATTATTATTATTTTATTCAAAATGGGAAAATCGTAAATTACTTTGCATTGTATATGAGAGAGAAGTATTTTGCATCAAGTATATTTGAGAGAGAAAGAGAGATAGATAGAGAGATAAAGAGATAGAATCCTAACAAAAGTTATTATGGTGTCCAACAATTTCACCAAATGACGATTACAACATGACTAAGTACCAAATATATTTGTTACGTGCACGGGGGCTTCACTTGTTGACCAATATCCTATCACGTTAGTTCATATTGTGGTTTTTAAAATTATCAAAAATTGAACCAATATATTGTAGGTATTGGGGGGATGAGGGTTTTAAGGTGGGGGTGGGTAGGGTGGTTTATAAGGATCGAGGTATAAAAAGGGGTAGGGAGGAGGTTTTAAGTATTGGGAGGGGGTTTCAACAAAAAGAGTTTGGGTCAATATCTCTTGAAATTAAGGGTATTCTTTAATATCCCATGATCGCACGTGCTATGTGAGAGGTTCACTAAGTGAAGTCCCCGTGGTTACGTTACGTGTATTGTTCCTAAATTGTAAGTTCATCAATTGAACAAAAGATCGCCATGATTATTTTAAGACACCGAAATAGGTCTCTAGTCTAAAAATATATCTATCAAATATTGGAGGCATGATGGCACATGAGTGTGGCTCTAATACCACTTATGGTGTTCTTTAACCTTAAAACTTGAGAATCACATAGAATATAGTAATATTAGGATGCAATAAACTATAAGTATATAGAACATAACTAGAAATATGATACAATAATAAGATAATGTAGCAGCAGAAGAGCCTTGTTATTGTGGAAGTAATGTTCAAATGCCTCTTATGGTAGGGTGACAATTCACTTGAGTAGTGCTCCGTTACAAATGTTCTCGACAAAACTCTTCATAGCCTTGAAGCTCTTTAAATAGGCTTCAAACATCCAAAACCCTAACTAATTTGCATGGTCAAAATACAACTTTCTAGTGTACTTAGTAAATAAAGAGACCCTTTTGGGTAATTGCACAAAGTTGAGGGACCTTTTAAATGCAATCCTACTTCAAGAAACTTGTGAAAGTTGAGTAAAATGAAAACGTGTGAGCATTTCTATGAACTAGGAATGGACGCGCTTGAGCATGCCATGCCAATATACACCTAGGATAGGAAACAAAAATGCTCTAGGATTTTTTAACTACTACATAACGCTATAGCATTCCGTAACTACAAAAATTTGTAGCTTTTTGTACTTACAAAACTCTCTAGAATTTTGTATTACATTGAAATGCTCTAGCGTTTTGTAATTACAAAACTCTCTAGCATTTTGTATTACATCAAAATTCTCTAGGGTTTTGTATTACATCAAAACTCTCTAGCGTTTTGTAGTTACAAAACTCTCTAGCGTTTTGTAGTTACAAAACTCTCCAGTGTTGTATTACGTCAAAACTATCTAGCATTTTGTATTACATCAAAACTCTCTAGCATTTTGTATTACATCAAAATGTCTAGCGTTTTGTATTACATCTATTTAAGGATATAGGGGCTAAGGGTTAAGGGATTAGGAATTAGGATTTAGGGGTTATATTATTTAGGGTTTATGATCTTTAAGGGTTAGAGCTTAAGGGGATAAAAGTTAAGGGTTTAGGAAATAGGGGTTAAGGGATAATAAGTGATTGACTAGAGTTAAGAGGATACAACTTAAGGAGTTAGGGGCTTTAGTTGTTAAGGTATTTAGGGTTTGGGTGTTAGGATATTAGTGTTTCAGAGATTAGGGGTTAATTTTTAAGCTCTTATGGGCTAGGTGGTTTAGGGGTGATAGGGTAAACTCAGGGTTAGTTGTTAGTGGTTGAAATAATAGAGGTAAACATGTAAAGGGGTCAAGGGGTTTAAGTGTTAAGGGATTTAGGGATTCATGTTTAGGGAGTTAGGGTTTAAGAGTTTAGACATTAAGGGATTAAATGTTTTTATGGATAAACTAGGGCTTAGGTGTTGGGTGTTAAGTTCTTAGAGGTAAAGGGGTTTAGGGGTTAGGGGTTAAAGGATTGAGGGTAAAAATGTTAGGGCTTAGGGATTAAGAGGTTGAGCGCTAACAGTGAATAAGGTAAGTGTTAAGGGCTTGTAAGAGATTAAGGGATTAGGGGGATTAGTGGTTAAGGACATAATAGTTAGGGGATATGGTTATTTAAGAGGCGAGGCATTTAGGGGTTAACACATTTACGAACTAAGGGATTTAGGGCTCTAGGTTTAGGGTGTTAGGATTGAGGAGGTTAAGCGATAAGTGTCAACGAGTTAAAGGATTAAAGGCTCATGGTTTAAGGGATTAATGGCTTAGTCGATAAGGAATTGGGGGTTTAGAGATTTACTAGGGTTTGGGATTTAGGGATTATGGGTTAGGGCGTTAACTAGGACTTAGTGGTTAAGAGTTTAGAGGTAAGGGCATAAAGTGGCTAAGAGGTTTAAAGGTTTAGGGGTTACAGAATTAAACAAATAGGGGGTTATGCACTTTATAGTTTAAGGGGTTAGAATTTAGAGGTTGAGGGATTAGGTATAAGGGGAGTAGGGGTTAGTTAAGGGGTTAAGGGATTTAAGAGTTAGGGTATTTAAGGGTAAGAGGTGAAGGAGACAAGTTTTAAGGGGTCAGGATTTAGAGGATAGGGGGTTATGCACTTTATAGTTTAAGGGGTTAGAATTTAGAGGTTGAGGGATTAGGTATAAGGGGAGCAGGGGTTAGTTAAGGGGTTAAGGGATTAAGAGTCAGGGTATTTAATGGTAATAGGTGAAGGAGACAATTTTTAAGGGGTTAGGATTTATAGGGAAATGAATTATTAGGGATAAATTTATGTTTAGGGCATAGTTTTTATGGCTTAAGGGGTTAGGGAATTTAGGGATCAATGGTTAGGGGTCTAGGGTTTAAGAGGTTATGGGTTAAGGCCTAAGCAATTAAAGGTTTAATTGTTTGTGGGTTAATGGATTAGGGATTTAGGCTTTAAGTATTATGGGTTTAGTTGTTTAGGGGATAAGGGATTTAGGGGTTAAGGGATTTAGTGATTTAATATTAGGGGCCTATAGTTTATTAGGTTAGTCATTAAAGGTGAAGGGATTAAAATGTTAAAGTATTATAAGGAGCAAATTGGAGCTTAGAGGCTAATGAACATGCCCAAGTGAGAGTTCCCAAGTAGAGAGAATATTGATCAAGCTCAAGGGATAACTCTCGAGCAAACTTAGGGCTCTCATGTAAAAAGAGAGAGAACATGCAAACCTATAGTGCACAAGCAAATTTAGGGCACACTTGCACAAGGAAGGTCGCACATGCAAATGAAGATTAGAGGTAAACAATTATTTTACATATAAGGGGTAAAATAGAGCTTAGAGGCTAATGGTTAAAGGATTAGAGGTATACAACTATAACACTTAAGGGGTTTAGGGGTTATGGGCTCTGGGGGTAAAGGGATTTAAGGGTCCAGGGTTAGGGGGTTAGATTTTAAGAGGTTAAGCATTAATGACTTAGGTTCTATAATGTTAAGGGCTTATAAGGGGTTAAGGGATTAGGGAGTTAGAGGTTAAGGACTAAATGGATGGGAGATATGGGGTTAATTAAGGGATTTAGGGATAAATTGTTAGTGGGGTAAGGTATAAAAGGTTAAGTTTAAGTGTTAAGTGGTTAAAGTGGTAAGGTCTTATGTGCTAAGGGATTAGGTGCTTAGGATCTAATGACTTGGGTGTTTAGGGCTTTAGGTATCCTGAGTTTAGGAATTTAATTTCACCCCCCCTCAGTACTCTTACCCCCTCCCTCAATTTATGTCCCCCTCATCATATCCCCTCTTTATCTCACACTCCTTAAACGTCCACCCATTACTTAGCATATAGTCCCCCCCCTTGTATCCCCTCTTTCTCACCCCCCAATCTCAATCCATTTCTCATCACATAGATTATGTACTCTATAATGCTAGAGAGTCGTGTAAACAAGAAACACTAGATCACTTCGTAACAAATAAATGCTATAGCATTTTGGTGAATAAGAGACGTTATAGCGTTTTGGTGAACAAAAATGCTAGAGTGTTTCTGTTGACACCAAAGGTGGGAACAAGTTTAAATTTAAACATAAATCACGAGCATTCCTTAGTGCCTAAAACACACCTTTTCACACGTTCGTGTGTCATCTACACACCTACGTGTTTGGTTCGGAGTTACCCATCCTATGCTATGGAATATAGTAAACCATAGCTAATGGGGCATTTCCTCCATTTCCCCAATATGTCTGTCTTCCACCACTTTTTACATCTTGATAGACACAATCATATTTGACTAAATTTTAGACATTGATATCATTTTTATATAGATTCCAAAAATGTAAATTTTTTAAAAGAATATTATTTTTTCTTAATTTCCTTTTGTCATCACTCAAGTAAAAAAAAAATCATGTTGGTGTTTCTTTCGTAACTTTTTAATTTCACAAGCATTAAAAAAAATGTATGGTGCACTAGAAGAAATTGACCTTTACATTCTATAAAAGAAACCCGTTTCATGATTATTACATTAAGAATTTCAAAAGTTGCACCCATAAAAGACGTATTGTTTTCGAGGAATGATCACTCAGATAATTATATAAAAAAAATACTATTTTTATTTTCGAAAAATAGCATTGCACTAGTGCTATATGTTCTCTACATGCCTGCAAATTTTTGTAGCTTGAAACCATCATTTAGGCCCTCAAAGGTGCACCCACAAAAACATATACCTTATCATTTTCCTGAAAATAAAAAGTGACTGTTAGTAAAAAAACATGATTCAATTTCCTACATTTAATCTTTTTTACTCAAAGAAATATATTTTGTGTAAGTATCTCAAAAAATCCAAGTTAGTTGAGGGATGCCTGATTTTTTAGTTTTCTATTGCATCTAACGTGCCAAAAGTGGCCCTCATTAGCTTGCACTCACCCTTTTACATTGATTGATGAGCACTGACTTATTCATCCTTGTAACAAAGATATGGATTTATACCATGCATGCTTAAATTCTAGAGTAAGGTGGGTTAGGGTTGGACCCTAACACAATAAATATGAAGTAATTGGGAGAGAGGTGTGTGTAGAAGTGTGTGAAGCTAGATATAATAGTTGTAGAAGGATATATGAGATGTAGGATCTCCTGGACACAAAATGGAGATGTGATATTTTAAATATCCTTATGCTTACTATGCATTTGGATGTTCGTGTGGTTGTTCTAGAAGGAAAGTGACTCCTAGGTTTCCTTCTAGCACAAAAGACAATAAACTCCCCTTAAATGCTTAATAAATGTTGTTTAATGATGCCAAATAAATCCAAGTTATTTTGATGTGGAGTAAATAAATCTAAATCTAAGAACGAAAAGACATAACATACTTATTATGAATTTGGTTGTGATTGTGAAAATAAAACTTTTGAAAATTCTAAATATATCTTACTTTAAAATGGATCTATACATAATACCAATTGACTCTTTTAAAATAATACCCAATAAAAAATTTCACAAAAACCTTTATAACCCTATAACCCAGAATGAAAGGCTAATAACCACCGAGACCTACTAGTGTCCCTGATTTGTTCCACTCCAAAGGATTATTTGAAAAAGTGAGAAAACTTGTTTGAAAATTACTCTACTTAAAGGAAGATGGTTTAGAAATGTCTTTGAAATATCCTTATGCTTATTATAAAGTAAGTTGGTTGTTATGTGGTTATGTTTGAAGGAAACTAGTTTCTTTTTAACACAAACACAAGATCAACCAAATTAAGAATAAAATTAAGGTATTTGGAACATTACGTCTGTCTACTTTAATTACTTAAATCTTCGAATGCATATGAAATTAGAGCTTGTACATATTTCTAGTGAAGTTAAAACCTCTCTATATATTTTTGTTTGGGTTTAGAACTTCTCTCGAAAGTATAGAACATGATAAATAATTGGCTTCCATATGCCGTGCATGCGGTAACAACTATGATTAATGTGAAGAATCCAACACGAGTATGAACGTTGTCACGGTGAGACCTGATTATTTTTATAGTAATATCCTGTTATGCCATGCCAAACATAATTCGTTTTTTGAGCTTATTTTTCACATCTATGAGCATTTGTGGACTTTGAAAAACTAAGAGCACTAAAGATTCAATGGCCTTGCTTTACTAATAATGTCTGATCAGTTGTTGAGAAACAATTTCAACATAGTTTGCACAATAATGCAGGTAATAATGGAGTTAGCATTTTTCATCACACAAATTTCATGTCATCAACCGAATTTTGGGAAAAAAATGATTAAAAAACCAAGATGAAATTGTCCGATCTTTAGACTGCTACAATTTTATGTTCGAAGGTAGTGTTAAGCAATCTATGTTTGTACGATCATTTATTTTAATTCAACAAAAACATCCAAAGCATTACAACTTTTTCTGGAAGAACAAGAATGCCGGATACTGTAGTTGTTGGGTATATGTATGTGGTTTCGTACTTTCATGCCATCTCCGATCTCGAGCTGTAAATGAATATTGCAAACGCTACATATTGTTGTTACCTGAAGCAACTTTCAGAAATTTAATATACATTCGTTGGTATATATATATTGAATAGTGTACGGTCAAAAACACATGAATCAAGTTGAAGTTGATTGGATGTGATTTATTCCCCACAGTAATTATGGTGATCCACGAAAATTGAAAATGCGATAGTGTACTCTATAGAGAGAAGCAGCCATACATGGAGTTGTACTTAACACAGGCTTCCAAATTCCCAGAACAAAGCAAATATGCATAATAGGCATTCACAAATCAGAAGCTGCATTATCAGAAAGTAAGTTTTACAAAGAATGTTGTTACTACTTTTATTGAAGAAACATATAACAAGAATGACTGCATGTATCCAGATCATCTGCCTCCAAACTAATTGAAAGGCCATGGCGATTACAGATTCTAATTTTACTAACCCCCGCCCCGCGGCATAGCTGAATTGCCGGCTAGGTGAATATCGGTATGTTGCATCTTTTATTACTTCACTAGATGACAATCGGATCTTTTACTTCATCATTATTTGGCATGCCTGCTTACAACTACTTAATAGTGGTGGTGGTGAGGAGACTCTGACGACGGTG
>LPNX010794682.1:19168-145544 GCA_001517045.1 Pseudotsuga menziesii | reverse complement strand
ATTAACAATTGATCATGCAAATTATCAACAATGGAGACTGAATATGGAGCTGTAACACAAAATTATATTAACTGAGTGTACAATAGCCAACCCTGTAAAAAAATAGGCTTCTGAATATATATAATACATGAGCAAATCGAATGCATAAGGAAGCATCCAAATCTAGCATAAAGCAGGCTTACCCAAAATAGGCAAATCCCCCATAGGTGTAAAAAGCTGATCCCAAATCTATCAAGGACCCCACGAATTAGCAAGGGCGCATGGGAAAGCTAAAGAGTGGTCAAATGGCATCTCATACATGATTTTTCATGGAGGAAAGAGTGGAGGAGGAAGAGGCAACAAAGCTGATTCACCTCACCTAGTCTTGCTTTCCTATGTGCCTTAAAACACTGAAAAAGCAGGCAATAAAGCAGAAAAAGCAGAAGGGTGCCTAGGAGGCTAGGAATAAATCAGATTTGATTCCCAAGGCTTTCCCAAGCGCTCCATGAGTCAATAATGGCAAGTTTGACCTCTATGGATAGGCAATTTACAACTTGCACATGGTGGGACTCATGGACTAGGCAAATAAGACAAAATAAATGAAATAATGTCTAAGTGGGTAAATACTATGGGTTGATTATTCTAACATTAATCTAGGTTGAACTTTGTAGTGATTCATACAACCTCTAAGCAATAAATGATGTATTGATTGCTTCGTGAGACACTATAGATTGTATTACTAGTTAATGACCAATCTAGATGGTGATGGTTTGGTTTTAGAAATGATATGCATTCGATATAACCATCGATGCACCCTAATGGAGGTCACCCACTTATATGTATGACATATTCTAGTTAATTTATGATTTTCCTTGAATCACACTAGGTGGTCAACACCAGTAGTAACTGGTGATCATATCGTAACCATTGTTTGTTAGGGAGTGGTCAGTTTCATTTTCAATCAATAGATGTAAGTATAATACAATAATGAACTTCCGACCTTGTTCCCACATTTCTATATTAATAATTCAATGGATATTCCTACATACAAGTTAGCATGCTATATCATGGGCTTCCACAAATTTCCTATGGTAAGTTTTATACTTTCAAACGTATCATCTTATTTATGCGGGGATTTCATGTCACCAATTTATAGTTTGAGATGTACACCAGAAACCTTATAAGATAGTTATACATATTGGAATCTTGTAATAGAAATTATACATTATGGATTTACACTCTAGATTGAGGTAGATAATTGCATTTATGCAACATAGACCTAGATTACAAAATTTAACAATTATGTTGTTGTTTTATTTGTAACTTCATAAGGTATTCTGATGTATATTATCATTGTATATTGTTGTACTCCCATCAGAGATGTGTTTTCTCCCTTTTGGAATTTTATTATTATACATGGTCATTCAGATAAAACCTCCGTTGTAATTCGAGGCAATAGTCCTCAAGTTGAATATAATAAAATGTATTTTTTCATCTCCCTAGGTGAATTCGGCCTTAATAGGGTAAGAGGTTGGCCCAATAAACTTATTACGTCAGTCACTTGATTTGTATAAATAAGGAGGTGCCCTCCCTCATTTATACACACTAAATCACTCAAGTTCGCATGATGAGAGAGATAAGAACAAGGAGGAGAGAGAGAGAGATGTAGAAGACTTCTTATTCTTGGGTTTTCCCATCCTTAGATATTGTCTTAGTGACTGAACTATTATGAGGAAGTTTGCAGGGTTTTCTCCTTTATGGTTTCCCTGAGGATATTTTTTGTGTCTTGTGTATCTTCTCTATTGTATGCATCTTGTTGTGCTTATTATTTTTTCAGATAAATATCCTAATCAATTTGAATTATATTATAAAAACTAACATGGTGTCAGATCCTGTCTGAAAGAAGACACTGTGTAACAGTGGAAAATAGGGATTCCTAGTTCAAGGTCTTCTCTCCACATATCATCAAGAAAAGAGGGCTTGGATAAATCTCCCTAAGAGTTCGCATATTTTGGTGGAAGCAAAATCAAATTTGGAGAAGTTTCAATTTTTTACTGCGAGACACTCTGTGACACCGTGGGAAGAAACCAGAGAATTAAGTTTCAAAGGATTCCCATGAATTTTTTTAGAGAAGGACCTTACTGAGCAACTCTCCTCAAGGAGGCACATATTTATATCTAGAAAGAATTCCAAAATTCCAATTTTGGAAAATTAGGGTTTCTCTAACAAACCCTAGGTCTTCTAGCATAGGAACCAAGTCAAGAACCTCAAATTGGTAAGATCTAAAAATTCTCTATTTCTATTTGAGGTTCTCATTTTAAAATGACCCATCACACCCAGCTTGAGGATAAGATTGGGGGAGCTAACAAATGAGCTAGAAAATGGCTTGGGTCAGTATATCAATAAGGAAGTTCCAGAACCAGAGGGAGATGAGGCTAACACTATTCATTAGAAGAACTCAGTCAAGGCCAAGAGAATCATTTCATATTCTATTAAGGATCATCTCATCCCTCATGTGTCATCCTTGAAGACACCTAAGAAAGTGTTGAATGGTCTGACAAAGCTGTTCAAAGGAAAGAACACCAACTAAAAGATGACATTGAGGAACTAGCTAAAGAATGTGAAGATACAAAACTCAGAGACCATGAAATCCTACTTGACAAGGGTTATTAAAATCAATGAAAAGATTGAAGTGGTCAAAGAGAATGTAGATTAAGGAGAGATTGTTATGACCACCTTGAATGGTCTCCCTAGATCATGGGATTCATTCATTCAAGGAATATGTGCTAGAAAGAATATGATCAGTTTCATCAGATTGTGGGAAGAATGCACATAAGAAGAATATTGGCTCATAACAAGAGAAGAGAATATGGGAGCAGCTGGAGATCAAGTTCTCACATTTCACACCAGAAGATATCATAGAAAGAAGGAGGATCACCATCATAACAAAATGGAGGACCACCATCACAAAATACAAAAGAAATTAAGAAGAGATCCTTCCAACATTTGATGCTACACTTGTGATGAGAAGGGACATTACCCCATAGATTTTCCTAGAAACAAATTCTCCTTCAACAAGAATTCAAATAAGAAAACAAATCATGCTCTCACCATTGAAGATGATGAACCAACAATAAAGAGATTCAAAGAAGAAATTGATTCTTCAAGTAATGAAGAATATGTCCTAATCTCAGCACTCATAGTCATTATCTCACATGGAAGCAATGATTGGCTTATAGATAGTGGGTATTTCAAACATATGATGAGATACAAATAATATTCGTCAATATGTTTGAGCATGAGTCACCTCACAAGGTGAAACTTGAGGATGATTATCAATACCCCATAAAGGAAAGTGGGGAAGCTTCCTACAAGCTAGACTGCATAAAATATTTGAAGATGAAATATGTGCTATATCTTCCAGGATTGAAGAAGAATATTATCTCCATATATACATTAGATGCAAAGGGAATAAGAGTTACATTCATTGATGGGAAAGTCCTAATGTGGCCAAAAGGAAAGACGATAGATGATGAAATGGTGATTGGAGAGCATGAGGGAGGCCTATACAAGTTGAAGGGACAACCTGAACAAGAATTGGTTCTTGAATCCATAGAACCAAGTGAACTATGGCATAGAATGCTTGCAGATGTGCACTATAGAGCACCTCCAATCACAAGCAAAGCGGTTTCGGGACTTCTAGAAATCCAGACAAAACATGAAGGATTTTGCAAGAGGTGTGCGCAAGGAAAGAACGTAAAGAAGACATTTCCTAGAAGTGAAAGAACATCAAAAGGAATAGTAGATATAGTCCACTCAGATGTCTACACGCCCATGTCATCCAGCTCAGTAAGAGGGTATGTATACTACATTTAATTTATAGATTATTTCTCTTGTACGACTTGGATATATTTCTTGAAAGGGAAAAATGAAGTATTCAACAAGTTCAAGGAATTCAATGCCTTGGTAAAAAATCATACTGAAAGGAATATCAAGACCCTGGGGTCAAATAATGGTGGAGAATTCACCTCAGAATAATTCAAGTAACTTTGCAGAGAATATGTGGTTAAGAGGAAGTTCAACACTCCATACAATCCCCAATAGAATGGTGTTACAGAACGAAAGAACATAACAATAATGGAAGCAGCGAAATAAATTATACATGACCAAGATATTTTGATTCACTTATGGAAAGAAGAAAAAAGGAAAACTGTGTATGTACATAATCCTACTCCTCACCGAGTAATCGAAAAAAAGACTCATGAAGAGGATTTCTCAAGAGAGAAACAAGAAGTGAACCATTTGAGAATATTTGGCTGTCCAGTGTACATACACATCCCAAAAAAAGAGAGGACCAAGATCGATCCTTTAGGAAGGAAGGGAATATTTGTAAGATACATTGACACTTCAAAGGCCTACTAAATATACTTCCCAGTATTTAAGATGATCGACATCACTAAAGATGTAACATTTGACGAAGACCCAACATACTCCAGGTCTAGAAAACTACCTATTGAAGAGATTGAAGAACCTAAATCAACCATATTCACAGAAAAAGAAATGGAAGAAACAATTCTAGAATACCATGAATATCACGACATGGAAGAACCATAAGATCCTCTAGAACCACTTCATGAGAGGAACTTCCACAAGAGAAAAGAAACATGGGCACGCGAGCTAATAGAAGACACAGAAAAATATGGCACTCCAGATGGGATACATAGATAAAGGAAAATACCTAAACCATATAATAGCTATGTGGCCTTGCTATGTGACATCATTGATAAATAACCTTCTAACTATGAAGAGGCTATAGAAAATAAAGAATGGAAGGATTCCATGATCAAGGAGTTTCAAGCGATTATGAAGAATGATGTCTGGGAGATAGTTCCAAGACTGGAAGGGAAGTCTGTTTTGACTTCAAAGTGGATCTACAACATCAAGCATGTTGCATATGGTAGCATTGAAAAACATAAGAAAAGGTTCGTAGCACGTGGCTTCTCCCATAGATAAGGAATATACTACGAGGATACAATTTCTCTCGTAGAAATATACACTTCCATCAGATCTATAATTGCATTAGGTGAATTAATGAAATGGAAGGTACACCAAATGGACGTGAATACAACATTCTTGAATGGTGTAGTCGAAGAGGAAGTGTATGTAGAGAATCTATTGGGATTTGAGACACATGAAAGGAAGACACATGCGTTCAAATTGAATAAATCCTTGTACATATTGAAACAGGAACCCAAGACATGGTACGACAAGATGGACAACTTCCTAATGAGATTAGGATTTATCTGGAGTAAAGTGGATTTGAACCTTTATTTCAAGGTTTAAATCGGAAGACTCATGATGCTGCTTCTATATGTTGATGACCTATTTCTGACAGGAGAGGAAAAACTCATTGTAGATGCAAAGAGGAATATTTCTACTGAGTTTGAGATGAAATACCTAGGGATGATGCACTATTTCCTAGGCATGGAGGTGTGGCAGAGTGTGGATTGGATTTTCCTTAATTAAGGAAAGTATGTAGTGGATATTCTGAAGAGATTCTAAATTATGGACTGTAAGATGATAGCCACACCTCTAGCATTGAACTTGAATCTATTGTGTGATTATTCATCAGAGAAAATTGACGTCACGATGTATCATCAGATGATTGGTTCATTTATTTACTTAACAAATACGAGACCAAACATATGCATTGCTATGAATACGTTGTTGGTTTATCGCACAATACTGAGAGGGAGGGGAGGTGAATCAGTATTGTCATTTTTTACTTTAAAATACACAAAAATAAACAATTAGAACACATATTTTTTTGTGGAAACCTCAAAAGAGAAAACCACCAACACAAAGTCATTAATAAGATGAATTTACAAAATTGGTTATCTGCTCCAACAGAAAGGATGCAAAACACAACAGAAAGGATGCAAAACACACCCTAGGTTTTTCCTGCAACTACAGACTAGGATGCTACAACACCCCTGTGGTTTTCTTCCTACTACAACAAACAAGGATGCAACGACACCCTGTTCTCCATCTACAACTAGAAGGAGGATTTGACCCCCTGCAGACCTGTGGCCTGCCCTTGCACCACCCTGCCACCCTAGACTGATATTCTCAGTATTTTAGAATAGTTGAAAATCTATTCTCTTTGGACTCTATCATGATTACTAACAGAGACACCTAAATATTTACACATTCAATTATTTAAATACCCTATACCTCTTTCCTATCAAAGCACCTCTCCATAGCTACACTATTTCGTTTTGGATCGTGACTGTTTATTTACAGACACAACCAATCATCATCTACCCGTTCAACTGTCACATCAATTCAGCAAAGGAAACCTTTCGTTCTCCCATATATCATAATTCATTTCCGTAGCCATGTCCAATGTTTGCACATGCTTCCATATTGCCAAACTTCTTTCTGCAGGATCCACTTCCTGATCTAATCAGAGTCATTGATCTTATCTCTAAGTTAATCTGGACTGTCGATCTAGCCATCTATTTCTACCTCAAAATCTCCTTTCCACACCAAGATTATGTTTCAACAATTTCCCACTATTGATCTTCGTCAGTCGTTTTCCTGACCATCGATCTCCAGATTATGGGATGCGGGATGCGAGATACATACTGTCCACTTTTCCATTTCTATAAAATCATTTCCACAAGCTTCTTTTCGCGAGCTTCTTTCCGCATTGTTTATTAGGCACCATCGATCTATTTTAGCGGAACTAACTTCAGCCATCCAATATTTCCATATTGCGGGATGCAGGATGCTAGTTCATAAAATGGTTAAACATTACTTCCGCAATTCCCTTTCCACATTTTTCTTCCACACTGTCCAATCTTTCCAAATTGCAGGATGCCAGATGCGGCTTCATAAAATGGTTACACATTACTTCCACAATTCCCTTTCCACATTTTTCTTCCGCACCGTCGATATCTTTAATTGGAACTAATCTTGGTCATTTGATCTTGATCTTTTGTGAAACTTTAGCTCGCCTACCTAATTTATGTAACCTTGATCGTCACTGTCAGATCTAGTGTTGGTCGCTCCTTGACCATCCATTCTAGAACTAATGTGGATCTGTATTCTGTCTTTGCAGACTATACAAAAATATGATCCTCATTCATCGGATCTCATGCATATGACTATGCCACCTCATCATCATGCCATGTAATCACTACCTTCTCCCCCTTTGAAACCAATGACAAATAAACCTCTCTTTATTATAGCTCCCCCTCTCATCATATCTCCCCTCAAGATTATTCTTCCTCCTCTTAGTGCTTTTGTAAGGGAATCACTCCCATATTCTTTCTAAGATGGTTAAAATATTCCTTAGGTAGTGGTTTGGTGAAAATATCAGCAATCTGTTCTTTTGTGTCAATGTATTCTAATTTGACAGCTTTTTGAGATACCTGTTCTCTTAGATAATGATACTTGATTGGTATATGTTTTGTCTTAGAATGCATGATAGGATTTTTAGACATATTTATAGCACTAGTGTTATAATAGTTGATCACTATTGGATCTCCATATTTTATAACCATATCTTCTAAGGTTTGTTTCATCCAAATAACCTGAGTGCAACATGAAGCGGCAACAATATATTCTGCTTCTACTGTAGAAATTGAAATGGAGGATTGTTTTTTACTTGACCGTGATACTAAACAATTTTCCAGAAAGAATCCTACCCCACTAGTACTTTTCCGATCATCAATACTTCCCGTCCAATCTACATCAGTAAATTCTTTCAAGGAAAAGTCTTGTCCTTTTTTGATACCATAAACCATACTCCATGGTAGCTTTTAGATATCTGAGAATCCTTTTTACCACTATTACATGTGTATGATTGGGAGCTGACTGGAATCTAGCCACCAATCCAACAACTTGCATCACATCTAGTCTTGTGGTTGTCACATATAGCAGAATTCCAATCATAGATCTAAACATGGTATGATCTACTTCTAAAGAATCATCATCCTTACTTAACTTGCAACCAATGACCATAGGAGTACCAACAGGTTTGGAATATTCCATTTTAAACTTTTTCAACATATCTTTGATGTACTTAGTTTTAGAGATGAAAATCCCTTCGTCTGTTTGGTAGACTTGCAATCCCAAGAAGAATGTCAATTCACCCAACATTGGAATTTCAAATTCTTTCTTCATTTCAGAGGCAAAGTACACACTTAGGATTTGAAGATTTCTTCCAAAAATTATATCATCCACATATACAACAACAATGATCATATCTTTATCTTTGATTTTTAGATAAAGATTACTTTCAATGACTCCTCTTTTTAAACCTTGTTGTTTCAAGTAACTATCTAGCCTTGAAAACCATTCTCTTGGATATTGTTTGAGACCATAGAGTACCTTTTTCAGTTTATAGACATAATCTTTGTTTTTAGAAAAGAGAAACCCTTTAGGCTGTTCAATATACACTTCTTCTTCTAGTTTTCCATTAAGGAATGCATACTTGACATCCATTTGATATACTTTGAAGTTTTTATGACACGACAATGCTAAAAACATTATGATTGCTTCAATTCAAGATACAAGAGCATAAGTTTCTTCAAAGTCAATACCTTCCACTTGGGCATACCCCTTACATACCAATCTTGCTTTGTTCCTTATTACTTGTCCATATTGATTGAACTTGTTTTTAAAATCCATTTGGTTCCTACAATGTTCTTATCTTCAGGTATTGGTTCAAGTTCCCAAGTCTCCTTTTTCTCAATTTGATCTAGTTCTTAATTCATGGATTTGACCCATTCATAACTTCTGCTGACTTCTATAAAGTTCTTGGGTTATACTATTGAGAGTAGGGCTTGTTCCACATCTAGTAGTTGTATTCTTATTTTGACTCCAGTATTTTTATCACCCATGATTTGTGACTCTGGATGATCCTTTTGTACCCTTCTAGAAGGAGTTTTAGTGTTAGGTCTAGGGAATTATTCATCATATTCTTGTGTATCTTCCCTCTCTTTGTCTTCTTCTTCGTTATGAATGCTCTCATCCTTTTGCAAGACTTTTATTTCATTATCACATGTATTTTCATTACTGTCAATATTTTCATATTTCCTTGGTTTTATATCATTTACTTTCACATCATCACTTTTTACAATTTTTTGTAACCTTTTATTGTAACACCTGTATGCCTTTTTGGTGGATGAGTATCCTAAAAATATTCCTTCATCAGTCCTGGAATCGAACTTTCCAAGGTCATCCTTGTTTCTTTTGATGTAACAGTTACTTCCAAACACTTTAAAATATTTGACTGAGGCTGGTGTTCCATACCACAATTCATAAGGGGTCTTATCCTTATTCATTCTGAGTTGTCCTCTGTTAAGTATGTAGACAGTTGTGTATACAGCTTCTCTCCAAACTGAATCTGACAGTTTTGCTTCATTGAGCATAGTTCTGGTAGCTTCTTGGACTATTCTATTTTTCCTTTCAACAACCCCATTCTGTTGAGGAGTTTTTCCAGCTGAATATTGTCTCTTAATTCCATGGCCTTCACAAAACTCATTGAAATCATTTGAGGTAAATTCTCCCCCATTATCTGATCTAAGACACTTTATTTTCATACCTGACTCATTTTCAGCCATTGCCTTGAAGATTTTAAATTTTTCAAAATCTTGTAATTTTTCTTTGAGGAATCACCCATGTAATCCTTGTGTAATCATCAATGAGCAACATGAAATAGTGATCTCCTTGCAAGTTTTAGTTTTGGTTGGTCCACAAAGGTCTCTGTGTATTATTTCTAGAGGGTGTGAGGTCATATGTTCTTTTATTCTAAAACTGGCTCTGGTTTGCTTCCCATGTTGACAATGTTTACATACAGAGTTTAGAGGAACTACAATTTTTGGTAGATCTCTTACAGCTTCCTTTGTGCTTATTTTGGCAATATTGTCAAAACTTAAATGTCTCAATATTCTGTGCCATAACAAACTTTAATTTACTATACTTAAGTAGCTTTGGTTTTCATTTTCCAATATGTATACATTGTTTGTATTTCTCATAGCAATGCCAACGACCTTTCCTGATTTCTTACTCTTGATTTCACATTTTTCTGAGTCAAATATACAAATGTGTTCTTGGTCACATGTTTGAATTACACTGAGAAGATTAGGCTTGAGGCTTTCAACCAGCAAAAAAAATTCTTCTTTGATCTTGTTACTGACAACAACTGTTCCTTTGCTGATTATTTTGGAGGATAAACTGTCTCCAAAAGTGACTTTTCCCTTATTATCTTTTAATTTTATAAATTTGCTTGGGTCACTAATCATATGTTTTGAAAAACCACTATCCAAGTGCCATAAGTTTTGGCTTTCGGTTGCATATAAAGAAATCATGGAACTCTCCTATTCTTCCTTTTCTCTCCAATACTTGTTTTGTTTAGTGTTCTGAGATTTGATTGCAACAATATTCCTCATAGGAATCTTCAGTTTACATTATCTTTCCATATTTCCATGGTTATTACACTTATAACATTCTATATCATATTTTTGGAGTAGTGTAAAAAGGTTATTATTTCCCTTCAACTTGTTACTTGATGCCTTCTTCTTGTATTTGAAAACCTTTCTTTCAGTTCTGTAATTTACGGATTTATGAAAAAAATTGTTACAGGAATAGCAGTGACCTAAAAATATATGTAGATATCAATTTGTTCTCTTGGGATCTATATTATTTATATTTTTATCTTGAGAAATTAATCCCGCTTTCTTGCTTTCTTCCCTTTTATATGGAGTCTTTAGTACTTCAGCATAACTTTTCTTGCTTCCTTCTTGATTGGTGACGGGAAAACTTCCTGTATTCTTCTTCTTCTTTTTAACAAACTCTAGACTAGACCTATCACTTGATGGTCTTTGGCTACTCTAAATGTCATCTAGAATCCTTGAGCTATTCTCAAATTTTGATTTGATAGATTCTACATCAAGTTTTTCCTTGAATTGCATGATTTATTCTGCAAGATTTTCAAATTCCCGTATTCTTCTTTTGAGTTGTAGGATTAGGTCCTCCTCATCCTTTTCTACATCTATAAGTTGAGCTTCAAACTAACTGATGATAAGATTTGACTGTCTATTCTTTTTCCTACATTTCTCAAGTTCTTCAAGGGCGCTTACAAGTTTAGCTCTTAGGTATACTTCTCCTTCCACATATGAGTCACTATTTGAGGCTTGAGTATCTAGGCCCTTAAATAAAACTTTAGTTTCTTCAACTTCATTTCCATCTGAATCTTCATTGCCTTCCATGATGTAAATAATTTTCTTTCTCCCATAGGATTTTTTCTTGTTTCCTGTTTTACCCTTTTTTAATTTCGAAGTTTCCTTTTCTTCAGTCTCATCTTGTTTAGTGTAGGTATGTTTAGAGGAAAAATGTCCAACCCTTCCACAATTAAAACACTTTAAAGGTAACTTCCCCTTGTATTTTATAGTCCCTCTCTCAAGTTTATTGATGAAAAATGCTTCCTCATCATTTGGGTTTTCTGATTCATTTTTTGAGGCTTTAAAAGCTGCTTCTTTTCTTGAGGATCCATTTTGTCCTATTCTCGTCTCATATGTAGTGAGAGTTCCATGTAACTCATCCATTGTTACCTTTTTAATATCATCTCATTCTTCTAAGGTGGATACCTTTGAATCATATCTCATTGGCAATGTTCTTAGTACCTTGCTTACTACTTCCTTTTCATTTAATTTTCCTCCAAGCCCTTTGATCGCATTAAAAAATTTGTCTACATGAAGAAGGTATTCACCATTGTTCTATTCTTATTTCATTTTAAGAATTTCAAATTGAACTTTATATGTTTGAATTTTGGATTCCTTAACCTTAGATTCTCCTTCATAGATAATTCTCAATTTTTCCCAAGCTTCTTTGGTGGATGTGCATTGAATAACTTTAGTAAATACCTAGTTTGTTAAACCACTTAAGATTGCATTTAGGGATTTGGAATTACCTTCACATTCACGTAGTTCAACTGTGTCTGTAGGGTATTGGTTTCCTATCTTAAGGTTCTTTTTCAGTTGCTTCCCAAACCTTCCATCCCAGGGACATTAGATGGCACCTCATTCTAACACTCCAGTAAGAATAATTTTATCTGGTAAATAGTGGAGGTTTGTTAGTGTCCAATCCTTCTTGTTGATCCGTTGTAATTATTTGATGGGATCTTCCTTCTAGTGGTTAAGTTGTTTGTGAAGGAACCTACTCTGATACCAATTTTGGTTTATCCCACACTACTGAGAGGGGGGGTGAATCAATATTGTCAGTTTTTACTTTAAAATACACAAAAATAAACAATCAGAACACATATTTTATCATGGAAACATCAAAAGAGAAAACCATCATCAAAAACTCATTAATAAGATGAATTTACAAAATTGTTTATCTACTACAACAAAAAGGATGCAAAACACACCCTAGGTTTTTCCTGCAACTACAGACTAGGATGCTACAACACCCCTGTGGTTTTCTTCCTACTACAACAGAAAAGGATGCAACGAAATTGTTGTTCTCCAGCTATAACTGGAAGGACGATTTTACCCCCTACAAACCTATGGCCTACCCTAGAACCACCCTACCACCCTAGACTGATATTCCCATTCTTTTAGAATAGTTTAAAAACTACTCACTTTGGACTCTATCGGTCTTACTAACAAAGACTCTATATGCTATACCTATTTCATATCAACGCACCTCTCCATATCTGTGCTCTCTCATTCTGTATTGTGACTATTTATTTATAGACACAACCAATCATCATCTACCCATTCAACCATCGCATCATTTCAGCAAAAGCAACATTTCGTTTTCCCATAGCTCAGAATTCATTTATGTAGCCCTGTCCAACGTTTGCAAGTGCTTCCATACTTCCAAAAAAAATTCCGCAGGATCAACTTCTTGATCCAATCAGATTCGTTGATCTTATCTCTAAGTTAATCTAGATTGTCGATCTAACCATCTATTTCTGCCTCAAAATTTCCTTTCCGCACCAAGATTCTATTTCAACAATTTCCTACTGTTGATCTTCGTCACGCATTTTCTTGACTGTCTATCTCCATATTACGTGATGCGAGATGCAGACTGTCCGCTTTTCCCTTTCCACAAAATCCTTTCCACAAGCTTCTTTCAATAATTTTTCTTTCGTACCATCAGTCTGTTTTAGTAGAACTAACTTCATCCATCCGATCTTTCCAGATTGCATGATGCGGGTCCATAAAATAGTTAAACATTACTTCCAAAATTCTATTTCCACATTTTTCTTCCACACCATTGGATCTTTCTAGATTGTGGGATGCGGGTTCATAAAATGGTTACACATTGCTTACGCAATTCCCTTTCCACATTTTTCTTCCACATAGTCGATCTCTTTAGTTGGAACTAATATTGGTCATCCGATCTTGATATTTTGCAGAACTTTAGCCTTTTCGCCTAATTTATGTAACCTTGATCTAGTGTGGGTCGCTCCCTGACCGCCCATTCTAGAACTAATGCGGATATGCATTTTGTCTTTGCAGATTATACAAAAAAGTGATCCTCATTCATTGGATCTCATGTAGATAACTATGCCACCTCATCATCATGCCATGTCATCACTTAATTTGTTTATGCCACCTCACCATCGTGCCATTTTTTCTTTACTTTGACTTATGTTGTGTTAAATATGCCATGGTATCTTTTTCTTATCCTTTGTACTTCATAAGAAACTTTTCCATCAATAAAAACTATAACCCAAATTTGTCAACACACCTTGATTAAGTTTCTGACGGTTCCAAGACATGTTCACCTGATAGACACAAAGCATGTATTGAGGTACCTAAAGGTTACAATAGATTATGGGATAAAGTATGTTGTGAATTAGAATATTAACCTGGACAATTATGTTGATTTTGATTCAGTAGGAATCACCACTGATAGAAAGAGAAATTTTGGGTGCTGCTTCAGTTTGAGATCTGGTATGATCTCCTAGTTTCGTAGGAAGCAGTTCTGTGTGGTGCTAAGTGAAACCGCGGAAGAATATGTTGCATCTTGTTCAACTAGTTCGGAGGTAGTATGGTTTTGAAATCTACTATTTGATTTATCAGATATCAAGTTAGAGATGAATTGTATCTTTTGCGATAACTAGAGTTGCACAAAGTTGTCAAAGAACCCAGTTTTCCATGACAAGTCGAAGCATATTGAGATCAAGTATCACTATATTTGAGATATGGTGCAGTGAGGAGTATTGAAGTTACAATATGTGGTGACATACGAGCATATAGGCAATCTGTTGACCAAGCCTCTAGCGAGAGTGAATTTTAAATACTTCTAAGAGAGATTTGGTGTTAACCAGATCGAAGTCCCTAGAAAGAGGGAATGACAAGTTCTTCCATTGTGGAAGACGTAGGTTGTTCTCATATGTAATCAGACCTGTAATGCTTCCATACGAGTGATGATCAGAAGAAAAAAAGAAGCAGATGGAATACAATGATATCTCACATGGAAGGAATGCAGGTTGTCCTTGGATGTAATAAATATTGGCATAACACATGGGTTATCTCGAGAAATAATCAGTGCTATCAGGTTTTCTTTGGATGTAGTCTTGGCATGGCACATAGGTTACCCTTGGATCTAATGAGTCCAGGAAGGTCATCCTTGGATGTAATCAATCTTGGAATGGTAAATATGTCATCCTAAGATGTAATGAGTCCTTTAGGTTGTCCTTGGACATAATGAGTCGTAGCGTGGTACACATGTTTTCCATGGATGTAATCAGTCCTTATGCATTTCCATGTTGGAGATTATGAGAGATAACAAGGAACTTGGTGTGTGCCTAGGTGATTCTTGAATAGTGGTAGACACAGGTCATCATTGAGACGTAATGAGTCCTAGCATGATACTATGTTGATAGAATGTGGGTTGACCATGGACAGGCATAATGCACTTGGTGTGATCCTAGGAGATTCTTATATAGTGGTAGACACAAGTTGTCTTTGTTACATAATGAGTCACGGTATTCTCCTATGTTGGCATATAGTAGGTGGTTTGTGGTATGCATCTGGGTTGTGCTCCATGTACAGTGATGAGATGATCTAGATACTATGATATGACGATATGAGATGCAACTGATTGCAATGGAAATGTAATGTATGATCCTGGGTTGTACCTACATGATGGATTTCTCGTGGATATGATGAATACCTAGATGATGAGTAGGCCTACATCAATCATTAAACATGGTTGGCTCTATAGAAATTTCTTATGAAGAATAGGTCCGACAGATGCCGCTATTCAATGACTGACAAGATGAGGGCTACGGCAACAACGATGATGATGAATCAACGATGATGACATGCCTAGATGTGTTGATGATTGTGTTGAGAGAATACCTTCCTAGTTAAGAGGGAGTGTTGTTGTATTTGTAACTTTGGAAGATATTCTGATGTATATTATCATTGTTTATTGTTATACCCTCATCAAATATGTGTTGTCCTCCTTTGAGGAATTGATTATTGTGCATGGTCATTGAGATAAACCCTCAGTTGTAAGTCAAGGAAATAGTCCCCAAGTTGAAAATAATAAAAGGTATTTTTGAGTCTCACTAGGTGATGTCGGTCATGCTAGGGTAAGAGGTTAGTCTAGCCAATTTATTAGGTCAGTCACTTGATGTGTATAAATAGGGAATAACCCTTCCTCATTTAGACACACACTTACTCACTCAAGCTTGTATGAGGAGAGAGAAAAGAACAAGGAGTAGAGAGAGAAAGCTGCATAAGAATTCTTATTCTTGGGTTTTCCCATCTTGTGATATTGTCTCAGTGACATAACTATTTTGAGGAAGTTTGCAGGGTTTTCTCCTTTATGGTTTCCTTGAGGAAAATATTTGTGTCTTGTGTATCTGAATTATCTTATGCATGATTTTGTGCTCGTTGTTCTTTGAGATAAAGATCCTAATAAGTATGAATTACATTAGAAAAACTAAAATATGATATGCAGTTCTAGGATATAGAGCTACTCATGCATTAGTCCTCCCATGATAACCTTAAAATTTCTTTCCGCATTTTTCTTCCAAACCGTTGATTTCTTTGATTGGAACTAATATTGGTCATCTGATCTTGATATTTTGCGGAACTTTAGCGTTTCTGCCTAATTTATGTAACCTTGATCTAGTGTGGGCTGCTCCCTAACCGTCCATTCTAGAACTAATATTGATATGCATTTTGTAGTTGTAGATTATACAAAAAAAATGATCCTCATTCATCAGATGTCATGCAGATAACTATGCCACCTCATCATCGTGCCATTGCATCACTACCTTCATTTATCCCAGCTCACCATCGTGCCATTTTTTCTTTACTTTGACTTATGTTGCGTTAACTCTGCCATGGTATCTTTTTCTTATCCTTTGTACTTCATAAGCAAATTTTCCATCAATGAAAACTATAACCCAAATTTGTCAACACACCTTGATCAAGTTCCTAATGGTTCCAAGACATGTTCACTTGATAGACACAAAGCATGTATTGAGGTACCTGAAGGGTACAATAGATTATGGGATAAAGTATGTTGTGAATTAGAATATTAACCTGGACAATTATGTTGATTTTGGTTGAGTAGGATTCACCACTGATAGGAAGAGCAATTTTTGGTGCTGCTTCACTTTGAGATCTGGTATGATCTCCAAGTTTAGTAGGAAGCAGTCCTGCGTGGTGCTAAGTGAAACCGAGGAATAATATGTTGTAGCTTGTTCAACTAGTTATGAGGCAGTATGGTTTTGAAATCTACTATTTGATTTATTAGATATCAAGTTAGATATGAATTGTATCTTTTGTGATAACCAGAGTTGCATGAAGTTGTCAGAGAACCCATTTTTCCATGACAAGTCGAAGCATATTGAGATCAAGTATCTCTATATTTGAGATATGGTGCAGTGAGGAGTATTGAAGTTACAATATGTGGTGACATACGAGAAGATAGCAAATGTGTTGACCAAGCCTCTAGCGAGAGTGAATTTCAAATACTTCTAAGAGAGACTTGGTGTTAACCAGATCAAAGTCCATAGAAAGAGAGAGTGACAAGTTCTTCCGTGGTGGAAGACGTAGGTTGTTCTCATATGTAATCAAACCTGGCATGCTACCATGATAGTGATGATCAGAAGAAAAAAAGAAGCAGATGGACTACAATGATATCTCACATCGAAGGAATGTCGGTTGTCCTTAGATGTAATCAATCTTGGCATCACACGCGGGTTATATCGAGATATAATTAGTCCTATTAGGTTGTCTTTGGATGTAGTATTGGCATGGTACATAGGTTATCCCTAGATGTAATGAGTCCTAGAAGGTTGTCCTTAGATGTAATCAGTCCTGGCATGGTAAAAATGTCATCCTGAGATGTAGTGAGTCCTTCAGGTTGTCCTTGGACGTAATGAGTCCTAGCGTGGTACACATGTTTTCCATGGATGCAATCAGTCCTTATGCGTTTCCATGTTGGAGATGAATAGATATAACAAGGAACTTGGTGTGTGCCTAGGAAATTCTTGCATAGTGGTAGACGCAGGTCATCATTGAAACGTAATGATTCCTAGCATGATATTATGTTGATAGAATGTGGGTTGACCATGGAGAGACATAATGCACTTGGTGTGATCCTAGTAGATTCTCATATAGTGGTAGACGCAGGTTGTCTTTGATACATAATGAGTCACAATATTATCCTATGTTGGCATATAGAAGGTGGTTTGTGGTATGCATCTGGGTTGTGCTCCATGTTGGGTGATGAGATGATCTAGATACTATGATATGGTGATATGAGATGCAACTGATTGCAATGGAAATGTAATGTATGATCCTGGGTTGTACCTACATGATGGATTGCTCGTGGATACAATGAATACCTAGATGAGGAGTAGGCCTACACTGAGCATGAAACATGGTTGGATCTGTAGAAACTTCCTATGAAGAATAGATCTGACAGATGCTACTATTCAATGACCGAAAAGATGAGGGATACGGCAACAACGATGATGATGAATCAACGATGATGACATGCCCATATGTGTTGATGATTGTGGTGAGAGAATACCTTCCTAGTTAAGAGGGAGTGTTGTTGTATTTGTAACTTTAGAAGATATTTTGATGTATATTATCATTGTTTATTGTTATACCCCCATGAAATATGTGTTGTCCTCCTTTCAGTATTTTATTATTGTACATGGTCATTGAGCTAAACCCTCTATTGTAAGTAAAGGAAATAGTCCCCATGTTGAAAATAATAAAATGTATTTTTGAGTCTCCCTAGGTGATGTCGGTCATGATAGGATAAGAGGTTAGTCCAGCCAAGTTATTAGGTCAGTCACTTGATGTGTATAAATAGGGAAAAACCCTCCCTCATTTAGACACACACTCACTCACTCAAGCTTGTATGAGGAGATAGAGAAGAACAAGGAGTAGAGAGAGAAAGCTGCATAATAATTCTTATTCTTGGATTTTCCCATCTTGTGATATTGTCTTAGTGACATAAATATTTTGAGGAAGTTTGCGGGGTTTTCTCCTTTATGGTTTCCTTGAGGAAAATATTTGTGTGTTGTGTATCTAAATTATCTTATGCATCATTTTGTGCTTTCTATTCTTTCAGATAAATATCCTAATCAATATGAATTACATTAGAAAAATTAAAATATGATATGCAGTTCTAGGATACAGAGCTACTCATGCATTAGTCCTCCCATGATAACCTTAAAATTCTAAACCACATATGTCTTAACAAATTTTAGTAATAACGTATTTCGGGTTTAAACAGTAACATAAGGGACTCAAGAAATATTACACTTAGCAATTATCGACTCACATAGATTCAAATATTGATATTAACAACAATAATTAGGGATCTATATATGCCATCTACTCTACATACATTGATTACTGGACTATATGGATCTTTCTGAAAACTCTACATCCATTATTTTTATTCTTTTTTCAATGACAATGTCAATGATTCACATCAAGGACCCATCTCATACACATTTCAAGAAAGTATATAAATACATAATAGATCTAAATTACATGGAGTAAACATTTATATTTAACCAACATGATTAAAATAATCCACAATCTCATGAGCTAACCTATAGATATTTTCTATGGAGCATCGAAGGATACTGAATCTTGATGAATCCTTGTTGCAAGGTATGATCCTTGAATTCCAATTTAAACATCCACCAGAACCACCCTACAGTACCCGTAGGTAGTGTTTTTCCCTTGGGACCCCTGAGCCAAAAAGGGGCTATATGATGAAATGTATATAAAAACCTTTGTATGTATACTTCTGCTTTGAGGCTCCCAACCTCCCTCGTACCAAGATGAACCACACCCTCCAACAGACATGTCAAAATGCAGTAGAATTTGTACCATTTAACACTAGGGAAAAAATAGATAATAACATCATGATATTTCTGTCTCCTTACAGATTTTCAAAAGCTCCATGTATCACCATGCATCCTCTATTAATTGTTATATTTTTATTTTTTTTATTTTAGTACTTACTCTCCTAGTCTCAGTTCTCTCAACTTTTCTAATTGTTTTATTTTTAGTTGAGATTCACTTTCGTTTAGTTTCCATGATTTCCTAATTCAATATTTATTCTATCTTTTTCTAATTTTGAGTTAACTAATTGTTATTTGCTCACTTTTCTTTATTCACAAATTTTATAATTAGATTAAATAATCGAAGATTTATTTTTACATAATAATTCATTGGAACTTTTTTTTAAATATTTTTGGAATACTTTTATTCCCCCCAGTCCTTGTTAATAATTTAATTTTAATGGTTTATTTTATCTTTGCAAAAGGAATATCAAGGGTTACATACTTCGTGCATTCCCTTCAAATATTCACCCACTTAATTTTTTTTTAATTGTCACGTTCTCATTGCAATGGGGATATCAAAGGTTCCATGCTTCATGCATTCCCTCAAAATACTCTCCCCCATGGTGGGGATTTTTTATGACGACTGGGACCTTGTTAACTTAGTCTAACTGGCCCTATTGAGGGACTAGTGGTTCCTCGAGAATAAGGTTGTTTCCTTATTGCATGCCCCATAGTAATTTCCTCATCAATGATTGAATGTGTGTACTACCCTCATCGAAACAAACAGCTGATGAGAAAGAGTCTCTCTATCTCTTTCCCAACTCGCTGCATGGAAAATTATAACATTAAATCCTATTTCAATTCAGCTTCGTTGCCTAATGTGGACTGATTGGAAATCACAATCTAAGACCTACATGTTGAAACATCATTCACATCAAATATTTTAAAACAAGATTATATATAAACATAAATACTAGACTAACATCACCAGGTGATGATACTTGACTCAGTTTGGATTTCGTGGGGTATTGAAGAAACCTTGTGTCAGATGTACTTGTCTTTCTTGTCACACTTAAAGACTCAGCAAAGTACATGCTATAATAACATAACCATATGCATTTCATAATTTCATGTTATTCATAAATATTCAATCATCATCGAAATAATTTCCTCATTTCACTTGAACATTCAATTGTCATTGAAATCATTTCACAATATCATAATACCACAATAAATAATTATCATCATAATAGATTGTTTTCAAACAATTGTATTTAATAATAAAAGTACTAGTTCAACACATGAATGGGTCATTCAAAATGAATTCCCTCAAATAATAACATGACATAAAAATATAGGTTTGATTCCACACATAACTGGGTCATTCAAAAATGAATTCCCTCGAATAATAAAGTCGGAACAATGTTAAAGTCAATAACAAAACAGGTCACTACATTGACCCTAATGTGATTTTCCATTGTGTCCAAATCCTCATCTAGAAATATATCATAGTATTTATCCCATATGATGAAAATCTTGGTATCTATGAAATAATATACCATACACACTTCAGGTGCAGTAGTATAGAGATAATCCCTAAGACCCAATTCAAAGAACTGGTTCTTAGAGAGAATTCACACCATCTTCGATTAGAACATGATGATAAGGTCATGCTTGAAGGTATGGTGATCAGTTGGATTCATGATTTCATCCTTGATAGTGACATAAAGTTAAGACTAGGATTCTCATAAAAGAGATATCCAAGTCTCTTTGTACATTGAATGCGTTGACATTTTCAGTCCTCATAGTGGGAAGAAGGTATCACATGAAACATAACCAAAACCATTGAAATATTGGGAAAATACCATAGAATGGATGAAATTTACTACATGTTGTTATCATATTATTCAAGTATTCTTCATGTGCATAGATAAATGATATGCAACACATATGATATATAAGCTACTATATAAACATCTTAACTAGAGATTCCACAAGACCTAGGAATATATAATAAACCATATTTAGTATATAGACACATCCATGCTATTAAAGGAGGCCCAAAACATGTTACTTTTATTTATATCCAATAGTTAAAATAAGGGTCCACAATATTACAATGAAATAATTCCAAATAAATATCTCTTTACCAAGGATAACACAAAAATTGATCACTTATCAATTACAAAATATTCATATAAATAATAACCCTCATTACAGTTGGATCATAACAATAACAATAGTATTTACATAACTCCCTCTCCTTAGCTTGGATGAGTTTTAATATAAAATCAGTTGCTATCATTTACCATGTCATGTTGGAATATTGGACAATACTAAGAGGGTGGAGGGCAGGGGGGGGGTGAATCAGTATTGATAAATTTTAACAATTAAAACCGTTTATAACTTATTTATTAACACATAGGAACAACAAGATATAAATAACACAACTTTTTCCATGGAATCCTAATTGGGAAAACCACCAACACTTTCTTTTATTGAAAAATTATATTTTACAAATGGTTTCTTCTTGCTACTACAAACAAGGATGCTACTATGCCCTATTTACCAGCAACTACTGGAAGGAGGCTACAACCCCCATTTTTATTAGCTACTAATGAAAGGATTATTCGACAGCCTATTTACCAGCAACTACTGGAAGGAGGATACAAAACCTTGGTTTATCAACTACTTATGAAATGATGATTTGACACCCTATTTACTAGCAGCTAATGGAAGGAGGCTATGACCCCCTAGTTTATCAGCTACTACTGAAAGGATGCTTTGACAACCTATTTACCAACAACTACTAGAAGGAGGATATGACACCCTAGTTTATCAGCTACTACTGAAAGGATGCTTTGATGCCCTATTTACCAGCTACCATTACAAGGAGGCTACGAACCCCTTGCAAGAATGTATCATGCCCTAGCACCACCCTACTACCCTAATATGTTTTTATCAAACTTCCAAATATTCTTATGTATCCCTTGGTCTCTGTTTTACTTGCTTCTACGTCAATGTGGAATACAGATACGCCCTACTAAACTAGAAATCTTTTCTTATAAATACCTTTACCATCATTCATCTTTCTTTACCAACGTATCTCTTCATTCTAGAGTTTCACAGCTGTGCCCTTTCAATCTGTAGTCGATCATGTTCATCAAACACATCACTTCATAACACGTTCATCTTCGTTAAACGTGTTTCCTACTTCTCTGTTTAATTATTTTTAACTCTATTTAAATTTATCAGCCACAACCTTCTGCAATTTCCTTTCCACAATGACCTTTCCAAAACAATCTCTCCACAAAAAAAGTACTTTTGCAATTTCCTTTTCCCAAAGACCTTTCTGTAATTGTGGGTTGCATGTTACAAGTGTGCCTTTCAACTTTTCTTGAAAGTTCTTTCGCATTTGTCTCTCCTCATTTACCTTTGCACATTTATCTTTCAACATTTACATTTTTGCAATTACCTTTTTGCAACTTTGGATTGCGAATTGCAAGTATGCATTTCGATTTTTCTTTAAACTGCTTCCGCAATTCCCTTTCTGCAAAAATTCGTCCACAATTTGCGGATTGTGGATTGCGGGTTTTATTTTCACAAATTCTCAAAATTGACTTCCACAAATCTCTTTCCGCAACATCGTGAATCGTTGATTGCTTTGCGTAATCCACCTCATCCATTGATCTATCTTCTCTATTTAATTATTAACACTTTGTTTCACAAAGTCACTTATTTTCCATTATCGAATGCACTCATCCTTTATAAGTCTGCATTGTGCAATAATATGTTCTACTAGAGGAATAATAAACTATGTTTATTATATCTTTGAATATCATATCTTTGTTTTATATCTCTTTCTTAATAATAAATATTTTGTTTGTTATATGACATCTTTTGACAATTCCTGTAGCTTATCGTTGTAGACGATTGCATCTTAATTATTCTGTAGCTTATTATTTAGATTCAGTTCATTTTATGTTGAATATTCCTATGGCTAATGCTTATGTTTCCAACATCTCCAAGCATATCTAAACACCGTTATGGTGCTTCTTTGCTGAGATATTATATACCTTCTGTGGGAAGTCTATACATCTCATATGGGCATACCCAAGTTCCTTATGTAGACATTCTTAACCATGTCTTTCAACATTTTACAGAGGCCATGTTTTAGGACACCATGTGACATAAGGACACCATCATATTTATTTCCAACTCTCTTTGTTATTCTTTTATCTCACACTAAGTTTTACCTGCCATCATGTATATTGGTTATTCCTTTGTCATTATTGAACTCCTTCTACATCAATGAAAACTATATTCAACATGTCAATATGGTTACAAAATGAGTAATGATGAATGAGTCAATCCATTACCTAGGTCAATGCATTAATTCTATTTTCTATCCTTATCCATTAGTAGTTGACTTGCATTATGTCTTCTTTATTCTCCTGCCAGGAATTCTACTTTGATCCCTACGCTCTTCCATTTCTCTCTTCTATCCATCCAAAAATAAAGGGGCCATCAAGTTATGAACACAATTAATGACTTATCCTCGATTCAACCCTTCTCCTCTTCTATAATTCGAATGAAGGGGCCAGCTTGATGACAACCTATAAATATTTGTGGTGAAAAGATTAAATTTACTCCAAATATAAGTCACATTTACTCAAAATAATAGAGGCACCAACAATGAATTCTTGTGCCCTCGTTGTTTGGATTAGATAGTCATGTGTCCTCCAATGTTTTCCACTTGACATCCACAAAAGAATTTATTTATTGGAGTGCGATGTGTGTGGATTGTGGCACATGGTGAAACTTGTGCATATCCTTCTTATCTATGATTTTGGAACCATGTAAGAGATATTAATCATACGTGGATTTAATTTTTTTATATCTTACATGTTTCTCCATAGGTTTATGATGGAATGGATGTACACATTCATTTTCTTAATCCTTTATTGCAAATCCTCAAAATGTTTCTACCTTTTCTCCAACAATACCATCTAATCCTTCATGGTAATGAAGATGCTTTTACATTATTATGTGTAAATGTGCATTTTATCCCATGCTATGTTCAACTCCACAACCAAGGGTGGTCAGTGGTCCATAATTTTAAATTTTTGTTGGCTCCCCTGGGCCTATGCAACTTGTAGTTGGGATTAAAATTCCTTAGTCTTTCAACAAACTTGTCATCATGAGGAACATGGAAGTTCCAGTAATTCTCCTTATTGATTTCTCTTAGAGTGCCAAATATTGTTAGTTAACTTAGCACCATGGGAGTGGATTTGCATAGAAGCTCAAATACTATAGCTTTAGGTTGTTTCAATATCTCTGAATTAAATGGAACATAATCAAGTTATATAGCTTAATATGCAAGAATATTCCACCATATGTGAAGTCATTGTGTACTGTATATGTTTTCTGAAATTTGTCACCCAAGTCCTATAACATCTCAACCCATAGATCACAAAAATTTTCGATAACTATTTTATATTTTGGTGTGAGTTTTGTATCCATAGCCTTACCCCTTAATGATTTTCCCATGTTTGCAAATATTACCTGATAAACAAATAGAACAAGGGTGATCACACTACTATTTGGAAAATTTTCTCAACAACTTATCAATCTCTTGTGGCTACAGTGAAACAAATATATAAACATATCGAACCCAATGTCAGAAAGACAATGAAGAATGGGAGTTTTATTGACTATTTTTGTGTTAATGACTTGAATTGTCAAATGGATTTAGAAAACATGTGAAGGATACCATGTCAATGAGCACGTAAATTTATTCATCTTTCAATTAAAATTGAAGTAGAGAGGTAGTTGAACATGTCTAATCATCCCATAATTACTTTTACCAACAAAACTTTAACCTATGAAAATTCCCATGAGATTGTTGACTCATCTAAACACATGATTGCAACTAAGATGACTATACATACAAAATATATGCTTGCTAAAATTGTGATTACCTTAAAAATCGAGCAATACTTTACCATGCCTATCCTCAAATTTCATCATGACTAGCTTGCACTTGGTTCATTCCACATATCGAAATTATTAGAATAGAAAATGTGTTTGTCCCCACCTTGACAACATAAAAAATTGACAACATTACTAACAAAAAATATTGGCATTCTTAAAATACTATTCACGACAAAACAAATTGTCTCAATTGGATAAGGACACAAAATATACTGAACCTAAGAAACAAAACAAGGAAACCCAACATACTCCACTCCCTGTGAGGAGTGAAATTAAGTATTTTTATTTAGCCATGACATAGGATTTCAAGTGAGCAGCATTCACCTATCCAGTTTAAGAACACCATCCAATTGTGTTAGTCAGACAGAACCTTAATCACATATGTCTGAAACTAGAAATGTTCCAATCCAATTCATTTATAATTTCCCTAATTTTTTCTAGTGCTTACCATCATACAAGAAACCAATATTTCCTTTTAAAAAATTATTCTTCAAATGTGGACTTCATGCCATGCTTTCTGTCAGGATTTCTCCATATGTTGATGAAAATCCATTAGGGGAATTTTGAGGTCTAAAATGTTCCTCATAAGGGAAATAATAAAATAAGAGTTAATAGTAATAAAATAAAAGTTCTAAATTTTGGAGGGGAAAAATAAAAACTACCATTTCTTATTGTATTTTTTGCATATATCCTTATTTGTTCACCCAAATTTAAATTTTTGGGACTCATTGGATGCAAAATTTAATTATGCATCCAAGCCATACCCACATTGCATACTTCTGAGGTACCCATGACAACCAAAAATAAAAATTTCAATAAAAAAATGTATTTTAAAAATATCTTTTTTTATTGAAATTTTTATTTTTGGGTGTCGTGGGCACCTCAGAAGTATGCAGTGTGGGTATGGGTTGGACGCGTAATTAAATTACGCATCTAACTAGTTCGCAAAATCCAAATTTGGGTGAACCCATAAGGAGATATGCCAAAAATACGATAAGGAAAAGTAGTTTTTTCTTTTTCCCTCCATTTGTTTTACAAATTTTCCCCTTATGGTTGACATCATAATATTGAATCCTAATGGTTATTATATAGTGAATTTTAATGGTACAATTTTTGTTTTGAGGCCCATTTTTTAGCTCAAAACTACCCTAATGAAATAATCTTAAATTCTTCTAGATTTAGTATTTTTTCTAAGCACTCTACAATTGACTCCTCATCGATGATGCAAGTGAAATTAGTAATTTAGAGACCCGATAGTGTAAAATTAGCTGGAATAACAACCTACCAACAATAAATTAACTAAAACAATGTCTTCTTGTGCAGTCTCTTGGTGGTGGTCATGTAGGCATATAACATAATAGAGATCCATTTGTTCCATTCATCTAGAGTTGTGAAGTAGACCTTTGTTAGTCATGTCTTCATAAATTTTTTAAAAGTATTTACTGTTCCATTTGTTTTAGGATGACATGGGTTTCCTTATAATGTTGAACAAGAAATTATCTCATAAATATATAAATAGTTCTGCTCATAAAATACATACATTTGTCACTGGTAAGGATTCTTGGGCACCAAAACCTAGTGATGATGTTCTCAAAGATAAATTGTGTTGCAATGTACGTGGAACAATTTTTTACTGGATCAACATCATCACATCGTGTAAAGTAGTTTATTATAGTAATGATATATCTATATTTTGAATGCCAGTAGAGGGAATGATATGTTCTACAAAGTACAACACACTTATAAAATGATTTCAAGGCCCAAAATGCATGCAAAGGTAACTCAACCCATTTGAAAGTATTTCCAACTCATTGAAAAACACCATAGGTCCTAACATACTCCTTGGTGTCCTTGACAACTACTGGCCACAATATTCCAACCTATAACACTTTCTTAGATTTTTATTTCCCATCGACATTTCCTCCCACTATTCCTTGGTCACATTCCCACAATATATCATTGTGTTCATGATCCATCAAACATCCTTGAAGAATCTCATCAATTCCTAGTTTATATAACTAACCTACAATCAATTGATTGTCCACAACTCTAATGAGAAGGAGTTGCTTCTAGGTTGCTGAATAATGCTTAGGCAGAAAACCAATGGCTACAAATAATATAATTTTCGCTAAATAATAAGGGAGAACTTATAATTTTAAATAATTCCACTCTCGATAGTTTATCATCTACAACATATCCTAATATGTGTCTGACTTCAACCAAGGAATATGCTCTAGTTCCACATTATGCTTTCCTAGTTTAACCACAACTTTGAAAGAAATTCATGGAGCAATAATAACCTTGTGCATATTTTTACATCTATAATGAGATTATTTATTTATTAATTTGAATTAGAATGATTAGTGTGAAATTTAAAGTGTCCACCCAAAAAATAGGTTGGAACTTTTGTATTTCATATACAATAGCTAATCCTTATTTCTCCATGGTGGTGTAGTTGCACTTAGCTTGTGATAACTTCCTACTTGCAAAATAAATATGTTGGTAGATATTGCATTCATCCAATTCTGGAAGGAAAACTTCTAGAACTATCATAGAGGAATCCCTATTCTAATAAGAGAATATAAGGATCAAGGAATTCATCATATTTTCCTTGAGTAGTGCAAACTCTTCTTCACATTATGTGCTCCAAATAACTATTTTCACTTTCTTTAGGAGATTTTATGAACGGTGCAATAATAGAAGCATAGTCGCATATAAATATTTTATAATATCTTGTATGACCCAAGGTGGACCACAATTGTCTTACACTTGTTGGAGATGGAAAATTCAAATAAACAACAACTTAATAGGGTCTACCAAAAATCCTTTCATAAAAAAATATGACCCAACAAATTTCCAAACATGACAAAAATCTACATTTATTCAAACTCAATGAGATTTGAATGTGTCAACACTAATAAAACATAAGTCTTAGTACAATAGTTTTCTCTCTTAATAAACTATAATAAGTCTATTCATATATCTATACTTCCAAAAAATTGTGAATAAATCTCCTAAAAGAAACAATCATGATCCTAGAGAGAACTGTTGATGCATTTTTTAGTCCAAAGGGCATTACATTACAAGAAAAAGAGACCCACTTAATAGTGAAAATTTTCCTCTTCTTATGTTCCCCTATAATTATCACTTGGTGATCTTAAAATATATCAATAAAAGAATAGAGTTCTTTCCCACAACTTGATCTAGCACCTCTGTTAGCACATGGAATTTTTGACATGAAAATTTGTGGTTTGGCCAAAAATGGTAACTAAGGGTCATTGTGTTCTCAAAGTTAAGGAAATTAATCATAGGGTTAAAGTTGAGAGTCATTTGGTAAATGGATATAAATATGCCTTTGGGAAAAATAATTAATCTTGGTAAATAAAAAAAGGGGTTGATCATGTAATAAAAAATGGCCTTTAAAATCCAATTTTGGCTCTCATGCTTATGCAGAGTTATTGTTTCTTTTTTCCAAAAAATTGGTCCCAAAGGCCCTTTATCCAATTCAATCCCCGATATATCAAGTATTCAATCCAAATGTCAAGAAAATCACCTAACACAACACACAATTCATCACAAAGTAAAGGACCGAGACTAAGTGCTAATGCATAAGTCACCAATGAAGGGTCCGACGAGGGGTGTTTTCATTTGGTTAATGCATTGAATCCAATTGTAACCATCGATGCATATTGTTAGCACCATTTCTGGTTAGCAGTTGCAGAAGGGGGAAGGCCTGAGGAGAAATAATGTAAGATCTAAAATTGTCACAATATGATCTGGAGGTAGGTGAAAGGGGCTTAAAAATAATGGAAGGAGCTTATTTCTAAGTTTAAAAATTTTACATTTGAAAGAAAATCATAGATTAATCCTTAGAAATTAGTTTGAAATGAAAAATACACCTACTGGTTATCTTTTGGTAAGGTTTTATGGTGCATATCTGCATTTGAGAATATCTATGGATGTGGATAAGTCTACTAGTAAAAGTTGCATGAAAAAATAAGTTTGGTCGCCAATGAAAATAATGAAAAGGAAATGAAGATCTACGGTTGGATGAAAAATGAAAGAGAGATCTACAGTTGGGAAGGATTCCACTGATAGAACATGTGCAAAGGGATGAACTTTCACAATCAATGGAAAAATTTACATCCGACAAAAATCAATGACGGAGATGAAAGTATGGAAATGATCAACGGTCCTGAGCTATTTCGCTCGGTAAACATGGACACTGTAAATAAATTTAGAAATCAGTGAAATGTGGTACACTCTGCATGTTTCAACGGTTGAGATTGAGTCCCGATCGAGATCAAGGGATGATATTCATTCCATTGATGGAAAATGCATGGGTAAATAAACTTTGAGAATTAGCGAAATTAGTTAAAGGGCCCACACAATCAAAGGTGTAGATTTAAGGGAGATGCGATCTAAGGTTCAGAATCATTCTGTTGATTCAACATGCACAAATAAAATCATAACTATCCCTAGTGGAATGGATTAAAGGGTAAATAAAACCAAAGGCTGAGATTGATGGTGATCAAAATCTACAATGGAGGATGACTCCACTATGGGAAGGTGCACACTGTGTAAGATCGGATCTGAGTGGAATGTTAAAAAGACAAATTGATTGATGATAGGAATTTTCAAAGGATAAGATCAATGGTCAAGTTCTAATCCATTGAGATAAGGTGTAGTCTAGTTATGATATCAGTAAGTGATGTTAAATCAGAAAAATATCTATGGTGGAAAATAAATAAATAATAGATCTATGGTTGTAATGAGTTCTGATACTAGGAGTAACATGGAGGATAAGGATGTATAATATGATGGGATGGACATACAGGATTAAATAGTGATCAAGATCAAAGGTCTAGTATGGATGACACCAAATCTATGGATAGATAAGGACCCAACTGAAAACGTTGCATGGAAAATAGTAGAATAGAATAATATAGAAGAAAAGCATGTGGATAAGGACCATTTGTATGTTTTTGCATTGGAAATTGAGACCTTGACACTGTGCGGAAGAATCTAACTCATACAGATTTGTTTTCCACTTGTTAAGTGACTAGGAAGGCCATTTTTCTCCCACCAAGGACTATTTAAAATGGGTAATGTAGAGGGAGTAGAAGCTCAGGCCTTGGAGTACCAAAAAATAGAAGAGGTTTTTGAGGACAAAGACTGCGATTTTTTTGACACAATACTATCAATTGGTTCAGTAGACCTATTAAAAACTAAATTAAAATTCTGTAAAGATCAAGGAAGAGAGGTCCATCGTGTTTTCAAGTCTTATTTCCATTTTTTCTGTACCAAATAAACCCTAATATTTTCCAATTTTTTTTACTGGTGTGCCTCTAAGTATTCCTCTTCCGAGAGGGTAATTATGGAAGAGGATAATTCTAGAATCCTTTGTCCTATTAGTACATTGGTTATCCGAGATACATTTTTTTCTTGTTGCTTTCACCAAGCCATGTGAATATTTTAATGAAGAGAATCTAGTTCAATATTTTAGAGAAGTTACTATTAAGAAAAAATAGCCCTTCTTTAACACATGTTTTAAGCCTGATATATCCTTACATAAGCAAGATTTCCTTGTGGAAACACATTTATTTAATGATGAAACTCAGTTAGTTATTTCCCTTATGAGTCAGTTTCTAGGTCTAGACAGTAACAGGTATGTCACTTAGACACTAATGAGTCTATTATTCATAGTCATTACTGGTCAAGTTGAGACAAGTCAGCCTTTTTACCTTAAATTTGATGAGTTCCTAGCTTAGAGAATCCACTCACGGCTAGTGAACTTCCACAACAGAAGATTCTTCAGGTTTCAGTATTATTTGGAGAAAATGTTCTTATTTTTCAATGAAGAGAACCTACAGTTTCCAGAGATGGTTCTCACTAATGAAATGAGTATAAGTTTTGATAAATAAATGAATTTTCTTATGTTTGAAGTGTACCAAGTGTTTTTCCAGCAACAATTTCCTAGAGTGCTACCTATAATGAAGGAATTGTTATAATTTTCACCTGAGAAAAGAATTGGAGATTGATTCCTGCTGGAAGAAGGCACTGTTATTAGAGTATATGGATTTTTCCATCAGCCCTATGTCTTACCTGCTTTCCTTACTCCAAGGATATTTGCATTAGAGATGATCAGGCAGAAGCTCATTGTTGAAAATGAGTACTTCATTAATTTCAAAAAGTCATCAGAAATCAAGTTTCCATGGGTGGTTGGCCCTTTCATTATAAAAAGTAAAGATGCTTTGACTGTAATATAGAGTTTATTAAAATAAATGAATTTTCAAATGGTTGCATCTGTGAACTATGATCCTCACCATGTCATCTTGATAAGGAGATAAGTCGATAAAAACAAACCATTCGAGCATAAAGAAGTTGAAGGCTTGGCCGAGAGTGCCAATTGGTCATATTATCCTCAGGTGACAGAAAATGAAGAAGATACTCAACATGGATCCACATCACCAATGAAGGATGATGATGATGTATAGACAAATCCATTGGCCATTGTTCAAGCACCAAAGGTTGTCACTCCAATTGCTAGTCACTCTGATATGACTACCAAAAGGGATTTCTCTGATGCCATGGAGACCGATCATGATGATAACACAACAAAATCTGAAATGAGGAAAGTGGAAGAAGAAGGTGAGTTAATAAAGGAAACATAGACAAATGGAAAGAAGAAACAAATGAAAGTCAAAGAAATATCCTTTGAAATTAAATAATATTCCTTCTTACAAACACCAAAGGATTCCACATCTCAGTTTAAAACGAGAGATGAATTGTTCGGAAAATATAAAGATGACAAAGATGTATCTACAAATGAATCTTTGAAGTTGTATGCTGATATTACGAACATTTCAAGAAAGGATGCATCCTTGGTGATTATTAAGGATCAGGTCTAGAACACTCTGAACCCAGAAGTAGAAACCAAAAAAAAGGTAGCTAAGACGAGAATAAATTTAGAGAATATTCCTGTAATTGATATGATCTATCTCCATAAGAAAACTATAGAGGTGAGATATAGTGAATTTCTTAAGGCCACTCTAAAAGTATCTAGATTGCAATCAACCAAGAGTAAACTGGATAATCAACTAAGACAAGAGAGGGTAGAGAACAAGGCTCATCAACAATAAATTAAAAAATTCAAGGATACTTATTGACTATTGACAGTAAGGTATATAAGGGAGAAGCAACAAACATGTTGATTAATGAGAAAGAGAATACCATACAATTGTTGAATTTTTTTTTGAAGATCCCAGCCACTCATCTCATACAAGATACATAGATTACATAGCTGGAGAAAGAAAAAGAGATGTTAAATGTTGAGCTAAATGACTGTACAACAAATATTTTGAAATTTGTTGAGGAGAAGAAACAATGGGAGAAAGTCATGGATATTTTTGTTGAAAATGAGAAGGCTCTAAAAGGAAAACAAGAAAATTTGGAGAAAGAATTGAATGGAAAGTAAAAATAACTTGAAGGGAAAATTGTTCCACCTCCTGTACAAGCAGGTGCAGAATCTATTGTACACGCTATGTCTCAGTTTATACCAAGAGATTTCGAAATTGCTCAGCTAAAAAACAAAAAGGAAAATATTGAAATTTTAGCCTTGAAAAGTGAAGAAGAAAGAAAATATTGGGAGAATAAGTGTAGGTACCTTTCAGATAAAAATGCCAAGCTGATGAAACAGGTCACAGGAGAGATGCCTGTGCAGGGAGAAAAACACATCATTTGGGATGTGATCATAGCTGAAGCAACCAAACTTAGACCCTACTTGGACTACATTCTGGACAAAGAGATTGTCATGTAGGCTTCCAGACAAAGTGTCACTGCAGTCAAGGAAGTGTTAAACAAAAATCCAATAGATACTGCGAATAACACAGTCAGTTTCCTAAATGGCCTAAATGAAGATGATTTGAAAGTAGCCAATATCAAGAACAAAATTTTAGTTATTACATGGGAAAGGAATGTTGTGAGCAAACACCAACTCCTTGATACTGTACATGCCAAAATTGATATTATGACTCATCAAGTTAAGTTTTCATTGAATTATTTACACCATTATTTAAAAAGGGTCTTCCTTTCTTCTGGGAAGAAAAAGGTGGAATGTTTTCTCAAAAAGAATACCATGATAAACTGGTCAATCATAGATTGTACCATAGAAAATTTGAATATATGAAACAATACTTATCTAGTAATACAATAGTTGATAAGTTATCAGAGGATTTTGAAATGTTGTTTGCCTTCAAAGCCACATGTGCACAGCTAGAGGATTTTTCTTACGTGGAACATATGTAGCTAATAGTGTTGCCAAAGGAGATGGCCATATTGGAGCTGCCAATTGTCGACCAGTGGAAGACAATTGAGAAGTATGGAAAGACAAAATATAGGTTGTACAGATGACAAAATATTGAAGACCTGTTGAAGAACATTTTGAAGACTAGTTATTTAGCAAATTTAATCTTATTTTCATAACAATTAGTAGTTAGGAAATCTAGATTGTAGATGTAAAAAGCCATTTATAGCCTATTTTTAGCATAATTAGTTATAAACTCATCGAGAACTATTTTGTATTTAAACAATTTTTTTGTATTGGAACAAGGGTTGGAACCTGTGATATTTTACATTGTAATTGAGATCCTTTATTTCTAATAAAATTACAAAGTCGTAGCTGGCCTTTTTCAGAGATTCATGTGTTGTCTTTATTATAGTCTATGCGATATTTTTTTTTTGTGCATGTGTTTCTAGTTTACAAATTCCATTATGTTTTACCTTTCATGCTTGAATGAGTTTACAATAGTTCAAAATTCATAATCATATCCTCTGCTCTATTACTTTCAAGTATTCACAAATACCTTTCATTTAAAGTTAATATGGATTCATCCTTGTTAGATGCCCATATTAATGGATTGTTTCTAATTTTCCTCCCATATCACTAGAAAAAAAAATTGACTATAATGAGATAGCTACCTTTCTTCTGTTAAGTTTCCATGCAGCACCCCTGTAAACATTATTGTCCTTTTTTACTCCATGCCCAATGTGCACTTGTTTCAACCATCACCAATATTGAATTATATTTCTTGCTTATATATCGAGCCTTGTGAAAAACAATACTGAGAGGTCCCTCTGTGGAGAGAAAGAGGCCAATTTTCTTTCCTAAACATTGGTTTTGTGGTTACCTTGGGGTTTACCCTTTTACCACTGGGGGTACATTCTACGTGCAAAGATCTTGGTGCCATTTCTGGGGATGAAATTTCAAATATTCCCTCGGAGAACGACATAGTTTTCAAGAATACATAATTTATGTGGGAAAGCATATATTTTTGCACTAAGGTCATTTGCACATTTTCCCTCAAGACTCCACATTGATTTCAAGAATATTTTTAGAAAAAGACATCCTGGATTTTAGGAGGACACACACTAGAGGTAATCCATCGTATGAAATTTTATATAGTGTATAAAAACTAGAAATATTGATTAGATGTAGACCTAGTAAAGAAGAAATAAATACTTATCAAACTGAAGAATTGTTTTCTCAAGAATTTCATAGTTTTCAGAATTTTGATTGGGAAAAAAGTTTTCAAAGATCTCTATTAAGGTCCAAATCAAAATCAGATCTAAGACAAATAGAAATGAATCCTAATAAGCTTCAGTCGTACTTGCTTGACTCTCTTTGGTGTAATATTCAAGATACTATAAAGGTTGAAGAAAATAATCCTTTTATTCAAACCTTTCAGCCTCATATTCCAATCCCTATTCACATCCCTCCTCAAATTCCTCCTACTGTCCCAGACCCTCATAGAACCATGGTAACTAGGTTTTCTCCTTTGTCTTTTCCCATTGTATTGCATGATTTACCCCATAACTATTCTCAAAGAACATCCTTGTTTTATGGGGAAGGTAACTTCACAACAAGACAACATATGGATAGATTTGAAGACTTTATTGATTTGGAGGAAATGGACTACGATGATGCCAAGATGAGGCTCTTTACATAGAGCGTGTCAGGAGAAGAAAAAAGATGGTTTAAATATTTACCTGCAAGATCCATACTAAATTTGAAGCCTTCCAAACTTTGTTTCTATATAGGTGGGAAGACAAGAAAATTCCTTTACAAGTTCTTTCTCAATATAACAAATTTGAAAAAGAAGAATTTTGAATTCAGTTCATGAATTTTCCAGTATATTTTTGAGGTTGTATAATTCTATACCAGCAAATATCAAACCCTTTGTAGGTGATTCCCAACTCCATTATGCAGATGCTTTTGAGAGTGATTTTTCCTTGTTATTGAGAGAAAGAAAATGTACAAATCTTCCTACAATGTTTAAAGATGCTTTAGAGGTAGAATCTTATCTAATGGCTTTTGGAAAGATGAAACAAAGAGTAGAAGTGGACATAAGAAGAAATAGAGAAGAAAACCAACCCTCCACTTCTAATGTTGTTTTCTCTTCAAATGATGCAAAATTTGAAATGATGATGAAAACTATGGAAATGTTAATGGATAGTTTGGCTTTATAAAATATACCACCTAATAGAGAGCAACCTGAGCCTCAAATAAGAAACCCAAATTTCAGAAGACCACCTCCTCCTCCTCCTCAAATTAGGAAAAGAGACCCAAGAATTCCCAGAAACCCCAAAGATCAACAGATAAGGTATCCATTCCCTGAAAACTTTGTTGATGGTGAGGAAGAGATTGATCCAATGGATAATTAGATTCATCAATTTGATTATTTGGATACAGAGATATATTTTAAGAAGAGCATAATTTGTTTTCTCAAGAAGATGACAGTAATATTTCTGAGGTGGATTGAGAACAATATCATAGGGGTTACTAGAATTCCATAGATGATGTTCAAAAGAAACTGAAATGGATAAGTAGATATGTGATTACAAATAAAGGAAGGTGTAATGCAAATCATCCTTCCAGTAGGAAAACGAACACATAAAAACTAAAAGAGAAACTAAAAGAAAATGATGTACAAAAAATTGTAAGTGATAAAGGAGAAGTATTAAAAGAAGTTAGACAACCAGTACCAATTGATGTAGATAGAGAAATTTCCTCTTTCAATATGCAAAACGGAATGTCTAAAATAAAAATTTCCATTCCATTCAATGAGCTGTTAAGAAATAATGAATACAGAAAAAAAAATAACTAAAATGTTGAATAATGGAGATGATTGTCAACCAAATTCCCTAGAAGTAACAAATTATGCTCCTACTATAGTCCTTGGCCCCATATTTGAATACATAGATGAAGAGGATGTCCCTCCTTTTTATGTGAGTATGAATGTTCATGATATGATTTTGCACAATGTTATGCTTGATTCGGGTGCATCTAATAATTTAATGCCAAGGGTGGTAGTGGAAAGTTTGGGATTGGAGACTACTAAGCCTTATAAAGACTTGTATTCCTTTGATTCTAGAAAGGTAAGGTGCCTGGGATTGATTAAATAAATGGTAGTGACTCTTTCTCAAATTCCAGCTAAAAGTATTGTTATGGATGTAGTAGTGGTAGGCATTCCTCCCAAGTTTGGTATGCTATTGTTAATGTCATGGGATTCTAAATTAAAGGGAACATTACAAATGGATATGTCATACACAAATATTCCTTTATTTGGAGGTCATAGAAGATTGTATAGAGAAAAGAGACTTGCATACGTGGCGAGTAGCCAAGATAAACCTGATAATGACCCCATATATGTTGTAGATATTGATTAGGGGTATTCCATTTTCTTCCAAGATTCACATGCAAATCTTGAAATACCCATAGTAGTGGATTTAAAAGAAAATAAAGAGTTTTCTCAAAGACCGGAGGCATTGGAAAATAAATAGAATGAAGAGGGGTTGTGGAAAATGTTTTTTGATGGGTCTATCAACAAAGAGGGAGCTAGTGCTAGTGTGTGGATAATTTCTCCTAATATGGAGTTTAAGGTGTGCTCTTATAATTTAAATTTTCAATGTACAAATAACTTTGCAGAGTATGATGCTTTTTTGTTAGGTTTACATGCTTTAAAACATTTGGGAGCCAAAATAATATATGTGTTTTGAGATTTTGAGTTAGTGATTAACCAAGTGAATGAAAACTACTATACTAAACATCCTACAATGAGATCATACAAAAATGAGGTCTGGGATATGTTTGGTAATTTTTTCATAGAGTATAAAGTCAAATTTGTTCCTAGACTAGAAAATCAAGTAGTGGATTCACTAGCTACCACTGCTGGGAATTTCAAATTTCCCATATATTCAAAAAAGAAATACAAAATAGCAGTTGTACATAGGCCTTCCATTCTTGAAAATTCCAAGTACTGACAAGTATTTGAGGATGATTTGAAAATAAAAATATTCCTAGATATATCATATGAATTTGTAAATACCCAAATAGATATAGAAAATGAAAACACAAAATACTTCCAAGAAAATGTTCAGTTTGATGAAAAAGATGTCGAACAGGAAAAGATGAAAAATGTGATTGGAGGAAAGGAAATAATAAAAATTAAAAGAAATTATATTCCAAAAGGTCTGATTCCTCTTGAAAAATCGTTTGATTAGAACGATGTTGCCAAATATCCAAAGGTTTAACCTGTTGAAAATGATATTGAAGACCAAAACATAGGAACTGAAAATGTGCCCAGAATTGTAAAGCTATCTAAAACTTTTCCTATGGCTGAGAAGGAAAAATAAATTCATTTGATGAAGAATTATGTTGATGTGTTTGCATGGAGCTATGAATATTTGAAGGAATATGACACTTCCATTATACAACACACCATTCCTATCAAACCTGGAAAAAATCCATTTAGACAAAAGTTAAGAAGAATTAATCCTATGTTGTTGCCTCTGATAGAAAAGGAAGTTAAGAATCTATTTAATGCAAAGATCATTGTTACTCTTAGATTCTAAAAATGGGTAGCTAATTTGGTACTAGTAAGAAAGAATAATGGTGAGATAAGAATCTTTGTTGATTTCAGGAATTTTAATAAAGTATCACTAAAAGATAATTATCCTTTACCTAATATGGACCATATTTTATAGAAAGTGGTAGGAGCAGAGATAATTTCCAATATCAATTGTTTCTCTTGATATAATCAAATAAAATTCCTTTTAGAGGACCAAGAAAAAATGTTTTTACTACACCTTGGGGTACTTTCATCTATGTCAAGACGCCATTTGGGTTAATGAACGCAGGAGCCACTTTTAAAAGATCCATGGAAATTGATTTTGCTGAAGAAAAGGGTAAGTTTGTAGTGATTTATATGGATGATATAATAGTATTTTATAAATCTGAGTGGGACCATGTGAAACATTTGGAGAAATTCTTTTTGAAATGTAAAAGGTATATCATTTTCTTTTAAGGAGGGAAAGCTATTGGGTCATATTATTTCTAAAGATAGAATCAAAAATTACCTATATAGAGTGAATGCTATTTTGAAAGTAGAATATCATAGGAGTAAAAGAGAAGTGAAATCTTTCAATGAACAAGTGAATTTTTTAAGAAGGTTCATTCCTAGTTTTGCTGAAATTTTGAGAAACATAAAAAATATGTTGAGAAATGATAATGATATTAAGTGGAAAGTGGATGCAAGATAATATTTCAAAGACATTAAGAAAGGAATTACAAAAGCCCAAGTTTTAGTAAGTCTTGATTTTTCAAAAGTTTTTTTGGTATTCTCATATGCTTCTGAACACACCATTGCTGGAGTTTTATTGCAGAAGAGTAGTCAGAATGATGAGAAACCTATTGCTTTATTTAGAAAAGTGGTGAGAGATGGAGAACTGAAGTATGACATTATGGAGAAGCAATATTATGATTTAGTGAATTATTTAAAATATTTCAAGGTATACATTCTCCATTCTCATATTGTGGCATATGTTCCCAACAATGTAGTGAAAAGTATCCTTACACAATCTAATCTAGAGGGAAAAATGGATAAATGCATTGTTGTCCTGGTAGAGTATGATTTGGAGACCAGGACTACTAAATTGATGAAAGGACAAGGGATGGATAAATTAATGACAGATTCAAATTGTGAATATTTGCAACTAAATTTCTTGTTTATTCCTTCTAATCATCCTGACCCAGAATTGCAGGTTATACCAGATTTTACTTTGTATCCATGGTATAGTGACATTATTTATGTATTACAAAACTTGCAAGCTCCTCTTGGATTAATCAAAACAAGAACCAGATCATGAAAATTTAAGGTAGCAAAATTTTGTGTCATGAATCAATACCTATATTGGTAGGATCCAGGTGAAATTTTGCTATATTTCTTGTTAGAGAATGAGGCTCAATAGACCATGAAATAATTCCATCAAGGGATTTTTGGGGGACATCATTCTTGGAAGGTAATTGCTAACAAAATATTGAGGGATGGATTCTATTGGCCTTCTATGTTCTGTGATGTCTACAAAGAAATCACCAGATGCCATCAATGCCAATTTTTTTAGGGAAAAATAAAATTGGTGCCATTACCTCTAAATCCCATCTCAGTGGAAGCACCTTTTTAAGCAGTGGGGGGTGGATTTCATTTGATAAATCAACCCAAATTATTCTGGTCAACATAGGTGGATTCTAATAGCAACTTATTATCTTACCAAATGGATTGAATCCATACCAACCAGGAGAGCTACTGATGATGTCATTATGGAATTCCTAGAGAACAATATTTTGTTAAGGTTTAGGTGTCCAAACGGGATTGCAACTGGTAATTCCATCGCCTTTAAATCAAAGAAAATGATCATTTTTTGTCATAAGTACCATATTAGTTTGAAGCACTCTACTACATACTATCCTCGGGGAAATCGACTTGCAGATGATTCCAATAAGAGTTTAGTAAAGATAATCAAGAAGTTGTCAAAAGATAATAAAGGAGCCCGGAATACCAAATTGAAATATGATTTGTGGGAAAACATGATAATTACTAAAAGAACAATTTGAATGTCACCATTTTAGTTGGTTTATGGAGTAGAGGTAATTTTTCCAGCATCTATGGGTCTTCCTGTCGTGAAGTTGTTACGTGAATAGGAGGATGAGACTAATCACACACAGAGAAGAATCAATCACATAATTGAGCTAAATAAAATAAGGGACAAGGCTCGTGAAAAATTACATGTACATTAGGATAAGGTTAAAAATACCTTTGACATAAGGGTGAAGGTGGAAAATTTTCAAATTGATGATTTAGTATTAAAGTGGGATGCACCAAAAGAAGAGAAAAATGGAAAGTTTGATTATATGTGGAGGGGATTGTACATTATTTCATCTTATAGGGGTTACAATTCATTTGTTTTGCAACATAAAGATGGGGTTCAGCTAAAAGGAGGCCCTATAAATGGAATATTTTTGAACCATTATCTGTCATAAGGGTGGAAGCTAATTTTTGTACCGTAGTTGAAATCAGTACAGATGCCAAGCTGAGAGATTTGAAGCCCGGAGAGAAGGCCCTAAGATCTTGAGGGGATGCCATTTTTTCTTTATTTTTATATATCTGGAAAAATATATTTTTTTAAAGTTTTGTAGGAAATAAAAATAGGCACTGCTCAGCGGGTTCTTTGCTACCTCGTGGGGAAGATAGCATCACTAGTTCGAGCTAGTTGTTAGAACCATTTATTGGTTAACAGTTGGAGAAGGGGGAAGACTTGAGGAGAAATAAGGTAAGATCTAAAAATGTTACAATATGACCTGGAGGTAGGTGAAAGGGGCTTAAAAATAATGGAAGGACTTATTTCTAAGATTAAAAATTTTACATTTGAAATAAAATCATAGCTTAAGCCTTAGAAATGAGTTTGAAATGAAAAATTTGTCTGATGGTTATCTTGTGGTAAGTTTTGATGGTGTAGATATGCATTTGAAAAGATCTGCAAATATGGATAAGTTCACTGGGAAAATTTGCATGACAAAAATAAGTTTGGTCGCTAGCGAAATGAATTAAAAGGAAGCAGAGATCTATGATTGGATGAAAAAGGAAATGCAGAACTACAGCTGGGAAGGATTTCGCTGATAGAACATGTGCGAAGGGATTATTAATTCTTGCACATGATCTAGGAACTAGGAATCAAAATCATCAAAGAATAATTAACAAATACTCATGAATTGGTGTTAATCGGAACCGGAATTGGTTTCCTTTCTGTATATTTAATAAACAATGAATGGTTACAATACCAATTTCAAGCAATATCTTAACTCCATGAAGAATTCGAATACCTAAGGAGACAATTCAAATTCATTGAATGAGTCTAGCTTAACTGACTCTTAGCCATTCAATCACACTCAGTTAACCCCTTGAACAAAACCCTAATTGACTCACCAAACCCTAATTGAAGTCAGAGTGCAATAAATGACTGAATCTCAACCGAAGGAGATCAAACACATGTCATAGCAAGCCAACCATCAAGTGCTAGTGCTCCATGACTTCAATGAACCCCGATGAGGTTAACTGAAGCTGAAATGACCATCAAAAGTTGGTGGAGGTGCCTTGTTGATTCCAGATCATTAAATAATAATAAATAATCATTAAATAATATATTTAATGAGAGAAGGCACCCTAAATGACTGGGTGAACTGATTGTAACCACCAGTTAGCAATTAGGTGCATTAATATCACTCAGATCACCCCCGGAGTGCTCCAGTTAGCCTCCTTGACTGTAGGAGAAGGCTAAGTTATCCTCGTTGACTGTAGGTAGGCGTGGGTGGACTAGATGATGGCAATTAATGCTCCACTGATATCAATTAAACTTAGGATAGTAGTTTAACTAGGCCAATTTGACCAAAAGAGTGTGTATGATGGTAAATGTCTCCAACACCCCCCCTTAAGCTATACTCAGGAAGAGTTAGAAAACATAGATGCATAAAATTCTAGGGCCCTGGAAAATAAGGCCATAGGTCACCCTGTACAATAAAGTAACTGCTTAATATAACCAAGGAAATGGGGAAAACCTCATGGGAAAAATACCCCCCCTCAAACTAAGCAGTAAATCAAGAATTGGTTCTTTTATGAAGCAGCATCCTGAGACTATGCATGTGAACCTATGAATCCAAACTAAATGAATATGTCTGGAGGAATCTTCCACTTTGGAAGAAGAACAATGCACTCAACTGAATCAGAAATATAAACAGCTGCACGGTGAAAAATGGACCCATGTAGAGTAGCTGAAATCATCTGAAGAGAGAGAAAAGGTTATTGAGGATTCAAACCATGTGCGAAACACTCAAGAAACTGATATGTTGCAGCCATGAACCAAAAACCATGAGTGGTAAAATCATCCCCAATTTTTAGGAGCAAGTGTCCAAGCAGATGCAGAATGTCTTCCTCTTTACTAGTTCTGTGAGGAGATGAGCTTGTGACCAAAGGTAGAGAATCCCTGGGACTCTGGAGAGAGAATGCTTGAGCTCCATAATATGATATATATTCTTAAATAGCTGATGAATCAAAAAATAAAATATCATCAACCTCATAAGAGGAAACTAACACCAAATCCCCAGCAGCAAAATTGAAGAAGAACTGCGGTACTTGATTTTTCACACCGGAATTGGTGAGAGCAGCTACAAGCATGGATGAAAGCTCTTGGATTTTAAAATGTGAACCAAATAATATCAGATCAGAATGTAAATCAGATCTAAATAAGTTCACAACAGATCCAAAACTATGAATTGAAATCAAATCCCCAGCAGCAGTTTTGTAGGAGACTTGCGGTACTTGTTTCTTCACACCATTGATGAGAACAACTACAAGCAGTACTGAAGGTTTATGAAACTGAAATTTTGAACCAAGAAATATCAGATCAGACCCAAATAATATTATATAAGATCCAATAAGTTTCATATCATATCCAAAATTATGGTCAACCGAGACGGTGGATGCACAGTTGTCTTTTTCTTCAAAATTCTGAATTTTGGTGCATGCAATCCTGCAGGATTTTGCTGAAGGATCTAGATCATGGGGAGCGAATGTGTCCCTCTTATAATCTGATATTTCTTCCAAATAATCCAATTTTTACATATTTTCACACCAGAAGCAACATTAGAGGGAGAAAAATCAAATTTCTCTTCACTTTCGGAAGCAATTACTGGTAAATTTTGCACAGAATTCAAAGGAAAATCACCGGTGAATGTTTGCATGGAAGTGCAGCAGTATTTTTCTTCAATATCAGATATTCGAATGTCTTCTTCTATTTCAGAAATATGAGGATATGAGATATCATAGATCTCATGAACTTCTGGAGCATTAGGAGAAGGAGTCACTACATGGAGACTTTCTTCAATTCGAATTGAATGTGTAGAAGATTCTGCTTCATCTTTATCTTGAACAACTTCATCAGAGAGAGTAGAGGATGAGAATTTTGAGTGAAGAACTCTTGTGGTGCTGGCTGTGATCTCCAAATTACTATTATGATCCTCATTGTGGTTTCCAAAGGTTTTGTCCAATATTGTCCAGACTTCCTTTGGGTGTTCAACAAAACCAAGAATAAGGTAGTACAAGCTAGGAGAAAGGGCTAGACATATTGCTCCAATAGCTCTATCACTGTCATTTAGATAGTCATTCTCATTATCATAAGACTATTTTCCAATTCCAATAGACACCTCTTAGGACCTCGTCTCTTTAGATATGCAATCATCTTCAACTTCCATTCCGAATAGCTTGTGAATGGGGTGAGAAGAGGGATTGATGAGTCCATTCGAAGTTGTACCTGATAAAACCTACAAAAAAAAAAGGGCACCGTAAGGTTGGACAACCTGCACATTCTAGGATTTCATCACACCCAGCATAGTTAATCAAGCAAGCTTGATCAACAAGTTCTTTACTTGGGATATTGAGTGGTAAGCCTTGGCTTCTGGTGTAGTGCTGGAATTTTGAGCTATTGCTCACTTTTAATGGAGAAATATATCAAAAATATTGTTTTTGAGAGATTGATCTTCATCCCACCATATGCTCTGATACCATATTAATTATTGCACATGATCTAGGAACTAGGAATCAAAATCATCAAAGAATAATTAACAAATACCCATGAATTGGTGTTAATCGGAACCAGAATTGGTTTCCTTTCTGTATATTTAATAAACAATGAATGGTTAAAATACCAATGTCAAGCAATAAATTAACTCCATGAAGAATTCAAATACCTAAGGAGACAATTTGAATTCAATGAGTGAGTCTAGCTTAACTGACTCTTAGCCATTCAATCACACTCAGTTAACCACTTGACCAAAACCCTAATTGACTCACCAAACCCTAACTAAAGTCGGAGTGCAATAAATGACTGAATCTCAACTGAAGGAGATCAAACACATGTCATAGCAAGCCAACCATCAAGTTCTAGTGCTCCATGACTTCAATGAACCCCGATGAGGTTAACTGAAGCTGAACTGACCATGAGAAGTTGGTGGAGGCGCCTTGTTGACTCCAGATCATTAAATAATAATAAATAATCATTAAATAATCATTAAATAATATATTTAATGAGAGGAGGCACCCTAACTGACTGGTTGAACTGATTGTAACCACTAGTTAGCAATTAGGTGCATTAATATCACTCAGATCACCCCCGGAGTGCTCCAGTTAGCCTCCTTGACTGTAGGAGAAGGCTAAGTTATCCTCCTTGATTGTAGGTAGGTGTGGGTGGACTGGATGATGGCAATTAATGCTCCACTGATGTCAGTTAAACTTAGGATAGTGGTTTAACTAGGCCAATTTGACCAAAAGAGTGTGTATGATGGTAAATGTCTCCAACAGGGATTAACTTTCCCAATAAGACAAAAAGTTACATCCGACACAAATCAATGACGGAGATGAAAATATGAAAATGATCAACGGTCTTGAGCTATTCCGTTGGGTGAACATGTGTGCGGTAAATAAATTTGGAAATTGGTGGAATGTGGTACATTCTACATGTTTCAACAGTTGATATTGAGGCTCGATCTAGATCAAGGGATGATATTCATTTCACTTATGGAAAATGAACGGGTAATGAAACTTTGAGTATCAACAGAATTAATTAAGGGGCCCACACAATCAAAGATGTATATTTAAGGGAGATGAGATCTAAGGTCTAGAATCATTCCGTTGATTCAAAATGCATGAATAAAATCACAATGATCCCCAACAGAATGGATTAAAGGGGAAATAAAACCAAAGGATGAGATTGATGGTGATCAAAATATACAATGGAGGATGACTCTATTGTGGGAAGGTGTGCACCGTGTGTAATGTCGGATCTGAGCAGAATGTTAAAAAGAGAAATTGATCGATAGTGGGAATTTGCAAAGGATAAGATCAATGGTCAAGTGCTAATCTACTAAGGTAAGGTCACTACTAAGGTGTAGTCCATTTACGATATGAGTAAGTGATGTTAAATTGGAAAAATATCTACAGTGGAAAATGAATATAATAGATCTATGGTTGTAATGAGTTCTGTTTCTAGGAGTGACTGGAAGGAAAAGGATGGATAATATGATGGGATAGATATACAGGGTTAAATAGTGATAAAGATCAACAGTGTAGGATGGATGACACCATATCTATGGACATATAAGGAACCAAATGAAAATGGTGCATGGAAAATAGTAGAATAGAATAATCTAAAATCAAATCACGTGGGTAATGACCATTTGTTTATTTGTGCATTGGAAATCGAGAGCTCGACATTGTGTGGAAGAATCCAACTAAGACGAATTTATTTTCCACTTGTCAAGTGAGCAAGTAGGCGATTTTTCTCCCACCGAGGTCTATTTAAAATTGATAAGGTAGAGGGAGTAGAAGCTCAATCCTTGGAGTACCAGGAAATAGAAGAGGTTTTTAAAGATAAAGACTGTGATTTTTTTGACATAATACTGTCAATTGGTTCAATACACCTATTAAAAACTAAATTAAAATTCCTAAATATCAAGGAACAGAGGTCCATGGTGTTTTCAAGTCTTACTTCCATTTTTTCTATGCCAAACAAACCTTAATATTTCTTGATTTTGTTGACTGGTGCGTTTCTAATTACTCCTCTTCCAAGAGGGTAATTATGCATGCGACTAAGTATAGAAACATTTGTCCTGTCAGTCCATTGGTTATCTGAGATATATTTTCTGCTCTTGTTTCTTTCACCAAGCTATGTGAGGATTTTAATGAAGAGAGTCTAGTTCAATTTTTTAGAGAAGCTATTGTTGAGAAAAAACAAGCCTTATTTAAAACTTGTTTTAATCCTGATATATCCTTACAGAACCAAGATATCCCTATGGAACCAAGTTTATTTAATGATGAAACTCAGTCAATTATTTTATTTACGAGTAAGTTTCTAGGTCTAGACACTGACAAGTATGCCACCGAGTCACTAATGAGTCTATTATTCATAGTCAGTACTAGTCAATTTGCCTCAAGTCAGTCTTGTTGCCTTAAATTTGATGAGTTCCTAGCTGATAGAATCCACTCAGAGCTAGTGAAATTCCATAACAAGATTCTTCAGGTTTTAGTTTTAGTTGGTGGAAATGTTCTTCTTTTTCAATGAAGAGAACCTACAATTTCTAGAGATGGTTCTCACCGATGAAATGATCAAAAGTTTTTATAAATACATGAATTTTCTTATGTTTTAATTGTACTAAATGTTTTTCCAGCAAAATTTTCCTAGAGTGCTACCTGTAATCAAGGAATCGTTACAATTTTCACTCGAGAAAAGAATTGCAGATTGGTTCCTGATGGAAGAAGGAACTATGATTGGAGTATATGGATTTTTCCATCATCCCTATGTATTACCTACTTTCCTTACTCAAAGGATATTTTCAATAGAGATGATCAGGAAGAAGCTCATTTTTTAAAATGAGCACTTCATTAATTTCAAAAAGTCATCAAGAAAAAATGTTTCCATGGGTGGTTGGCCCTTTCATTATAAAAAGTAAAGTTTCTTTTCCTGTAGTGGATATTTTATTTAAATAAATCAAGTTTCAACCACAAATGAGCACTTCATTAATTTCAAAAAGTCATCAAGAAAAAAAGTTTAAATGGGTGGTTGGCCCTTCCATATAAAAAGTAAAGTTTCTTTTCCTGTAGTGGATATTTTATTTAAAGAAATAAAGTTTCAAGTGGTTGCAGATGTCAACTATTTTCCTCACCATGTCATCTTGATAAGGAGAAAAGTCAATAAAAACAAACCATTGGAGCATCAAGAAGTTGAAGGCTTGACCGAGAGTGCTAATTGGTCAAATTATTCTCAGGTGACGCAAAATGAAGAAGATACTCAATAGGGATGCACACCAATCAAGGATGATGATGATGTACAACTAAATCCATTGGCTATTTTTCCAAGACCAAAGGTTGTCACTCCAATTGCTAGTCACCTTGAGATGACTAACACAAGGGCCTTCTCTGATGCCATGGAGACTGATCATAATGATAACACAACAACATCTAAAAAGAAGAAAGTGGAAGAAGAAGGTGAATTGATAAAGGAAGCTGAGACAAAGGGCAAGAAGAAACAAATGAAAGTCAAAGGACTAGTTGTTATCACCATTTTTGGACTAAGAAATCGATAAGGGATTTGACCAGTAAAAGGATGAATAAGGTGTGTAAATTTTCATATCATAGGACCTTAAAGAATGTTGATGAGGGTTTTCATATGTTTGAAGGGACATTTATAGAATCGAAATGCCCAATAATTAAGAAATTCTATTTTTTGACCTTGAAAATGCATGTAAATGAAGAAATCCACCCTTAGTTGAATGACAATAGGAAATGGATGATTGGGATATGCAACGTAGAAGATCAAAGGCCACAAATCATTTCCGCAAAGGAAAAATAGGTGGCAGAAGTGCAGAAGAGGTAAAAACATGGTTATAAAAAAGTAATAAGCTTGACTTCTACTTTCTGCAGTCCGAGATCCGACGGTGCATAACGTTTTTGTGAAACATCAATGGTTCATAAAGGAGGGAGCATAAAGATAAAAATCATATTTCGAAGGATTTAGAAACCTGACTTCCTCATTCTGCAGTTTGAGATATGAAGGTTCATAGAATTTTCGCACAGATCAATGATGCGAAAAGAAAAGGGAGGAAGCGAAAGGGAGGAAGCGGAAAGGAGGAAGTAGAAAAGGTAAATTTTCTGGGTTGCAAAATTGGAAAACTTGACTTCCTCTTTCCGTAGTCCAAGATCTACTAATTAGATCGCTTCTGCTAAAGATCAACAATACAAAAGAGAACAAATGGTGGATATTGGAAAGAGAAAAACTTAATAATTTGGTCATAAAATATAGAAATTTCACCTTTCGCAATCCATAGGATCGACAGTCGAGAGCACTTCCACCATAGATCAACTGTGCAAAAAGAAAAGGGTGGAAGTAGAAAGGAGGAATCAGAATAGGTAAATTTTCGGGTTGCAAAATTGGAAAACCTAATTTCCACTTTCTGCAGTCCAAGATCCGACGGTTTATAAAGAGTCCGCATAGATCGTCGGTGTGGAAAGAAAAATGCATAAGTGAAAGGGCGAAAGTGAAAAAGGTAAAGTTTCAGGTTGCAAATTTGGAAAACCCGACTTTCGCTTTCCGTAGCCTTCATCGTTACCTCAGATCAACGGCTCGGAGAATGTCTTCCTAATATTAACGGTGAGGAAAAGTGGAACATAGGAATGAGGTAAGAAGGTCTCCCAATATGCAGAACTTGGTAGACCTCATAGATTTCGAAGGTCCAGATCAACAATAGAAAGATACCTATAGTGAGTGTTCATTTCACGGCTAGAACATGCACACAAGATAAAATATTTTGGGGTTTTAAAATATTGTAGAACCCACACCTTTAAACACAGGAGATCGTGGCAGAGACTTGATCTGTGGTCCAGTTTTATTTCACAATGGAAACAAGAAAGAAGTTTAACAAGATGAAGGATTGCGAATATGGATAAAGGATGCATTGGTGGACGGTTAGGATGTCTCTATGATCAAAATATATGACCAAGATTTATTTCATAGGTAAAGATGTAGAGAAGGACAAAAAATGTTGCAGGTCAAGAAAAAATCCTCTGATCGATTTTTTTCATCAAGCAAGCCTGATTCCCTGTTGTCAAAACTCCCCAACTGATCCACCATGCGCATTCTAGCATGCTTTTCTGTTTGGTTTATGATCATGGTGAATCTGCCAGATCATCATTTGTTATGATTTTCATTCCCAGGATGCAATTGTTTTTCACTTCATTTCAAGGTTGGTCTTGGAAGCCTATGACACTATAAACATGCCCTCAACAGAGGAAGACATGGTTTGAACCAATGAGAATTTTGTGCCATGCATTTTGTTATCTATCACTAAGAAAATTGCAGAGCCGAATGCTGGCCCGTTGTTGCAAATATTCATGTGCATTCGTAGTTATAGTTTGTTATTTCCTTTCCTATGTGCATGTTTCTCATGGTAAACTCACCTTTATGTGTTCTTTATATCTAGAATAAGTGTGTAATAGTTTAGAATTCATATTCTTATGCTCTAACTATTATTTTAGGTATTCACTAATCTTTCTTTCCAAAGTTGATGCTGAATTCATCTTTTAGGTTCTTTGTGTTGATGGATTATTCTTTTTATTTCTTTATCACTAGACAAACTTCTATTTGAAAGTAACCAAGTGCTACCTTTCCTTTGTAGAATATCACCTACAAACTATTTTTTAATTCATGAATATTTGTGAATTCATAGTCCAATATATGCTTTCCTTGTTTCAACTACCAATTCAATCTGAAACTTTATTTCATTTTATATATAGCCCTATTAAAAATTTGTGAGAGATCCATATCTAGAAAGGAATAATCCAACTCCCTTTCTTAAAGTGGTTCTACTGTTACCTTGGGATTTACCTTCTACAACCTTGGGTACAATTCCAAGTGCTAACAAATTGGGGCTGTTGCCGAGGACGAAAGTGAAAATCATCCCTGGGAGACGACAAAGATTCCAAGAAGAAAGGGTTTTGTGGGAAAACAGAGACTTCTGCATTTGAAATAGGTTGTATACTTTCCCTAGCGATTCCACAATGTTATCTGGAAAGATTTCAGAAGGCATCCTAACTCCCAAGAGGTCACATATGTGAGGTAACCCTAACACTGAAACATTACTAAGTGCAGACAATCCAAAAATATTGATTAGAAATAAGGGAAAAGAACAAATAGATATTTCTCAGTTTGGTTCTTCATCTTCTCAAGAATTTCATAGCATTCAGAATTTTGGGTGGGAAACAAATTTTGGAAGGCCCTTGTTAAAATCAAAATCTGAATATGATTTGAGGGAAACAAAAATGAATCCCAGTAGGTTAGAATCATATTTTCTTGATTCTCTTTGGAATGACCTTCAAAAATCTGTGAAAACTGAAGAAAGAAACCCCCTTGTTCAAAAATTGCAACCTTATATCCCACCAACTATTCAAACCCCTCCATCCTTTCAAAGTCCTCCTCTTATTCCAAATCCACCTAGACAAATGGCTACTAGGTTTGCTCCATTGGCCGTACCTACTGTATTGCATGACCTTCCTCAAAATTATTCCCAAAAAATTCCCTTCTATGATAGGGATGGGAATTTCACAGCAAGACAACATGTTGATAGATTTGATGATTACGTGGAATTGGAGCTGGTTGATGAAGATGATATTAATATGGGGTTGTTTGTACTAAATTTTCTAGGAGAGGAAAAGAAATGGTTTAGAGATCTACCTGCTAGGTCCATTGCCACATTTGAAGCTTTCCAAACTTCATTCTTAGAAATATGGGGTGATAAGACAAGTCCTTAATTTGCAGGTTCTTTCTCAATATAATAACCTTAAGAAAGGAGGTTTCGAATCTTTCCATGAGTTTTCTAGTCAATTTATGAGGGTGTATAACTCTATTATTGCTGATATTAAATCCCTTATAGGCTCTACAAAACTCCATTATGATGATGCCTTTGACGGTGACTTTGCATTATTATTGAGAGAGAGAAAGTCAACAAGTATTCTTGCTATGTTTCAAGATGCTTTAGAATTGGAAGAAAATATGATGGCAAGTAGAAAAATAAAGCAGGAATTAGAAACAAGGAAAGCTAGAGAAGAAAATGTATGTTCTACTGCTACTTCCTCTAATGATGTAAAATTTGAAATGATGTTGAAAACAATGGAGAAACTGATGGATAGGATGACTGTGGATAATACACCATTGAACGGAGAATAGAATGAATCTCAAATGAAAAACACAAACTTCAAAAGGCCCAATCCTCCCCCACCTCCACAAATTGGACAAAGAGATATGAGGAATCTTAGAAATCCAGATGATTGGAAAATAAGGCCACATTTTCCTAAGAACTACGTTGCATATGAAGAGGAGTCTTAATCTATTGAGGATCATATTCACCATTTTGGTGACTTGGATTCTAAAATATACCTCACCGAGGAAGAGCATAGTATGTTTTACCAGGAGGATGGCAATAATGATTTTGAGGACAAGTCAGAGTAGTACCATGAGGATATTTGGATGCCATAGATGATGTCGAGAGAAAGATCAAATTGAGAAATAGAGATGTTACTATAAATAAATGAAGGTTAAATCAAGATCAACCTTCTAGTAGTCAAAAAAATATAGAAAAGTGAAGTGAAAAACAAAAATAATCCATTGTATATAAAGAATCAAAAAATGAAATAGAGAAAACAAAAGAAGTTAAACAACCAGCACTGGTGGATGTAGAGAAAGTTGTTTCCACTTTCAACTTGCAGACAAAGCTCTCAAAATTGAAAGTTTCCATTCCTTTCAATGAATTGTTAAGAAACAGGGAATACATGGACAAAATAATAGACATGGTTAGGAGTTAAGGAGAGTTTCAACCTGATATCCTAGAGGTGGCAGATGATGCTCCTACCATTTGTCTTTGGATAAAAAATTGAAAATAAGGATAATGATGAAGCTCCTCCTTTTTACCTAAGTTTAAATGTACATGATATGATTGTGCACAATGCTATGATAGATTATGGTGCATCTCATAATTTAACTCCCAAAGGAGTGGTAGAAATTTTGGGACTGGAAGTTACTAGACCATATAAACATTTGTATTCTTTTGATTCTAGGAAGGTGAAATGTATTGGATTGATTAAGGATATGGTGGTAAATTTGACAAAAGTGTCATCTAATATTGTTGTAATGGATGTTGTTGTAGCATACATTCCTCCTAAATTTGGTGTATTGTTGTCAAGGTATTGGACTTCTAAGTTGAAAGGAAGTTTACAAATGGATATGTCTTATGCTACCATTCCTATGGATGGTGGGAATAAAAGGTTATACAGTGAGAAAATATCACCTTATGTAGTTAGAAGCCAAGAAAAACCAAATAATCATGTTATCTATGATGTTGATACTGACTTGGGATATTCCATTTTATTTAATGATAATTTTCCCTATGATCTTGAAATTCTTGTACCCATTGAAGTTAAGGAGGAGGAAGAGTCTACAAAGAGACAAGAGGATTTGGAAAAGAAACAAAAATAAGAGGGTCGTTGGACCATGTATTTTGATGGATTTGTGGAAAAAGTTGGTGATAGTGCTGGTGTATACATTATCTCTCCTATCATGGATTTTAAGGCTCTGTCATATAAGTTAAATTTTGAATGTACCAATAATGTGGTAGAGTATGAATATTTATTACTAGGATTGAATGATTTGAAGGATCTAGGAGCAAAGAGGGTACAAGTCATGGGAGATTCAGAACTTGTAATAAACCAAGTGAATGATAGCTATCAGACAAAATGTCCCAGAATGAGGGCTTATAGAAATGAGGTATGGGATATGTTTGGTAACTATTTTACAGAGCATAAAATCAGATTAATTCCCAGATATGAAAACACAGTAGCTGACTCTTTGGTTGTTTTTGTTGGTAAATTCAAAACTTCCACTACTAGCCAAAGAAAGTATAAAGTTGATATTGTGAGCAGACCCTCCATACTAGATAATTCCAAATACTGGAAAGTATTTGAAGATGATATGCAAATAAAAATATTTTTAGGGTTGTCTCATGAGTTTGTAAATACTCAGATAGCTAGAGAAAATGATAATTTTGAAACTTCCAAGATGTTGAAGAAACTGAAGAAGAAATTGTTGAGAACAGAAAGTTCAAAAACTCACTAGGGGGAAGGACATAGTTCAGTTGAAGAGTAATCATATCCCCAGAGTCCTAAACCCCCTAGAGAATATTTTTGATCAAAATGATGTTTCTAGATATCCAAAAATTAAGTATGCTAATGATGTTGTTGAAGAGAAAATATAGGAACCAAAGAAAATCCAAGGATCATAAAGCTGTAAAAAAACTTTCCCGTCAAATAAAAAAAAGACTGAGTTAATTTGATGAAAAAATACACTGATGTCTTTTCCTGGAGTTATGAAGACCTTAAAGAGTATGATACTTCTATCATACTACATAAAATCCCAACAAAACCTGGTGAGAAGCTTTTCAGACATAAACTAGGAAGAGTTAATCCAATGCTGCTACCTATTATTGAGAAAGAAATTAAAAAATTATTCATTGCCAAGATTATGACTCTGATATTTTCCAAGTGGGTTGAAAATTTGTTTCCTGTTAGGAAAAAGAATGGTGAAATTAGGATTTCAATAGATTTCATAAATCTTAACAAAGTATCTTTGAAGGATAATTACCCTTTTCCAATAATGTAACATATTTTACAGAAAGTGGTGGGATATGAAAGGATTTCAAATATGGATGGTTTCTTAGGATAGAATCACATCAAATTGTTTCCCAAGGATCAATAAAATAATTCCTTTCCTACACCATGGGGTACATTTATTTATGCCAAAATGCCTTTTGGTTTAATGAATGCAGGGGCCACTTTCTAGCGTGCCATAGACATTGCTTTGCAGAGGAAAATGATAAATTTGTGGTTGTGTACATGGATGATATCACTGTGTACTCAAGATCTGACAGGGAGCAAATTAGACATTTCAATAACTTTTTTATGAAATGTAAAAAGTATGGAATATCATTAAACCACAAAAAATGAAATTTTGCATTAGAGGAAGCAAAATCGCTAGGGCACATTATTTCAAAGCATGGTATCAAGATTGATTGTAATGTTACAAATTTTACATTGGGTCACAATGGCTAAATCACATTTTCCATCTTCATGAAATTTTTCAAAGGGATGCTAAAAGTCAAATAATTGCCAAGGTGGAAAATCACTAGTTTCCTAGCTTGGGGGTGGAAGCTTCGATATTTGGAATAAGGGGGATAATAAATGATGTTTAGAAATTAGAAGGGGATAAATATTTAATAATGTAGCTTATTAAATAAAAACAAGAGAAAATGGAAGTGGCAACGGAACATGAAGAAACATGGATACTATGGGGCCCACACTAGCTAGAATTCCTATGTTAAATGGTATCTTTCTCTTGCAAATTCGAATATATGGGAAGACTAATGTTTTTGGATGGATTATAAGGCTAATATACTTGTCCATATACTTCATAGGTATAATTTGGGATGAATTGTGACTTACATGGGAGAGGAAGAGCCAAATGGGAGTTTCATGGACACTTGGCTAGATTCCCCTTACATTTATGACATCTATGACACCAATGATGGAGATTATATGATAGTTATGACATAAGTAATATCTAAAGTGTTGATGTATTTGTAACTTTGGAATGTATTCATCTATGTATCTTATGTATTGTAACCCGATGTTTATTCTGGGATGTATCTATTATGTATTTGAGTCATGTTGTCATGCCCCAATGTTTTGATTGGGAGGATCAATAATGTAAACAAGTCACGTCAATTCATGGTGGGTAACCCTCCGATTGTCTAAGTGGTAAAGTCCCCGCAGTTCTGGGGCACTAGGGTTATTAGAATCTCCTAGTAGAGGTCAGCCCTAGTAGGGTTTTAGTCATGTCGGGATTAGTATAAATAGAGATCTGGGATATCTATTTAGCATACAAGTCATACACACTTAAGTGCAGTGCATAGTTTAGGAAGGAGAAGACACTGGGGCTAGAAAAGAAGAAGATTACTGCTGTTGGGAGATCACTTACTGTTTTGGGGATTTTACTATTTTGGTGTTGATTCTATCTCTAAGGAAGTTGCAAGGTTTTCTCCTTTATGGTTTCCCCGAGGAAAAACACTGTATTCATTGTCTCTTGTGTTTGATTGTTTTACTTGTTATTCTCTCAGCTGAAGATCATAATAATGCTAGCTTAATGTTGAAAAACTAACATGGTATCAGAGCTAACCTGAGAAGAATACACTGTGCAGCTGCGGGAACTAGGGATTCCTAGTTTGTGGATCTTCCTCCACATATTTTCAGCAAAAGTAAGGTGGAATAACTCTCCTCCTTAGGGCGCATCTTTCTGTCAAAGAAGAATCCAATTCTGATATTTTTCAGTTTTTGACCTGCCACTACTGTCGAAAATTAGGGATTTTCACAGAAGAGGAATTTTCCAGTGAGCCTAGGCCTGGATTGATCTCCTCCCCAAAATCAAAGTTAGGGACAAATTTCAAGGCATTTGGGTGGACATATCTCCGGAAAAGTAAAACCCTAATTTGCTCCTGAACCAGCTCTGCAGGATTTCAGCTCAAGCTTCAGATCCCACATCTTGAACCTGGTAAGATCTAAAATCCTTTGTATTTCCAATTGAGGTTCTCAGATAAAGATGTCTCATCATACCAAGCTTGATGAAAATCTTGATGGAGCTGATAACTTCCGAGCCTGGAAGTATAGGATCTCCTTGGTCCTGGAAGAGAATGAATTAGACTCCTACATTCATGAGGAGGTTCCAGTTATAGAGGGAGATGAGGCAAAGGCCTTACATAAGAAGAATATGGTTATGGAAAAGAGGATCATTGCTGATTCTATCAAGGATCACCTTATCCCATGGGTGTCCTTTCTCAAGACACCTAAAGCTATGTTTGATGCCCTAACCAAATTGTTTGAAGGGAAGAACATCAATCGGAAGATGACCCTCAGAAACCAACTGAAGAATGTGAAGATTCAGAATGCAGAAACTATTCAGTCTTACTTCACAAGCGTTTCTCAGATCAAGGAACAATTAGAAGCTGTTGATGAAGAAGTGGAGAATGTGGAGATTGTGATGACCACCTTGAATGGCCTTCCTAGTTCATGGGATGCTTTCATCCAAGGAATCTGTGCTAGAAAGAAGTTAGTCAAATTCACCAGACTATGGGAAGAGTGCTCTCAAGAAGAAGCTTGGATAGCAGCTTGAGAAGAGAAGATGGGAAGTGAACATCAAGCCCTCACAGTTCACTCCAAGAAGGGAAGAAGAAAACCTCATTAATCCAAAGGTAAGAAATCTCATTCTAACAATAGAAAGGATCTATCTAGATTTAGATGTTATACATGTGATGAAAAAGGAAACTTTGCAAAAGACCGTCCTAAGAGAAAGAACCACTCTCATAAGAAGAAGGGGAACAAAAGAAGACATCATGCTCATGCTGCAGAGGATGATGAACCATCCAAGAAGAGATCCAGATATGAAAGTGAAGATTCTTCAAGCGAGGATGAATATGTTGTGATCTCCGCTCTCACAGGTAACATTTCTCATGGAAGTGATGATTGGCTTATAGACAGTGGGGCTTCCAAACATATGACTAGATTCAAGGAATCCTTTGTGAGACTATCAAAACATGAGTCACCTCACAAGGTGAAGCTAGGAGATGACTACCAATATCCAATAAAAGGTAGTGGGGAATCTTCATATAAATTAGATTCTGGTAATTCTCTAACAATTAAGGAAGTATTGTTTGTGCCAGGACTCAAGAAGAACCTTCTCTCCATATCAGCATTAGATGCAAAAGGAATGAGGGTTGCATTCATAGATGGTCAAGTCATTATGTGGCATAGAGGAAATACTATTGATGATGCGGTAGTGATTGGAGAACAAGAAGGAGTTTTGTACAAATTGAAGGGCCATCTAGAACAAGCCTTGATCCATGACACAGTAAATCCAAATGAGCTTTGGCATAGAAGGATTGCACATGTGCATTACAGAGCACTACCTGTTGCAAGCAAAGTTGTTGAAGGTCTTCCAGAATTCCAAGCAAAACATGATGGATTTTGCAAAGGATGTGCGAAAGCGAAGAATACAAAGAATACATTTGCCAGTAGTGAAAGCAAAGCCAAAGGCATACTAGAAATCATCCACTCAGATGTATGCGGTCCTATGTCATCAAAATCACTAAGTGGGTATGCATACTATGTTTCTTTTATTGATGATTTTTCTAGAAAGACATGGGTTTAATTCATGAAGAACAAAGATGAAGTATTCAGCAAGTTCAAGAAATTTGAAGCTTTGATCAAGAACCATATTGAAAAGAGGATCAAAACCATTCGATCAGATAATGGTGGAGAATTCACTTCGAATGAATTCAAAGAGCTATGTAAAGAATCAAGGATTAAGAGGGAGTTGTCCACTCCTTATAATCCACAACATAATGGAATTGCGGAATGAAAGAACATAACTATCATGGAAGCTGCAAGAGCCATGCTTCATGATCAAGATCTTCCTATGCATCTTTAGGCGGAAGCTACCATAACAGCGGTGTATGTACAGAACCATACTCCACATAGAGTACTCGAGAACAAGAATCCTGAAGAAGTCTTCTCCAGCAAGAAACCAGAAGATAGCCATCTCAGAATATTTGGCTATCCTGTGTACATACACATTCCAAAAGAGAAGAGAACAAAATTAGATCCTTCAGGAAAGAAGGGCATATTTGTGGGATACTCTGAAAGCTCGAAGGCTTACAGAATCTATTTCCTAGGATACAAGAAGATTGACATAAGCAGGGATGTGACATTTGATGAAGACACAGCTTACGACAAATTAAGAAAGAGACATGTTGAAGAACCTGAAGAAGCAGAAGCAGAAGCACCCAGAATTCATGATACAACCATGAATGAAGAAGCTCAAGAAGAAGATCGATATTTCGAGGAACCACAAAGACCTATAGATCCACCTCTGGAGAATAATCCTCATAAGAGGAAACCTTCTTGGGTACATGAACTTATCCAAGGTGTGGAAAGATATGGGCCTCTAGAAGAGAATCACAGAGAAAGAAAGAGGACCAGATCCTACTCTAGGTATGTAGCTTTACTATGTGATTTCATTGATAAAAAACCTTCCAGTTATGAAGAAGCGACAAAACAAAAAGACTGGAAGGATGATATGATCGAAGAATATCAATCGATCATGAAGAATGATGTTTGGGATGTTTTCCCAAGACCAAAAGGGAAGTCAGTTGTAACTTCCAAATGGATCTACAAGATCAAGCATGCTACAGACGGTAGCATTGAAAAGTATAAAGCAAGATTTGTAGCTCAAGGTTTCTATCAAAAGGAAGGAATAGACTATGAAGAAACCTTTGCACCTGTAGCCAGATACACTTCCATCAGATCAGTACTTTCTCTGGCTGCAGTGATGAAATGGAAGATACACCAGATGGATGTCAAGACTGCTTTCTTGAATGGTGTAGTGGAAGAGGAAGTATATGTAGAAAAACCACTCGGTTTTGAGACACATAATAGAGAGTCTCATGTATGCAGATTGAAGAAATCCCTGTACGGTTTGAAACAGGCACCCAGGACCTGGTATGGAAAAATTGATAGCTTTCTATCCAGTTTGGGCTTTACCCAGAGTAAAGCAGATTCCAACCTTTACTATAAGGTTGAGGATGGAAACCCAGTGATGCTTCTACTATATGTAGATGATCTATTTGTGACAGGTACGGATGGGTTGATTGTTGATACCAAGAGAAATCTTGCTGCTGAGTTCAAAATGAAGGACTTGGGGATGATGCATTACTTTCTAGGTATGGAGGTGTGGCAGAGTACAGATGGAATCTTCCTTGGACAAGGGAAGTATGCAGTAGAGATCCTGAAGAGGTTTGGAATGATGGACTGCAAGGCTATGACCACACCCATGGCATTGAACCTGAAGCTATTGTGTGATGCTTCATCAGAGTCGGTTGATGCTACAATGTATCATTAGATGATTGGGTCATTGATGTACCTGACAAACATGAGACCAGACATTTGCTTTGCTGTGAACACCTTGAGCCAGTACTTGACAAATCCGAGAAGTGTTCACTTGATTGCTGCAAAGCATGTTCTGAGGTACCTGAAGGGTACAGTTGATTATGGGATCAAGTACGATGCGAATCAAAAGATTAACTTGGAAGGTTATGTTGATTCAGATTGGGTAGGCATTTCCATTGACAGGGAGAGTACTTCAAGATGTTGCTTCAGTATGGGATCAGGTGTGATCTCTTGGTTTAGTAGGAAGCAATCCTGTGTGGCACTAAGTACAGCTGAAGCAGAGTATGTCACATCTTGTTCAGCTAGTTGTGAGGTAGTATGGCTGCGGAAGCTACTATATGATATATTTGATCTCCAGTTGGATGCTACTTGTATACATTGTGACAACCAGAGTTGCATGAAGTTGTCAGAGAATCCAGTGTTCCATGACAAGTCAAAGCATATCGAGATCAAGTATCACTATATCATGGATATGGTGCGGAGGGGAGCAGTAAAGTTCCAGTATGTTGCGACGGAGGAACAGATAGCTAATGTATTGATGAATCCATTGGCTAGGCTGAAGTTCGAGTACTTCAGGGACAAGCTTGGTGTTCTCCAGATTGAGGTTTCCTCCAAGAGAAAGTGATGAGACCCATAGCCATTCTGACATGGTGAGAGGATTGGTTCCTTCCATGGTCAGATGTAAGGGCTGAGCCATTCTATCATGGTAAGAGGATTGGTTCCTTCCATGTTAGATATGAGTGCTGGCCATTCTATCGAGTAGGATAGATGTAAGGGCAATTTCCATTCTAGGAATGGAGGCACCTGGTCAGTTACTAGGAACACTTAGTGTAGGACTGAGTAGTCATTCTGATGTGATAGAGGGATGTGTTCCCACTTGATCAGATATAAGGGAGGAACCATTCTGTCATGGGTAAAGGATTAAGTTCCTTCCATATTAGATGTGAGTGTTGGGCATTCCGGTGAGTAGGTCAGATCTAAGGGCATCTGCCATTCTATAGGAGAATGGAGGCACCTGGTCAGTTACCAGGTAGCTCAGTTAAGGAGGACTGGGGGCCATTCTGATATGATTGCTGGGATGTGTTCCCACATGCTCAGATTTAAGTCTAGAACATTTATGATGCAACTGAGGGATGTGTTCCCACGTGCTCAGATGTAAGTGCAAAGCCTTTCTGATGCGACTGAGGGATGTGTTCCCACGTGCTCATATTTAAGTGCAGATCCTTTCTGATGTGACTGAGGGATGTGTTCCCACATGCTCAGATGTAAGTGCAGATCCTTTCTGATGTGACTGAGGGATGTATTCCCACGTGCTCAGATGTAAGTGAAAAGTGTTTCTGATGCGACTGAGGGATGTGTTCCCATGTGCTCAGATGTAAGTGCAGAGCCTTTCTGATGTGACTGAGGGATGTGTTCCCACATGCTCAGATGTAAGTGCAGAGCCTTTCTGATGCGACTAAGGGATGTGTTCCCACGTGCTCAGATGTAAGTGCAGAGCCTTTCTGATGCGACTAAGGGATGTGTTCCCACGTGCTCAGATGTAAGTGCAGAGCCTTTCTGATGCGACTGAGGGATGTGTTCCCACGTGCTCAGATGTAAGTGCAGAGCCTTTCTGATGCGACTGAGGGATGTTTTCCCATGTGCTCAGATGTAAGTGCAGAGCCTTTCTGATGCGACTGAGGGATGTGTTCCCACATGATTAGATGTAAGTGCGGAGCCTTTCTGATGTGACTGAGGGATGTGTTCCCACGTACTCAGATATAAGTGCAGGAGCCTTTCTGGTGTGACTGAGGGATGTGTTCCCACATACTCAGATGTAAGTGCTAGGAAAAGACCTACATGGAGGCTAGGCCTACAACTAGCATGAAAAAGGGATGGCTCTGTAGAACTTCCTATGACAAGAAGAATCATGTGATATCCAGTGATGATCCAGATCAAGTGATGATTTAGATCTAGTGATGATAGCCAGTGATGATCCAAATTGATTGATGATCTAGATCCAGTGATGATGATCTAGCAGCGATGATCCAGATCGAGTGATGATCTAGATCTAGTGATGATAGCCAGTGATGATCTAGATCCAGTGATGATGTCCCATGATGATCCCGATCCAATGATGAATATGACTTGAAGACGAAGATGACTTGAAGAAAAAGATGACTTGAAGACTCAGAAGACTTGAGATGCAGAATATGAGATGATCCAGCTAATACAGAGAAGAAGACCGGTGCTGAAAATTGTGTTGAAAGAATACCTTCCTAGTTAAGAGGGGGTGTTGATGTATTTGTAACTTTGGAATGTATTCATCTATGTATCTTATGTATTGTAACCCGATGTTTATTCTGGGATGTATCTATTATGTATTTGAATCATGTTGTCATGCCCTGATGTTCCAATCGGGAGGATCAATAATGTAAACAAGTCATGTCAAGTCATGGTGGGTAACCCTCCGATTGTCTAAGTGGTAAAGTCCCCACAGTTCCGGGGCACTAGCGGTATTAGACTCTCCTAGTATAGGTTGGCTCTAGTAGGGTTTTAGTCATGTCGGGATTAGTATAAATAGAGATCTAGGATCTCTATTTAGCATACAAGTCATACACACTCAAGTGTAGCGCATAGTTGAGGAAGGAGAAGACACTGGGGCTAGACAAGAAGAAAATTACTGTTATTGGGAGATCACTTTCTATTTTGGGGATTTTACTATTTTGGTGTTGATTCTATCTCTGAGGAAGTTGTGGGGTTTTCTCCTGTCACATACCCCAATTTTGTAAAATGATGTTAATTGTTTTAATTTGATTTCCTAAGACATTATGTTAAATTTAATGCTAAGTAGGAACTGATGACTCAGCAAAGTCAAAAGAAGTGGAATGTAATTCTGAATATTTTATTATTAATAAATAAAAAGTGGAGACAACAACATGGGAGAGCTGTTAATAAGAGGTTACTAGTTAAACTGGTGGAAGGAACTAGGTGGAGGGAAAAAGACAAGTGGCAGCATCCTCAAACACTTCCTAGGTTGCAAATGGCAACTTCCCTATATTTGGGGTCATGATCCCCCAAGAAAGTGGGATCAGAGCAGGTGGCTCAATAAATGACAACTAACCCAAAAATACCTAGGCAATCTTTTAAAAGTACCCAATGAATAGAGCTGAGGCTGCTCAGATATTTTCCAGGAGAAGAATCATTTAGGAGGAATTCTCTTCAAGGAAGTCATTGAGGGAAAAAGGGAACTGTAAGGAATTTGTTTGAGGGATAATCTGCAGTAACTTGGTCTGATACAACTGGTTAGCTGAGAGAAATTACTGATAAGTTCAGGGTTTGTATTGATTTTGAAGACTGGTACTTGATTATTGCTGCACCTAGTTCCATCCAGGGAGACTAGAGCAAGCTTGGGGGTCTTGAGGAGTCGTTGTTTGAGCGCTCTCCAGGAATTGGTAGGGAGGAACAGTCTCCCATTGTTGTTGTTGTCCAAGCTCAAGAACAGGTTCTGTCATCTAATAGTCTTTGTTTCAATCACTGTGTATGATTGAAAGTTATGTTTCTAGCTTATGATGTAAATATTTGGATGGTTTAGTAATGAAGTTGTTTTCAGTTTGTTAGTAATAGAATCTTTTGATGAAAAACAAAACCCCTCCTGTGTTTTTCCTCATCTGGAGTGACTAGACCGTACTCTAGCACATGGGTAAAATTATAAGTAAAGATAGTATGATGGAAATGCAGAATAGAATGTTAATGGAATTATAGAGTATTTTCTTTGTGTTATTATCAGAAGAAATATTTTGTTGCAGGAGTAGTAATAACCTGTACTGAAACTGTTAGTCTATTAGAAACAGAAAAAGAAGTTATAATATTTACTGACAGTAGTATAAATAAGTAAATAAAATAGTTTTGGATACAGTAGTTACTTTCAGTAATCTCATTATTTATTTGAATTCCAGAGAATAGTATTATAGTTAACTAGAGTAGGATTAAGTTAAATAAAGAAGCTTTACAATCTACTTCTTTCAAATTTTTAACTATTGCTTGTATAATAAATAAATCAAAAGAAAGAATAGCTAGAACCTTGCTTTATTTATACAGATAATATAGTTAGTAGCAGAATTTACTTATGAAAGGTAATATATGTTATTCATTCTTCTCTGTTCCATCTAGCTATGCATAAGCAGAAACTACAACTTCTATCCTATACTTTTAAAGATATTAACAGTGTAGAACATAGTTAGTTCTTTTACTTTTATTTTATAAATATTAACTTGTAACATAAACAAAACAAAATAGAATACAGGGAGTATTTCTATAGAGCATTTTAGTAGAGTAATATTAAGAACACTTTAACAACCAACTATTTAATTCTATGTGTATAAATAAACAAAGAACAAAATATTATCTCTACACACATAGAAAAGAAACTGAGTATAAATTACAATAAGAGAAATAGTACTCATAGGTAGGATAACAACTTAATTATAATAAATATTAATATATTATCCTATTATATACTTTATAGGAATAGTATTGTTATTTAATTACAGTAAGGGTCTTAACTCATTATTGTAAACCTGACTTTTAATACAAATTCTGTACTCAATTGTAAACTCGCAGTTACATAAAAAATTCATTAAAAACATTCTTTTTCGAAGGGTATAAACCACATAACAACAGTTATAAATTTATTTAAATAATAAAGTAAGTCAATATTTAAACAATGTACATAGATTAATCTTTAGAGTATATCATGCTCGACCTACTGATATTAACCAAACACTGCATACTGTAAGAAAAACAAATAAACCATTTACAGTAGAACTTTATAAATTGAAAGTAATTAAAGAAGCTGTAAAAATTTTATATATATTGTCAAGTTAGGGTATAAACCCTACTACTTTAGAATGAACAACAGAATCATCAAAGCTGGAGAGTTTAATACAGTATTTGAGCTCTCGGCTTCAAGCAAAAAGTACAAAATGAGTCTTTACAGCCTATCCATTACTTGTATATATATACAGTAATCGGAGACAAAGTTAACATTTACAAACATGGCCGGAGCCGGAGAACCTTGCATAACGTGAAGGTCTCTTCACCTATTAAAAACAGTAACCCAAGTAGTAGAGTATACTGAAAAACTGCAAGGGTTACAGGTCGCGAGAACCAACCCACCAACGTCTCCAAGGGACCAAACAAAGAGGAAATGCCATGGTTAAACCAGGCCTACCGTAAACCCACAAGTCGTCGCAGCCTTGCTCTAGTTTCACAGAGAAGGAGAGGCAGGTTTATACCTGTGTTTCACCATACTTGTCACTGTTAGTATCTTGTTTAAAAATCAAATTTGTTAAATAATGATTTATTGGTAATAAAATTTAGAAACTACAAAAGGATATTCTCACCTCAGGGTTGCACCGAAATGTATCCACCAGCCAGAAGAAGTGCTATCACTAGCACGAGAGGAGAAGGATTTTCTTCAGCTGCCAGGAAGACAATGTTACTACCCAGCATTGACCCAAAACAACAAAGAATTATAGTCACCGGTCGAAAAGGTGTAACCCTAGAGCCGTAATGGTTCTCAAAGAAAATCCAACACGGCTCACTGTGAAATCCTCTACCTAGAAACTTTAAATCTCAGGACCACGACTTGCCGTAACAGGCCAAGGGCAAAGGAAGACTTTATGCTGTTAACAGATTCAGAATGGAGCTGGTTACGGTGGTAAAACCCTGAAGGATGAACCCTTGGCCTAGACACAAGCAGCAAATAGTTGAGTGACAGTACTTCTTACTGAACATTTGGGACAAGCTAATGAGGAGGGAACAAGCGTGAATACAGCAGCAACAAGACGCAGGTGATAAACAGTTGAGAACATCGCTGCAAAGTGACAGGAGCCCGAAGGCGAAGGAGTGAATGACGATCTAGGGTTTTCTATGGACCTTTTTAACTATGAGATACATGGATAAGATAAGGCCATGTACACCATTCAAAATTTTGCATGCAGTGGGTTCTTGTCTATAGTTGCATCGTGCCTCACAGGAATTCTTCTTTCCAATCATTTGTTGCTGTAGCGAAGGTTCCATTATAAACCTATCCCAAGGTCAACCTATCATACGATGCATGGAGCAAGAATTATTAATAATTAAACTATAAACCCTTTTTCCTTTGCTATCATCGTGGTCGTGGGGTTCACACGACCCTTGTACTTATAAAGTATGACGTTCATAAGTATAATTCGAAGTTAGCCTTGTTTACATGATGGAGTCGACTTTGCATAATCCCTTCATTTCTATGCTAAGCAAATAGTTTACCATCAAGCACATATATCGTGGTAATGACAAATTATTATAAGTATGTTATATAAGAAACTATTAATGTTCATTTTTTTTATGCTTATGAAAGAGACAAAGGGAGCATTATAGTAAAATATTATAGAACTTAGGTTCTAGAATAAACCTTAGAATATTCATGGGTGAGGTCTATCCTATGATCCCTTTATTCAATAAACATAGAATTTAAATTACTAAACGAACGTTAACTTTATTAAAGGTTAGGACAATGGTTTTGCATGAAAGAAATTTATGTAATAAGTCTATGGTAAGTATCCTTTTTGCTAGGGTTAGTCTCTTATCTTTGCATGATTTATTATTGAACTAGTAAAATAAGATTTTAAGCATGATAAGGCTCAGAATGTTGACAATTAAATATAGAAATTTTAATGATATAATTTCTAACCATAATTCAATGATACTTTTCAAGTGATTACAGTACAGAGGAAATTTAACTCTCCAGTACCAGTATCAATTAAATGGTGGTAGTATGCATTAATATTATGACCCCTTAAACTTCGAAGTAATGAAAGTGGAAGTTGGTATATAAACTCTTTATCATTTTACACTGTGCATAAATTAATTCAAGCACGTCGTCAATTAGTAAGTTTGTATAAATAACAACTGGACCAATTGATTTTATAATTTTTCCATACTTGCTATGCTTGTAAAGAATTAGTTAATGCATTTTATACTTGATGATTAGTATAAACATCAAAGAGCTTAGTATTCAGTAATCATTTTAAAACAAGCCTTCAAGAAGGAAAATAGTTGTCGTCAATACCAGTAGCATCAAATCTATTTCCATAACATCTGGAAAAGAAGAACAGTTTAATGCTTTACCTCGATAAACTTTTGGAAACTGACTAACATGTATATTATTCTACTGAATTAAATAATGTGCGATGAATTTATATCGAATACTTTAGAATTTTGATAAAAGCACCCGAACCTCTTACCTGTAAATCTGTAAGAGAAGGAAAAGTTCTGCGTTAGCTCGAAATCTAAGTAAGCCCAGTTTTTCATAACAGTTCCACCTTGTGGTCGCAAGAAGAAAACAATCAGTAAACTGAAAAGAAACTGTTCTACAAATATAAACTTAATCAAAGGATAATGCAGATAATGAATTCAGTAACATATAACTAATTAAACAGTTAGTGACTGCATTTATTGAAATTATATGCATTTTAAAAAATTTAAATTTTTTGGAAAATTTGGGGTTTTGACATGTGGTATCAGATCATGGTTCAAACACTAGGCCTTGATGTAGCCCATTTAGCTTCCATAGAATAGTAAAGTAAAATAATATACTAACATATATTTTGTTTTATGTAAAGAATAGAAAATTTCTTTTTCTGAAATTTAACAAGCAGGTATGGAAAAGCTGGGAGAGTATGCTTAGGAGGAGTCTCCATATACAGAAACTAGACAAATGCCCAGAGAACCTATATTAGAAGACGTGACTGACAACTCTTCAGAGCTATTGTAGACTGTAAAGGATTTGAAGACTTAAATGGAATCAGTCAAGAAGGAGAATGAGAGGATTTTGAAGGCTCAGGAAGAGTTGAACCAAATTTTAATGGAAAATTTCCAAATTGAAGGAAGGAGCCAAAGATCAGAATCTGAGGATGTTAGTCATCAAATAAGATCTAAAAAGATGAAGCTGGAAAAAACTGAAAGCAGTTCGTGATCTGAAGGGTTCGGTGAACGAAAAAGCTACCATACTACTAGTGACAGTAGTGGGGCTGAGCTGTACGACAGAAAGAAGAAGTACAGACCATGTGAGGAAATTTCAGGGAAGTTTAAAAAGATAAAGCCCCCAACTTTTAATGGAGAGACTGAAAAATGGGAAGAAGCAGAGTCCTGGTTATCTGGGATGAGGAATTATTTCCATATATACAATTATTCTAATCAGTTGAAGGAAAATATGGCAATATATAATCTCTCCAGAAAAGCGGACATATGGTGGCAAGATCTGAAGAGAGTCAAGGGTATCAGGGAAAAAGAAGTTAATTGGAGTACTTTTAAAAGGTACTTCAAAAAGAAATTCCTGTCCGAACAATATTATGAAGAAAGAGCTAAATGATTTTACGAATTGAAGTTAGGTTCAATGACTATGAAGGATTTGAACAGTAAATTCTTAACCTTGCTGAGGTATGTACCTTACCTAGTAGACGAGAAACCTAAAGTACAATGATTTCTCAGCTGTCTACCATATCACATCAAGGACAGAATTGAGTATGATAACCTGAAGACTCTGGAGGAAGCCATGAGGAAGGCTAATTTCTGTTTTGAGCAGAACAAGAAGAAAGAAGGCATAGCCAACTGGAAGGCTAAGAAAAACAACAACTAGCCTAAGTTTAAGAAGAAGGAATTTGTACCCCAGAGGAATTTCAAGAATAATAAGAATAAAAACTATTCTAACAATAAGAATTTCCAGGGAAATAGAATTGGTACTTCCAATAATTCAAATAACTTTAAGGGCAAGAAAGCTGCAAATAACCATGGGAATTTCACTAAGAGTTTTGAACGAAAGGAGCCTGTTAAGTGTTGGGAATGTAATGGCCCGCACTATGCCTCGATCTGCCCAAATCAGAAAAAGTCAGTCAGCAATATTCATACTGTGCAGGAGGAAATGACCATTGGAGAACTAGCGAGGACTATGCCCAGAATAAATGCAGCTTTGGAGAACCGCCAAGCTGATTATCAGACTTCTTGGGGAGCACCAGTCATCTTTGTCAAAAAGAAAGACGGAACTATGCGACTATGCATAGATTACCATCAAGATGACTATTAAAAACAGATATTCGTTGCCCCGCATAGATGATCTGTTTGATCAGCTACGTGGAGCCACGGTGTTCTCAAAGATAGACCTGAGGTGAGGATATCATTAGGTAAGAATTAAAGACGAAGATATCTTTAAGACAACCTTCATAACAAGGTATGGACACTACGAGTTTGTCGTAATTCCATTTGGGCTTACCAATGCCCCAACTGTCTTTATGTGCTTAATGAATAATATAATGCATAAATACTTAGATAAATTTTTTGTCGTGTTTATCAACGACATCTTAATCTACTCTAAAACAGAAGAACATAAAGAACACCTAAACAGAGTTTTACAAGAGTTGCAGGAACAACAACTCTTTGCGAAGTTTAGCAAGTGTGACTTCTTTAAGGATGAAATCCAATACTTAGGTCACGTAGTGACTAAGGAAGGGATTTCAGTCGATCCTAAAAATATTCAGGCAGTCAAAGATTGGCCGGTTCCAAAAGACGTAACAGATGTTAGGTCATTCATGGGAATTACCGGTTATTACCAGAGATTCATTGAAGGATTTTCAAAAATAGCAAATCCGATCACTTCCTTGCAAAAGAAAGGAAAGAAATTTGATTGGAACTTAAAATGTGAAGAAAGTTTTAAGAAATTAAAAACCTTATTAACAAGTGTGCCTATTCTAAGAATAGCAAATCCTAATAGGGATTTCATGGTATGCACAGATGCCTGCAATGATGGCTTAGGCGGTGTGCTGACTCAAGATGGGCATGTCATTTCCTATGAGTGCAGGAAGTTAAAAATTCATGAAAATAATTACGCAAATTATGATCTAGAACTTGCGGCTATTATACATGCCTTAAAAATGTGGCGACATCATTTAATAGGCAGAAAAATTATTTTAATGACTGATAATAAATGACTAAAATATCTTTTAGATCAACCTAACTTAAATGCAAGACAAGCAAGGTGGTTAGCCTTCTTGAGTGAATATGATTTTGAAATCCAACACATAAATGGTAAGGAAAATAAGGTGGCTGATGCTTTAAACAGAAACGCAAAGCTGAACTTTACAGCAGCAATCAACACTTATGCTTCTGATTTAAATGAATAGCTTGATGAAGGGGTAAAACAAGATGAAAATTATCAAAAATTGCAAATTTCAGCTAAGGAAAAACCTACAGAAAGCTTAATAAAAGGTTACAGTCTAAATGAAGATGGATTTTTATTATTTAAGGATAAACTGTATGTGCTAATGTGCCTAAGCTTAAGTTGTTAATTCTGGGTGAATTCCATAAAACACCTTACTCAGGACATCCAGGTTACCATAAGACTGTAACCATGCTAAGAAAAGAATATTTTTGGCCTAATATGAAATCTGAGGTAGCTGAATACATTGCCAGATGTTTGGACTGTCAACAAGTGAAAACCGAACAGCAACATTAGTCTGGTTTGCTACAACCTTTACCTATTCCCAGTTGAAAATGGGAAGTGATTAGCTTAGATTTTATTACTGGACTGCCCAGAAATCAGAATCAAAATAACTCTATTATGGTGGTGGTTGACAAGTTAAGCAAAGCAACACATTTCATTCCTGTCAAAACTACTTACAAGACTACTAATATAGCTGATATATTCTTAAAGAAGATTTTTCGGCTACATGGAGTACCGAAAGTTATAATTTCAGATAGGGATCCTAAATTCACGGGAAATTTTTGGAATTCCTTGTTTAAGGGATTGAATACAACATTGAATTTCAGTACCTCCTTCCATCCTCAGACAGATGGACAGAATGAAAGAGTGCATCAGGTGCTAGAGGATTTATTAAGGATGTATGTTAAAGATCAGCCAAGTAACTGGGAAGACTACTTGCATCTAGCAGAGTTTGCATATAATAATAACTATCAGTCATCAGCTAAGTTTAGTCCATTTGAAATTTTGTATGGACGTAAATGCAACACTCCTATCTCCTAGAATAATCCAATAGATAGATTGGTGTTAGGACCAGAATTATTGAAAGAAATGGAAGAGATTATGAAGCAAGTGCAGGAAAATTTGAAGGTGGCACAGGATCGACAAAAGAGCCAAGCAGATTTGAAAATAACTCCCAAGGAGTTCCAGGTAGGTGAGCATGTATTTATAAAGGTAAGACCAAATAAAAGCTCTCTAAGACTAGGGAGTTGTGCCAAGTTAGCACCACGTTACTGTGGTCCATTTGAAATTTTATCTAGAATTGGTCAAGTTGCATACCAGCTAGCATTACCACCTAACTTGAAAGTACATAATGTTTTTCATATCTTTGTTTTGAAAAATTATGTTCATGATGCTACTCATGTAGTTGATTGGAATGTTGTACAGGTGGAACCAGAAGGAGAAATTCTGGTGGAACCGGACTGTATCCTTGGGAGGAGGGAAATTACTCTCAGGAACCGCACCATTGGACAGGTGAAGGTGCAATGGAAGCACCTTAGTCCTGAAGAGGCTACCTGGGAACTGAAAAGTAAGATGCGGGAGGCATACCCAAATCTATTCTAAGAGACTGCAGAGGATGAAGAATAATTAACATCGAGGACGATGTTACATTTTAAGGGGGTGTGTATGTCACATAACCCAATTTTGTAAAATAATGTTAATTGTTTTAATTTGATTTCCTAAGACATTATGTTAAATTTAATGCTAAGTAAGAACTGATAACTCAACAGAGTCAAAAGAAGTGGAATGTAATTCTGAATATTTTATTATTAATAAATAAAAAGTGGAGACAACAACATGGGAGAGGTGTTAATAAGAGGTTACTGGTCAAACTGGTGGAAGGAACTAGGTGGAGGGAAAAAGACAAGTGGCAGCATCCTCAAACACTTCCTAGGTTGCAGGTGGAAACTTCCCTATATTTGGGGTCATGATCCCCCAAGAAAGTGGGATCAGAGCAGGTGGCTCAATAAATGACAACTAACCCAAAAAGACCTAGGCAATGTTTTAAAAGTACCCAATGAATAGAGCTGAGGCTGCTCGGATATTTTCCAGGAGAAGAATCATTCAGGAGGAATTCTCTTCAAGGAAGTCATTGAGGGAAAAAGGGAACTGTAAGGAAAGTGTTTGAGGGATAATCTGCAGTAACTTGGTCTGATACAGCTGGTTAGCTGAGAGAACTTACTGATAAGTTCATGGTTTGTATTGAGTTTGAAGACTGGTACTTGATTATTGCTGCACCTAGTTCCAGCCAGGGAGACCAGAGCAAGCTCGGGGGTCCTGAGGAGTCACTGTTTGAGCGCTCTCCAGGAGTTGGTAGGGAGGAACAGCCTCCCATTGCTATTGTTGTCCAAGCTCAAGAACAGGTTATATCATCTAATAGTCTTTGTTTCAATCACTGTGTATGATTGAAAGTTATGTTTGTAGCTTATGATGTAAAGATTTAGATGGTTTAGTAATGAAGTTGTTTTCAGTTTGTTAGTAATAGAATCTTTTGATGAAAAACAAAACCCCTCTTGTGTTTTTCCTCATCTGGAGTGACCAGACCGTACTCCAGCACAAGGGTAAAATTATAAGTAAAGATAGTGTGATGGAAATGCATAATAGAATGTTAATGGAATTATAGAGTATTTTCTTTATGTTATTATCAGAAGAAATATTTTGTTGCAGGAGTAGTAATAAGCTGTACTGAAACTGTTAGTCTATTAGAAACAGAAAAATAAGTTATAATATTTACTGACAGTAGTATAAATGAGTAAATAAAACAGTTTTTGATACAGTATTTACTTTCAGTAATCTCATTATTTATTTGAATTCCAGAGAATAGTATTATAGTTAACTAGAGTAGGATTAAGTTAAATAAAGAAGCTTTAAAATCTACTTCTTTCAAATTTTTAACTACTGCTTGAATAATAAATAAATCGAAAGAAAGAATAGCTAGAACCTTGCTTTGTTAAAGTGTTCAACTTCTACCTGTATTCGACCCAGTGTGTCTCCTTGGGGAGCACCGGTCATCTTTGTAAAAAAGAAAGACGGAACTATACGACTATGCATAGATTACCGTCAACTAAACAAGATGACTATTAAAAACAGATATTCGTTGCCCCGCATAGATGATCTGTTTGATCAGCTACGTGGAGCCACGGTGTTCTCAAAGATAGACCTGAGGTCAGGATATCATTAGGTAAGAATTAAAGATGAAGATATCTTTAAGACAACCTTCATAACAAGGTATGGACACTACGAGTTTGTCGTAATTCCATTTGGGCTTACCAATGCCCCAACTGTCTTTATGTGCTTAATGAATAATATAATGCATAAATACTTAGATAAATTTTTTGTTGTGTTTATCGACGACATCTTAATCTACTCTAAAACGGAAGAACATAAAGAACACCTAAAGATAGTTTTACAAGAGTTGCGGGAACAACAACTCTTTGCGAAGTTTAGCAAGTGTGACTTCTTTAAGGATGAAATCTAGTACTTAGGTCACGTAGTGACTAAGGAAGGGATTTCAGTCGATCCTAAAAATATTTGGGAAATCGAAGATTGGCTGGTTCCAAAAGACATAACAGATGTTAGGTCATTCATGGGAATTACCAGTTATTACCGGAGATTCATTGAAGGCTTTTAAAAAATAGAAAATCTGATCACTTGCAAAAGAAAGGAAAGAAATTTGATTGGAACTTAAAATCTGAAGAAATTTTTAAGAAATTAAAAACCTTATTAACAAGTGCGCCTATTCTAAGAATAAGAGATCCTAATGGGGATTTCGTGGTATGCTCAAATGCCTGCAATGATGGCTTAGGCGGTGTGCTGACTCAAGACGGGCATGCCATTTCCTATGAGTCCAGGAAGTTAAAAATTCACGAAAATAATTACGCAACTTATGATCTAGAACTTGCGGCTATTATACATGCCTTAAAAATGTGGCGACATCATTTAATAGGCAGAAAATTTATTTTAATGACTGATAATAAAGGACTGAAATATCTTTTAGATCAACCTAACTTAAATGCAAGACAAGCAAGGTGGTTAGCCTTAATGAGTGAATATGATTTTGAAATCCAACACATAAAGGGTAAGGAAAATAAGGTGGCTGATGCTTTAAGCAGAAACACAAAGATGAACTTTATAGCAGCAATCAACACTTATGCTTCTGATTTAAATGAATAGCTTGACGAAGGGGTAAAACAAGATGAAAATTATCAAAAATTACAAATTTCAGCTAAGGGAAAACCTACAGAAATATTAATAAAAGGTTACAGTCTAAATGAAGATGGATTTTTATTATTTAAGGATAAACTGTATGTGCTTAATGTGCCTAAGTTTAAGTTGTTAATTCTGGACGAAGTCCATAAAACACCTTACTCAGGACATCCAGGTTACCAAAAGACTGTAACCATGCTAAGAAAAGAATATTTTTGGCCTAATATGAAATCTGAGGTAGCTGAATACATTGCCAGATGTTTCATCTGTCAACAAGTGAAAACCGAACACCAACATCTGGCTGTTTTGCTACAACCTTTACCTATTCCCAACTAGAAATGGGAAGTGATTAGCTTAGATTTTATTACTGGACTGCCCAGAAATCAGAATCAAAATGACTCTATTATGGTGGTGGTTGACAAGTTAATAAAAGTAGCACATTTCATTCCTATCAAAACTACTTACAAGGCTGCCAATATAGCTGATATATTCTTAAAGAAGATTTTTCGGTTACATGGAGTACCGAAAGTTATAATTTCAGATAGGGATCCTAAATTCACAGGAAATTTTTGGAAGTCCTTGTTTAAGGGATTGAATACAACATTGAATTTCAGTACCTCCTTCCATCCTCAGACAGATGGATAGAATGAAAGAGTGAATCAGGTGCTGGAGGATTTATTAAGGATGTATGTTAAAGATCAGCCAGGTAAGTGGGAAGACTACTTGCATCTAGCAGAGTTTGCATATAATAATAACTATCAGTCATCAGGTAAGTCTAGTCCATTTGAAATTTTGTATGGACGTAAATGCAACACTCCTATCTCCTGGAATAATCCAGTAGATAGATTGGTGTTAGGACCAGAATTATTGAAAGAAATGCAAGATATTGTGAAGCAAGTGCAGGAAAATTTGAAGGTGGCACAGGATCGACAAAAGAGCCAAGCAGATTTGAAAAGAAATCCCAAGGAGTTCCAGGTAGGTGAGCATGTATTTATAAAGGTAAGTCCAAAGAAAATCTCTCTAAGACTGGGGAGTTGTGCCAAGTTAGCACCACGTTACTGTGGTCCGTTTGAAATTTTATCTAGAATTGGTCAAGTTGCATACCAGCTAGCATTACCACCTAACTTGAAAGTACATAATGTTTTTCATATCTCTGTTTTGAAAAAGTATGTTCATGATGCTACTCATGTAGTTGATTGGAATGTTGTACAGGTGGAACCAGAAGGAGAAATTCTGGTGGAACCAGATTGTATCCTTGGGAGGAGGGAAATTACTCTGCGGAACTGCACCATTGGACAGGTGAAGGTGCAATGGAAGCACCTTAGTCCTAAAGAGGCTACATGGGAACTGGAAAGTAATATGCAGGAGGCATACCCGAATCTATTCTAGGAGACTGCAGAGGATGAAGAATAAGTAACATCGAGGACGATGTTACATTTTAAGGGGGTGTGTATGTCACATACCCCAATTTTGTAAAATAATGTTAATTGTTTTAATTCAATTTCCTAAGACATTATGTTAAATTTAATGGTAAGTAGGAATTGATGACTCAGCAGAGTCAAAAGAAGTGGAATGTAATTCTGAATATTTTAGTATTAATAAATAAAAAGTGGAGACAACAGCATGGGAGAGCTGTTAATAAGAGGTTACTGGTCAAACTGGTGGAAGGAACTAGGTGGAGGGAAAAAGACAAGTGGCAACATCCTCAAACACTTCCTAGGTTGCAGGTGGAAACTTCCCTATATTTGGGGTCATGATCCCCCAAGAAAGTGGGATCAGAGCAGGTGGCTCAATAAATGACAACTAACCCAAAAAGACCTAGGCAATCTTTTAAAAGTACCCAATGAATAGAGCTGAGGCTGCTAAGATATTTTCCAGGAGAAGAATCATTCAGGAGGAATTCTCTTCAAGGAAGTCATTGAGGGAAAAAGGGAACTGTAAGGAAAGTGTTTCAGGGATAATCTGTAGTAACTTGGTCTGATACAACTGGTTAGCTGAGAGAACTTACTGATAAGTTCATGGTTTGTATTGAGTTTGAAGACTGGTACTTGATTATTGCTGCACCTAGTTCCAGCCAGGGAGACCAGAGCAAGCTCAGGGGTCCTGAGGAGTCTCTTTTTGAGCGATCTCCAGGAGTTGGTAGGGAGGAACAACCTCCCATTGCTGTTGTTGTCCAAGCTCAAGAACAGGTTCTGTCATCTAATAGTCTTTGTTTCAATCACTGTGTATGATTGAAAGTTATGTTTGTAGCTTATGATGTAAAGATTTAGATGGTTTAGTAGTGAAGTTGTTTTTAGTTTGTTAGTAATAGAATCTTTTGATGAAAAAAAAAACCCCTCCTGTGTTTTTCCTCATCTGGAGTGACTAGACCGTACTCTAGCACAGGGGTAAAATTACAAGTAAAGATAGTATGATGGAAAGGTAGAATAGATTGTTAATGGAATTATAGAGTATTTTCTTTGTGTTATTATCAGAAGAAATATTTCGTTGCAGGAGTAGTAATAACCTGTACTGAAACTGTTAGTCTATTAGAAATAGAAAAAGAAGTTATAATATTTACTGACAGTAGTATAAATGAGTAAATAAAACAGTTTTTGATACAGTAGTTACTTTCAGTAATCTCTTTATTAATTTGAATTCCAGAGAATAATATTATAGTTAACTAGAGTATGATTAAGTTAAATAAAGAAGCTTTACAATCTACTTCTTTCAAATTTTTAACTACTGCTTGTATAATAAATAAATCAAAAGAAAGAATAGCTAGAACCTTGCTTTATTTATACAGATAATATAGTTAGTAGCAGAATTTACTTATGAAAGGTAATATATGCTATTCATTCTTTTGTGTTCCATCTAGCTATGCATAAGCAGAAACTACAACTGCTAACCTATACTTTTTAAGATATTAACAGTGTAGAACATAGTTAGTTCTTTTACTTTTATTTTATAAATATTAACTTGTAACATAAACAAAACAAAATAGAATACAGGGAGTATTTCTATAGAGCATTTTAGTAGAGTAATATTAAGAACACTTTAACAACCAACTATTTAATTCAATGTGTATAAATAAACAAAGAACAAAATATTATCTCTACACACATAGAAAAGAAACTGAGTATAAATTACAATAAGAGCAATAGTACTCATAGGTAGGATAACAACTTAATTATAATAAATATTAATATATTATCCTATTATATACTTTATAGGAATAGTATTGTTATTTAATTACAGTAAGGTTCTTAACTCATTATTGTAAACCTGAATTTTAATATAAATTCTATACTCAATTGTAAACTTGCTGTTACATAAAAACTTCATTAAAAACATTCTTTTTCGAAGGGTATAAACCACATAACAACAGTTATAAATTTCTTTAAATAATAAAGTAAGTCAATATTTAAACAATGTACAGAGATCAATCTTTAGAGTATATCATGCTCGACCTACTGATATTAACCAAACACTGCATACTGTAAGAAAAACAAATAAACCATTTACAGTAGAACTTTATAAATTGAAATTAATTAAAGAAGCTGTAAAAATTTTATATATATTGTTGAGTTAGGGTATAAACCCTACTACTTTAGAATGAACAATAGAGTCATCAAAAAGTAAAAAAGTATAGAATTGGGCTTTACAGCCTATCCATTACTTGTATATATATACAGTAATCGGAGACAAAGTTAACATTTACAAACATGGCCGGAGCCAGAGAACCTTGCATAACGCGAAGGTCTCTTCACCTATTAAAAACAATAACCCAAGTAGCAAAGTAGACTGAAAAACCGCAAGGGTTACAGGTCACGACGACCAACCCACCAACGTCCCCAAGGGACCAAACAAAGAGGAAATCCCATGGTTAAACCAGGCTTACCGTAAACCCACAAGTCATCGCAGCCTTGCTCCAGTTTCGCAGAGAAGGAGAGGCAGGTTTATACCTGTGTTTCACCATACTTATCACTATTAGTATCTTGTTTAAAAATCAAATTTGTTAAATAATGATTTGCTGGTAATAAAATTTAGAAACTACAAAAGGAGATTCTCACCTCAGGGTTGCATCGAAATGTATCCACCAGCCAGAAGAAGTGCTATCACCAACACGAGAGGAGAAGGCTTTTCTTCAGCTGCAAGCAAGACAATTTTACTACCCAGCATTGACTCAAAACAACAAAGAATTACAGTCACCGGTCGACAAGGTGTAACCCTAGAGCCGTAATGGTTCTCAAAGCAAATCCAACATGGATCACTGTGAAATCCTCTACCTAGAAACTTTAAATATCAGGACCACGACTTGCCATAATAGGCCAAGGGAAAAGGAAGACTTTATGCTGTTAACAGATTCAGAATGGAGCTGGTTACGGCGGTAAAACCATGAAGGATGAACCCTTGGCCTAGACTCAAGAAGCAAACAGTTGAGTGACAGTACTTCTTACTGAACATTTTGGACAAGCTAATGAGGAGGGAACAAGCGTGAAGACAATAGCAGCAAGACGTAGGTGATAAACAGTTGAGAACATCGCCGCACAGTGACAGGAGCCCAAAGGCGAAGGAGTGAATGACGAGCTAGGGTTTTCTGTGAACCTTTTTAACTATGAGATACATGGATAAGATAAGGCCATGTACACCATTCAAATTTTTGCATACGGTGGGTTCTTGTCTATAGTTGCATCGTGCCTCACAGGAATTCTTCTTGCCAATCATTTGTTGTTGTAATGAAGGTTGTTGTAATGAAGGTTCCATTATAAACCTAGCCCAAGTTCAACCTATCATACGATGCATGGAGCAAGAATTATTAATACTTAAACTATAAACCCTTTTTCCTTTGCTATCATTGTGGTCGTGGGGTTCACACGACCCTTGTACTTATAAAGTTTGACATTCATAAGTATAAGTCGAAGTTAGCCTTGTTTACATCATGGAGTGGATTTTGCATAATCCCTTCATTTCTATGCTAAGAAAATAGTTTACCATCAAGAACATATATCATGGTAATGAGAAATTCTTCTATGTTATATAAGAAACTATTAATGTTAATTTTTTTTATGCTTATGAAAGAGACAAAGGGAGCATTATAGTAAAAGATTATAGAACTCAGATTCTAGAATAAACCTTAGAATATTCATGGGTGAGGTCTATCCTATGATCCCTTTATTCAATAAACATAGAATTTAAATTACTAAACCAACTTTAAATTTATTCAAGGTTAGGACAATGGTTTTGCATGAAAGAAATTTATGTAATAAGTCTATGGTAAGTATCCTTTTTTCTAGGGTTAGTCTCTTATCTTTGTATGATTTATTATTGAACGAGTAAGATATGCTTTTAAGCATGACAAGGCTCAGAATGATTACAATTAAATCTAGAAATTTTAATGATATAATTTCTAACCATAATTCAATGATGCTTTTCAAGTGATTACAGTACAGGGGAAATTTAACTCTCCAGTACTAGTATCAATTAAATGGTGGTAGTATGCATTAAGATTATGACCCCTTAAACTTCGAAGTAATGAAAGTGGAAGTTGGTATATAAACTCTTTATCATTTTACACTGTGCAGAAATTAATTCAAGCATGGCGTCAATTAGTAAGTTTGTATAAATAACAACTTGACCAATTGATTTTATAATTTTGCCATACTTGCTATGCTTGTAAAGAATTAGTTAATGCATTTTATACTTGACGATTAGTATAAAAATCAAAGAGCTTAGTATTCAGTAATCATTTTAAAACAAGCCTTCAAGAAGGAAAGCAACTATCGTCAATACCAATAGCATCAAATATATTTCCATAACATCTGGAAAAGAAGAACAGTTTAATGCTTTACCTCGATAAGCTTTGGAAACTGACTAACATGTATATTCTTCTACTGAATTAAATAATGTGCGATGAATTTATATCGAATACTTTAGAATTTTGATAACAGCACCCGAACATCTTACCTGTAAATCTGTAAGAGAAGGAAAATTTCTGCGTTAGCTCGAAAGCTAAGTAAGCCCAGTTTTTCATAACAGTTCCACCTTGTGGTCGCAAGAAGAAAACAATCAGTAAACTGAAAAGAAACTGTTCTACAAATATAAAATTAATCAAAGGATAATGCAGATAATGAATTCAGTAACATATAACTAATTAAACAATTAGTGATTGCATTTATTGAAATTATATGCATTTAAAAAAAAAAAAAAAAACGGAAAATTTGGGGTTTTGACATCTCCTTTATGGTTTCCCCGAGGAAAAACACTATGTTCAGTGTCTCTTGTTTTTTATTGCTGTACTTGTTATTCTCTCAGTTGAAGATCCTAATAATGCTAGCTTAATGTTGAAAAACTAACATGAAGGCTGACATTTCAGGACTGAATAGAGCATCTTAGAGGTCGAATTTGGGAGTTGGAGAAGGCCAAGAGGGTCCTACTCAAATTTGGGAGAAGAGGGAAGGTGAAGAGAGAGGCCACATTGCATAGCATGAGAAACCACACCAATTCGAATTGGATTTGGTTTATGGATGGATTTGGAACCTTAGAAGACTAATAATGCTTATAAAATATAGGGATCAGCCATGAGAATAATATTTTTCTCATTTGTGAAACTGTCATTTGTGAATTGTGAGAACTAGTGGATGACTAGTTTTCTTGCTTAAGCCAATTTCGAGGGTGAAAGATTCCCATCCTAGTTGGTGTTTGGAAAGGCTACTCAGGTATTTCATGGATATTTAATGGAGTCTTATTTTCAGGTGTAAGATACAAGAAATCATGTGGATTCTTCTATTGCGGCACTATCTCTCAACTATTTCCAGTTTTCACACCATATTCATGCCAATGGAGGGATTGCGCTTTGGGTGAGACATTTATCTCTTTGGGGAAAATTATAATGCAAATTATATTGTATTATGATATATATTATCTGTATTTCATGTTTATAATACTCTCAGGTCAATATACCCAAAATAATTCATGTAAGAATGTTGAACAATGAAGAAATAGTGTCATTTCCCCACTATCTTGTTGTGAACCATTGTAATGCTGATGATTTAGAATTGGGAGAGTATTTAATTATCAATTTATTATTGTAATCACTTAAATATTCTCTTTTATTAATTCTCAGAAATTTTCAAGTCAAAATTCCCAAGAGTTGTATGTCAAAATGACTTTTAATGAGCAAACAATGACCATTTCAACTCCATTTCAATGGAGGAATGTATATATCATAAATGTATGATTTATGGAATGTAATTAATGTGTATTTAAAGTCTCATGTTCAGTAATTAATCATTTGAATCCATTTTACTCATTTTTATTTCATTGGGAGAAGATTTGGTGCATTTCCCCCAAGGGTCAAAATTGTGACTTGGGAGTTGTTTTGGAAAGAGTCATAACAACCTGTATAAACTGAAACATGATACATATGAAAATTTTAAAAGGTACATTACACATAACCAGCCTCTTTTCATAAATTCAAGTGAATTTGGGATCATTTGTGAAACCATTTCTGGCAATTACCCAGGGGGAATTAGAGCCCCAATTTGCTAGTAAAGAATCCTACTTTGAACAGAACATTAAACAAGTTTTCAGAAGTAATTGGGAGGTCACAAAAACATACATGAGAATAATATTTAATTTATATTATCATTCATGTACCTTCAGAGAAAATTTGGAAGCATTTGGTTCAATTTGGAGGTCTAGACATCAAAACTAGTTAAGGTCAAAATTGGGGAAAAAATGAAATAATTGGTCATTTAAAAAAAATTCAAAAAGGGACATTACAGTGGTATCAGAGCATGATCTTGGAACTTGATGTGGTCTGATATTTATGAGTACAATAATTCAGTGAGAACCATTATATATTGAAACCAAAAGTGCTTTTGTTGAAGAGGGAAAAAAAAGTAGGAGAAGAAGGCAATTTTTTGGAAACTATGACTAGGCATGAAAAGAGAGCCTCATATAATGGTGAGGAGATAATTAAAAGAATGGAACCTATATTTTAATACATGACCAAGAATATTATGAAAGGATTTTAATTTTTGGCTATCCAAAGTTGGGAAAAATATATTGATTTTAAGAAAACCAAGGAGAAAAATGTATTAGCTTGTTTGAAGGAGAAAAAGGAGGAGACCCATGAACCACCTAGTTATGAAATAGGTGGAGTAGAATAATTAGTACATGAAGATGAACAAAATTCACTCCCAAGTGACTCTGAAAAATATGAAGAGACATCACATGAGTATGAAGAAGTTTTTATTGAAAATATTGGAGATAATTTTGAGACACATGCTACCTTGGAAATGAAACAAAGAGCATCTATTGATGGATGCTTGAACTATGAAGGAGTACCTACTGATGGGTGCTCACAACTCTATGTTGGTGACATAGATATAATATTTCAAAATGTTTTTCCAAGCAAAAATTCTATTAAACAATAAAATTAAGACCTTGTAGCAGTTGAAGAAGATGCAAGATCAACCTCCCCATCACCACTTGAGCTTCATGAAGTTGGTCCAAACAAGAAGGAAGAAGATGAGGAGGTTCATTTACAGGAGCCTCATTTTCTTGAAGGGTCCTTAAATATGAATGAAAATAATATCCAAGAGGCCCTTAGAATACTCCATGACACTCAAGCATTGGTATCAAATTCTTATTGGAGAGCTACTTCCTTGGAGGAGCCATCATTCCTTGAAGACATGGAGAAGATTCAAAGAGCAATGTGCAACATTAAAGGTAATTTCATGTCTTTGATTTTTGATAGAAAAAATGTCATTGAGATTAGTGAATGGTTACATGAATCCTAGAATAATAATGAAGTTATTCATAAGCTCACAATTCAAAATGAGCAACTTCTTGAAAAGTTGCAAGACACTTGTTTTTCCTCCTATGTTTCATATTGTGAAATGGTAGACTATTTGGAGGATTATCATGACAAGCTGGATCATGAGAAATTTGGAAATTTGAATGTACTTAATGTGTTTGAATATGAACTTGAATAGATCCAAACAATTTATGTGGTGGAAGAGGAACTTGAATTGTCTCTTGATGAAGGGTATGCAATTTTTAAAGAAGAGCATGATTCCTGTACATTAGAACCAATCTATGACAATGGTTTCACACTCTTTAAGGAGATGCATAGTCCTACCCCTATGGATCCTTCACATTATGACAAATTTGCTCTTATTTATCATTTGGGTGAGTTGGTTCTTTCTCCTACATCCTACACTTCTAAATTTTGAAGCAGTCATCCTAATGAAGTATGGGTGAAAGGTTTCTTTTTGATGGTGCCACATGAAGAGCATGGAAAATCTATTTCTCCTTTTGATGATGGAATTATTATAGAACAATATTATTTAAATTCTCAGCATCATCCTTTTTTACATTATGATTATACACATCTACATGGGTGCACCTATGATGTTCATTTGAGTCACTTGAAGACTCATGGTTTTTCTTGCTCAACACTTGGTTCCTTTGATGTTGGAGAAACTTCATCCAAAACTTGGGTGAAAAGGGATATTATTTAGGAACATTATTATTGGAAAAAACATCCTTTGTTATTTCATGATGATATACATATTCATGGGTGTATTGATGAGACTTATTTGAGACACTTGAAGTCTTCGTGTTTTATTTGCTCCTTATTTGGTTCATATTTTGGTGGAGGTTCTTCATTCACTTCTTGGATGAAAGAAAAAATGGATGATAATTATTATTTTGATGCATATTACATTATTTGGGAGTATAATTAGAGGACATGGGATCCTCACCTATGTCATTGGAGCATATTTGATTGGTCACTTGAAGAATGTATGCACTTAGCAAATGGTAGTCTAGTCACTAGGAGGTATAAGCACTTCCATGATTTCTTGGTGAGGCACCTCCTTGATGTACATTATTATTATGTTGTTATATACTTTGATGATATATATTATGCACTCATGATGTTTGGAAGAATTCATACAAGAAAATTGGGATCCGGGAATTCTCTTTCCAAATGGTATGGGTTGGAGATCACTCTTAATTGTTGGAGTGCAATGCAAGTAATGGGACCTCGGGATAGTTTTTAGTCCCATTGATTTCAAATTATTTGGGAAACAAGCAGTATGGGAGATGGATTCCCAAATTAATAAGGTGATGTTAATCAGAGTATTTCAGCAGAAATAATGGTGGTTCCTCTCTGAAATATTCATGAAATCTCAAAGACTCAAGGTGGGCAGCTCAGTGGCAACTTCAAAGAATCATATAGAAAGCAGGTTTTTCAACAACCATGTTTGAAATTGCTTAAGTACAAGCAATATTGGGAAGGGAGGATTTTTAATGTCCCAAATTTTACATTGGGTCACAATGGCCAAATCACATTTTCCATATTCATGAAATTTTTCAAAGGGATGCTAAAAGTCAAATAATTGCCAAGGTGGAAAATCACTAGTTTCCTAGCTTGGGGGTGGAAGCTTTGATATTTGGAATAATGGGGATAATAAATGATGTTTAGATATTAGAAGGGCATAAATATTTAATAATTTATCTTATTAAATAAATAAAATATAAAATGGAAGTGGAAATGGAGAATGAAGACACATGGAGACTATGCGGCCCACACTAGCTAGAATTCCTATGTTAAATGGTATCTTTCTCTTACAAATTCGAATATATGGGAAGCCTAATGTTTTTGGATGGATTATAAGGATAATATAATTTTCCATATACTAGTTCAAATTTGGGATGAATTTTAACTTACATGGGAGAGGAAGAGCCAAATGGGAGTTTCATGGACACTTGGCTAGATTCCCCTTACATTTATGACATCTATGACACCAATGATGGAGATTCTATGATAGTTATGACACAAGTCAGATATGAAGTCTGAAATACTGACATAATTACATGTTAGGACTGAATAGAGAATCTTAGAGGTCTAATTTGGGAGTTGGAGAAGGCCAAGAGGTTCCTACTCAAATTTGGGAGAAGAGGGAAGGTGAAGAGAGAGGCCACATGGCATAGCATGAGCAACCACACCAATTCGACTTGGATTTGGTTTATGGATGTATTTGGAACCTTATAATACTAATAATTTTTATAAAATATCGGTATCATCCATGAGAAGAATATTTTTCTCATTTGTGAATTGTGAGAACTAGTGGATGACTAGTTTTCTTGCTTAAGCCAATTTCGAGGGTGAACGATTCCAATCCTAGTTGGTGTTTGGAAAGGCCACTCAGGCCTTTAATGGATATTTAATGGAGTATTATTTGTAGGTGTAATCTACAGGAAATAATTTGGATTCTTCTATTTCAGCACTATCTCTCAACTATTTCCAGTTTTCACACCATATTCATGCCAATGGAGGGATTGCGCTTTGGGTGAGCTATTGATCTCTTTGGGGAAGATTATAATACCAATTATATTTTTTTATGATGTATATTATTTGTATTTAATTTTTGTAATACTCTCATGTATAAATACCCAAAATAATTCATGTAATAATGTTGAACAATGAAGAAATAGTGTCATTTCCCCACTATCTTGTTGTGAACCATTGTAATGTTGATGATTTCAAATTGGGAGAGAATTTAATTGTCCATTTCTGATTTTAATCACTTAAATATAATATTTTATTCATTATAAAAAAAATTCATGTAAAATTATCAATATTTGTATGTCAAAATGACTTTTAATGAACAAACAATGACCATTTCCACTCCATTTTGATATATGCCATGGTAATGCTTATTATTTCGAATGGAGGAATGTATATATGATAAATGTATGATGTATGGACTGTAATTAATGTGAATTTAAATTCTCATGTTCATTACTTAAGAATTGGAATCCATTTTACTCATGTTTATTGCATTGGGATAAGATTTGGTGCATTTTCCCCAAGGGTCGAAATTGTGACTTGAGAGTTGTTTTAGAAAGAGACATAAAAACCTTTATAAACTGAACCATGATTCATATGAGACTTGGAAAATGTACCTTACACATACCCAGCCTATGTTCATAAATTCAAGTGAATTTGGGATCATTTGTGAAACCATTTCTGGCAATTACCTAGGGGGAATTGGAGCCCCAATTTGCTAGTAAAGACTCCTACTTTGAACAGAGAATTAAACAAGTTTGAAGAAGTAATTGGGAGGTAAAGAAAGATACATGAACATAATATTTAAGTTATATTATCATTCATGTACCTTCATAGAAAATTTGGAAGCATTTGGTTCAATTTGGAGGTCTAGACATCAAAACTAGTTAAGGTCAAAATTGAGAAAAAAATGAAATAATTGGTCATTTAAAAAAAATTCGAAAAGGGACATTACATTGATCCAGAGAGAATCAGTGAAATACTTAAAGTTGAGGAGCCAATAATTAAAAAGTAAGTGCAACCATTTGTTGGACATGTAAATTTCTTGAGAAGGTTTATTCCCAATTTTGCTGAGATACTCATGAATATCACTAATATGTTGGAAAAGGACCATGAGATAAAGTGGATAATAGATGCAAGGAGATATTTCAAAGATATTAAACAGGATATCACAAAAGCACCAGTTCTGGTAAGTCCATATTCTAGAAAATATTTCCTGATCTTTTCTTATGCTTCTAATCATACTATTGTTGGAGTATTGTTATAGAGAAACAATCAAGATGATGAACAACTTATAGCCTTCTTTAGTAAAGTGTTAATATATGGAGAGTTGAAATATGACATTATGGAAAAACAAGCATATGCTCTGATTAAATCTTTGAATTATTTTATATTTTATGTTCTTCACTCACACATCATTTCTTATGTTCCTAGTAATGTGGTGAAGAGCATTCTCACATAGCTAGATCCAGAGGGAAAATGAGAAAAATGGATTGTTGTGTTACTGGAGTATAACATTGAAATTAAGCCCACCAAGATGGTTAAAGGATAAGGGCTTTCAAACATGATGACAAATTCCAACTGTGAATCCTTACAGCTAAATTTCTTTACCAATCATCTAAATAAGCTTGATACAAGGGTGCAGGTAATTCCCAATTTCTCTATGTATTCATGGTATTATGATATTGTGTATGTGTTGCAAAATTTATTGCTCCTACAGGGTTCAGAAAAACAAGAGCAAGGTCAATAAAGTTGAAATTTTCCAAGTTTTATATTCTGGATCATTACCTTTATTGGAAAGATCCTGGTGGTGTTCTACTTAATTCCCTCTTGGAGAATGAAGCTAATCAGACTATGAGGGAATTTCAAAAGGGAGACTATGGTGGGCACCATTCAGGGAAAGTGATAGCAAAAAATATTATGAGACATGGTTTTTACTAGCCTTCAATGTTTACAGTTGTTTACAAAGAGACTACTACATGTCACCAATTCCAGATCTTTGATGGTAAGAGAAAATTGGTTTCACTCCCTCTCAATCCAATATTAGTAGAATCACCTTTTCAGTAGTGGGGATGAGTTGAGGAACAAATCCTATGGTAAAGTGCAATTACATCAAGAAAATATGAATAACACTTTTGATAGGAAGGTAAAGGAAGAACAACTCCATATTAATGACTTGGTTTTGAAGTGGGATGCTCCTAGGGAAGATAAACATGGGAAGTTTGATCACATGTGGGTAGGTCCTTATATCATACAAGCATACATAGGAGAGAATGCGTTTATTCTACAACATCAAGATGGGTCTCAGGTGAAAGGAGATCCAATGAATGGAAGGTTTCTCAAACATTACTTGTCCTAAAGGAGGAGGTAATTTATGTATCATAGTTGTATATAATTCTTTACTTTTCAAATATTACAAAGGGTGAGACAAAGGATTTGAAGCCAAAAGAGAAGGCCCTAAGATCTATAGGGGCCACCCTATTTCTATTTTTCTTTAATTTTACATACATAAAGGAAAAAAATAAGAACTTTGAGGTCTGTAAAGTTGGGAACAACCCAATGGATTTGGCACCTAATCTACAGGGTTCTTTGCTACATCGTAGGGAGGATAGCATCTTGAGTTAGAGCCATTTATTATCACCATTTTTGGACTAAGAAATTCGTAAGGGATTTGGCCTGTAAAAGGATGAATAAGGTGTGTAAATTTTCATATCATAGGACCTTAAAGAATGTTGATGAGGGTTTGCAGATGTTTGAAGGGAAAATTCTAGACTCAACATGACAAACACTCAATAAATTCTATTTTTGACCTTGAAAATGCATGTAAATGAATAAATTCGCCCTTATTTGAATGATAAAAGGAAATGGACAGTTGGGATGCATAGCATATAATATCAAAGGCCACAAATCGTTCCTAGAAAGGAAAAATTAGTGGCAAAAGTGCAGAGGAGGTAAAAACTTGGTTATAAAAAGTAGTAAGGCCGACTTCCTCTTTCCGCAATCTGAGATCCAATGGCGCTAAATGTTTTCTCCAAAGATCAATGGTTTGGAAAGGAGAGAGTAGAAAGATCAAAATCAGACTTCAAATAAAAGAGCGGAAGTGGAAGGGTAGAAGCAAAAAGGAACAAGTGAAAAAGGTAAATTTCTGGGTTGCAAAATTGGAAAACCCAGCTTCCTCTTTCTGCATTCCAAGATCTACGGATCAGATTGCTTCCATTAAAAATCAACGGTTTGGAAAAGAACAAAGGGAGGAGATCGTAAAACATAAAACTTAATAATTTAGTCATAAAATATAGAACTTATTCCTTCTGTGATCCACAGGATCGACGGTTCAGAAGGATTCCTCCATAGATCAACGGTGCAGAAAGAAAAGGGCGGAAGAAGAAAGGTGGAAGCAGAAAAGGTAAAGTTTTCGGTTGTGAAATTGGAAAACCCGACTTCTGCTTTCTGAATTCTGAGATATGACTATTCAGAGAGCTTCCACACACATCAACAGTGTAGAAAGAAAAAGGCAGAATCACAAGGGCGGAAGTGGAAAGGCAGAAGCAGAAAATGTAACATTTTGGGTTGCAAATTTGGAAAACCCCACTTCCTCTTTCCGCAACCCGCATATTTACCTCAGGTCAATGGCTCAGAGAATGTCTTCCTAAGATAAATGATACATAAAAGGGGAACATGGGAATGAGGTAACCATGTCTCTCGATATGTGGAACTTGGTCGAGCTCGTAGCTTTCAACGACCCATATCAACGGCAGGACTTATCTACGGTGGGTGTACATTTCGTAGCCAAAACATGTACAAAAGATAAAATATTTCAAGGCTGCAAAATATTGTAGACCATGCACCTTTGAATGATGGAGATCATGGTAGATATTTTATCTGTGGTCCAGTTTTATTTCACAATGGAAACAAGCAAGAGGCTTACCAAGATGAAGGATTGCGAAATCAGCTAAAGGTTGCATTGGTGGATGGCTAGGATGTATCGAAGATCAAGATCTATGACTAAGGTTTATTTTGCAGGTAAATATGCAGGGAAGGATAAAATATATTACAGGTCAGGTGGAAATCCTATGATCTATAATTTTCAGCGAGCGATCCTGAGTCCCTGTTGTCAAAACTCCCCAACTGATCCACCATGTGCATTCTAGCGTACTTTTCTATTTGGTTTATGATCATGGTGAATCTTCTAGATCATCATTTTTTATGATTTTCATTTCCATGCTGCAACTATTTTTGGCTCCATTTTGAGGTTGGTCTCAGGAGCCTATGACATTATAAATATTCCCTCAATAGAGGAAGACAAGGTTGGAACCCATGAGAATTTTGTGTTATGCATTTTGTGATCGATCAATAAGAAAATTACAGAGCTGAATTATGGCCTGTTGCTGCAAAGATTCCTATGCAATTTGTAGTTATAGTCTATTATTTCCTTTTCTATGTGCATGTTTCTCTTGTTAAAATCACCATTATTTGTTCTTCATATCTGGAATAAGTGTGTGATAGTTCAAAATTCATATTTTTATGCTCTGACTATTGTTTCAGGTATTCACCAATCTCTTTTTCCAAATTTGATGCAAAATTCATCCTTTATGCACTTTTTGTTGATGGACCATTCTTGTTTTTTCTTTATCACCGGAAAAACTTCTATTTGACTGTAACCGAGTGCTACCTTGCCTTTGTAGAATCTTACCTGCAAACTATTCTATAATTCATGAATATTTGTGACTCCATAGCCCAATACATGCTTTCCTTTTTTCAACCACCAATTCAATCTGAAACTTTAATTCATTTTATATATGGCCCTGTTAAAAATCTGTGAGAGATCCCTCTCTAGAAAGGAAGAATCCAACTCCCTTTATTAAAGTGGTTTTTTTGTTACCTTGGGATTTAGCTTCTACAACCTTGGGTACAATTCTGATCGCTAACACTAGCCTTTGAAATTAAATAATATTCCTTCTCAGAAACACCCAAGTATTACACATCTTAGTTTAAAACTAGGGCTAAATTATTTGACAAATATAAAGATGGAAAAGATATATCTACAAATGAACCCTTGAAGTTGTATGTTGATGTTAGGAATATTTCAAGCAAGGATGTGTCCTTGGTGACTATTAGGGATCACATTTAGAACACTCTAAACCTAGAAGTAGCAACCAAAAACAAGGTAGCTAAGATGAGAATGAATTTAGAGAATATTCTTGTACCTGATATGATCCATATCCATAAACAAACTGTAGAGGTGATGTATAGTGACTTTCATAAGGCCACTCTCAAAGTGTCTAGATTACAATCAACCAAGATTAAAGTGGAGAATCAACTAAGACAGGAGAGGGTAGAGAACAAGGCTCATCAATAGCAAATTAAAAAAAATTCAAGGAGACTTATTGACTCTTGATAGTAAGGCAGATAAGTGAGAACTAACACATAGGTTGCTTTATGAGAAAGAGAATACCATCCAATTATTTGAAAAGAATTTGAAGATCCTAGCTGTAGTGAGGATTTCTCCTCACTACAGAAGAAAGAATGGCTCCCTTGTGCCTATAGGGCACAAGGGTAGGTTCCTACTCTTTGAAAACAGGAAAAAATGAAATGGAAATAGCATAAATGGAACAACAAATTAAACTAAGCTAATCTAAACAATAATAAGCAAATGGAAACAACTGTAAACTAGATCTAATAGCAAGAGCAGAAAGAAGAAGTGGGGATGAAGCTTTGTGAACCCCTCTATAGAAAACGGGTTAGGGTTCCACCTCCTTAACCCTGCAAAACAAACCTAAGCTACCATGGAGAAACCTACAAACAATGTCAATAATAAAACCTGCAACTAGAAAAAAAGGTTAGAAAGCAAAAACAACTAAACAAACATGTAAAGAAACATTATACCTCTCTTGGGTGGAAATGGGCCACCATGCCTGTTAACCCAAAAATTCCCCACATAGCTCTCAATGGCCTACACCACCCAAGGAAACCATCTCACAAAACTCATTTCACTCCATAAAACCTTCCATGACCTTCCATTTGTTAGAATAATCAACCCATAGTTAGCTACCTTAGACATTAATTAATCCAATTTTTGTCTTATTTGCCTAGTTTCCATATTCCACCTTATGCAAGTTGTCCTCCACACATCCATAGTGGTCAAAATTGCTAATTTTGAGTCATGGAGTGCTTGGGAAACCTATTGAAATCAAATCTGCTTTATTCCTAGACTCCCTAGTGCATGTCTGCTTTTTCTACTTTATTGCCTACTTTTTCTGAGTTTTAAGGCAATTGGGAAAGTTTGACTAGGCGAAGTTAACTTGTTTTTTGTCCTCATCATCCTCCACTCTTTTCTCCTATGAAAATCATGTATGATTTTTCCTTCCACCATCTATTAGCTTGTCTAATTTATTTTTCCAATTCGTGAGCTCCTAGACATATTTGGAATGTGCTTTATGCACCTATGGGGGATTTGCTTAGATTTAGTAAGCCTGCTTTTGACTAAATTTGAATGGCATCTTCATGCATTCGAATATCTCATGTAATTATTTATTGTGGCAGCCTATCACTTCACAGGGTTGGCTATTGTACACTTATTCAATACAGATTAGTGTTCAGCTCCATATTCAGTCTCTTTTGTGAGTAATTTGCATGTGTAATTGGAAATTGTTGTGAGTGTAATTGTTCTAAAACATGGGTTCAATTTCCACATGGTATCAGAGCCTTTGTAGATCGATTTCTATCCTTCCAATTTGTTTTGCAGGTTTGACATCATTGACTGGGAGCATTTTGTTGACTGACAGGACAATTTCTGAGCTATGGATCAATCTCAGAAAATCATCTTGACTCCATTTAACTTCTTTGAATGGAAAGAAGAGATGGAGATATTGTTGAGAGTGAAATGCCTCTACATAGTGACTATGGCAATAGAAGCAAAGCCCAATGCAGCTACAGAGAAGATAAAATGGCACAACATGAGGGATGAGGCCTATGGTCTCCTGTGTCTGAGCATATCTAGAGACCTCCTTTTCCATCTTGATGGATTGACATCACCAAATGAAGTATGGGAGAATATTGTTGATCTTTTTGGAAAGACAGATGAGATGAGGGGACATCAAATTGAAAATGAATTGATCTCCCTGAGTCCCAATAGCTTTGAATCCCTGCAACTCTATTTTTCCAAGTTCAAAGCACTTGGTTTGCAGCTAAAACAATGTGGGATCGAAAAGAAGGATGATCAGCTGGTCTTGGCCGTACTATCGAAGCTTGGCCCTAACTATTTAGTGTTTGTTTCGACCTTCTATGCCACAAAGTTGACAGCTCGAGCCTAGAAAATGCCTAGCCTTGCATATTTCATGGAATCTCTCACACAAGAACAAGATAAATTGGTGATGATGGGCACCATCAAACCATCCAAAGACCAAGCTCTGGTTGCTGGAGATTTGAGGGTGGATTCAAAAAGAAAGAAGAAAGCTAAAAAGCCACCTAAGCAAAAAAGAGACAAGAACAAGTCTCTAGAGGAGCCTCAAGGTTCCAAGAAGAACCCCCAGAAGAACAAGAACAAAGGAGAAATGAGCAAGTGCGCATACTGCAGTAAGGGAAATCATTCTGAAATCTATTGCATGAAGAAGCAAATTGACATGCTGAGCCAACTCCTGGAGAAGAATGGCATATCCCTTCCAGACAACTCAAAGTAGAGGGAAGGAGGATCAAATTCAGAAGACAGAGAGAGAGTTCATGCATTGGTTGCTGGCACATCAATCTCACCTAGTTTCATCATTGATTCTGGAGCTTCAAGACATATGGTTTCGACCAAGGAGGCATTCACTCACTTGACATGTTGAAAGGTCCACCAATAGTACTGGGAGATGACTCTCTCACTGAAATTTTGGGCAAAGGGAGGATTGATCTTGACCATGGTAAGTTCAGCAATGTGTTGTATGTTCCAGGTCTTTCCTCTAACCTCTTATCATTGTATCAGATGACCCACATAGGGTCTCCAAAGAAGGTCATATTCTCCCCTGATGAAGTTGAGATCACAGATATCTCAAGTGGTAAAGTCATTACAAAAGGAGTTGCAAATCATACTTCGAAGGTATACATGTTCTCACACTTCCTACCCTACTCAAACCCCTCTGCTCTTCTGATTCATGCTAATGAGGAAAGCAAGATTTGGCATGAAATATTTGGCCACCTAAGTTACAAGTATATTTCTGATCTTAGTGAAAAAGAAATGGTCATAGGGTTACCAAAGATTAAGTTTTCCAAAGGAGTCTATCAAGGTTGCATCCTAGGAAAACACCCAGAGCATAAATTTGAGAGAGCTAGTCATGAGAGAACCTCTGCACCTCTTGAGTTGATCCACAGTGATGTTGCTGGCCCATTTCCTCATATGTCAATGAGTCAGTCCAAATATGCATTGACATTCATAGATGACTTTTCTAGGTATTGTTGGGTTTACTTCTTGAAACACAAGTCTGAAGTTTTTCGCCTCTTCACTGTCTTTAAGGCTTTGGTTGAAAACCAGTATGGGAGGAAAATCAAAGTCCTCAGATATGAAAATGGTGGTGAGTATGTCAAGTCTGAGTTTATTCAATATTATGCAGATGCAGGTATTCAGATGCATCATTCTATCCCTTACACACCACAACATAATGGTGTTGCTGAGAGGAAGAATAGATCACTGAAAGAGATGGCAACATGCATGATGGAGGCTAAGACTTTGCCACCAAAGTACTGGGACGAAGCTATAAAATGTGCAGCCTATATCCAAAATAGGGTGCCTCATAAACAGCTTGATGGTATGACTCCTTTCGAAGCATGGAGTGGGCACAAGCCAGATGTGACCCATTTCAGGATTTTTGGCTCAAGGGCTTGGGCTAGAATTCCAACAGAAAAGAGGAAGGCTTTGCAACCCCAAAGCCAAGAGTGTCTATTTCTTGGGTACTTTGAATATTCAAAAGGGTACAAGCTGATCAATTTGAGCACAAACAAAGGCTTCATTGAAAGGTGTGTTCAGTTTCAAGAAGAGCCCCTTGCAGCAGTGGAAGTTGGAAAATCCTCTTCACCACCAGAACCTCTGAATGTAAGTGAAGAGATAGTTGAAAATGATGATTCCAATATGTCTGATAATGATGATTTGATTTCATATCCTAACATTCCTACAAGACCATTCATGCAGCTGGAGAACTAGCTGGAAATCCTAATGATCCTAGGAGGACTAGATCTCAGTTTGAGAGTGCTCTGTGCATGAAATATCCTATGTTTGCAGAGAAATTATATTTGATGGTTGAATCAGATCCATAGACATATCAATATGCATAAAATGATCCAATATGGCAAGAATCCATGAAAGAAGATTTCAGCTCACTCTAGAAGAGAAACACTTGGGAGCTGGTTGATCTTCCCCCAGGGAGGAAGCTAGTTCATTGTAAGTGAGTGTACAAAACCAAATTTTATGCTGATGGTTCACCTATGAAGTACAAGGCCATATTGGTAGCCAAGGGATGCTCACAGGTACATGGCATATACTACAATGAGACCTTTGCACCAGTGGCAAAGATGGACTCCATCAGGATAGCCTTAGCCATTGCAGCTTCAAAGCAATGGGAGGTACACCACATGGATGTGAAGTGTGCTTTCCTGAATGGATATCTCATTGAAGAGATATACATGCAGCAGCCTCAATGATTTTCTACTAACCCATCTCTTGTGTGCAGGCTAAAGAAGTCATTGTATGGGCTTAAGCAAGCCCCCAGGGCTTGGTATGCCAAGATTGATAGCTTTCTGCTATCACTGAATTTTGTTCGATGCAAATCAGATCCAAATGTATATTTGAAGCTGACTCATGGTTCATTAATGATCATTGTTTTATATGTTGATGACCTTCTCATTACAGGAAGCTCAAAGGATGAGACTGCCTCCTTGAAGGATGCAATGAACCATGCCTTCTCAATGACATATTTGGGCTTGTTGAGCCAATTCTTGGGGCTCGAGATTGCTCAAAACAAAGAAGGAATCAAAGTACATCAGTCCAAGTATGCCTTGGATTTCCTAAAAAAATTCAAAATGAAGGATTGCAAGCCAAGCAAGACTCCTTTCCTTTCAGGAGTTAAGCTTGAAGAAGTTGATTCTTCACCTATGGTAAACAATACACTGTATAGGAAATTGATTGGATGTTTGTTGTATCTTACACATAATAGACCTGATATTTCTTATGCAGTAAGTGTGGCTTCAAGATACATGGATCAGCCTCATGAGATCCATTGGAGAGCAACCAAAAGGATCCTTAACTTTGTTCAGGCAACAAGGACTCGTGGGATCTTCTATAAAGCTAAATCTAATCTTGATTTGATTGGGTTTACTGACAGTGATTGGGAAGGTGACAGCATAGATCTAAAGTCAACATCAGGATATGTGTTCATTCTTGTAGAAGGGCCAATCAGCTGGTCAAGCAAGAAATAGAGTGCCATTGCACTCTCATCTATAGAATCAGAGTACATAGGAGTTGTAAATGCAACAACTCAATGTTTATGGTTGTAGGGGTTACTTGGAGAGTGTGGATTTGAATTAGAATAATCAACTACTATCTATTGTGATAATCAGAGTACCATTCAAATCTGCAATGATCCAGTTCAGAAACAGAGAACCAAACACATTGAGATCCATATGCACTACATCAGATAGCTTGTGCATGATGGCACCATTCACCTACTCTTTTGTTCATCTTCAGAACAAGTAGTAGATATCTTCACCAAAGTTTTTTGTGAGAAGACATTCAGAAATCTCAAATCACTACTGGGGATTGCTGATCATGTTGTGAAGCATGAGTGATGACAAGATTTCTAAATTTTGTTTTACAGTCCATGTTTAAGGGAGGATTTTTCCCACTGGGTTTTTGCCTCTTTCTTTGGTTAAATGGACATGCAGTATGTAAAGGGTGACTAATCCTTGTTTATAGGCCCTATAATTTTCTGATATTTTACTCATAAGTCAGGCTTAAGGGGGGGTGTTAGAATAATCAACCCATAGTTAGCTACCTTAGACATTAATTAATCCAAATTTTGTCTTATTTTCCTAGTTTCCATATTCCACCTTATGCAAGTTGTCCTCCACACATCCATAGTGGTCAAACTTTCTAATTTTGAGTCATGGAGTTCTTGGGAAACCTCTTGGAATCAAATCTGCTTTATTCCTAGCCTCCCTAGCGCATGTCTGCTTTTTCTGCTTTATTGCCTTCTTTTTCTGAGTTTTAAGGAAATTGGGAAAGTTTGACTAGGTGAAGTTAACTTATTTTTTGTCCTCATCATCCTCCACTCTTTTCTCCTATTATCTTGCCTAATTGCTTTTTCCAATTCGTGAGCTCCTAGACAGATTTGGAATGTGCTTTATGCACCTATGGGGGATTTGCTTAGATTTAGTAAGCCTGCTTTTGACTAAATTTGAATGGCATCTTCATGCATTTGAATCTCTCATGTAATTATTTATTGTGGCAGCCTATGACTTCACAGGGCTGGATATTGTACACTTATTCAATACAGATTAGTGTTCAGCTCCATATTCAATCTCTTTTGTGAGTAATTTGCATGTGTAATTGGCAATTTTTGTGAGTGTAATTGTTCTAACACTTGGGTTCAATTTCCACACCATTTGACCCCCACACCTCCAAAAGATCCCAGGGATGAAGAAAAGGGCTAAAAACCCCCAAAAAGAGCCCAAAATAGACCCCCAGGAGCTAAAGCCCTAAAAAAGGGGCTAAAACCATGAAAGGGGCCAAAGTTAGGGAGAAAGGGGCTAAAGGCCCAAAAAAGGGGCTAAAACCATGACCAAGGGCTTAAAACGCTAAAACCCCTTGGAAAAACTATATAAGGAGGGTGGGGGGTCACTCTCAAAATGCTCCTCATTTGCATATTGTTATGCTGCCCGTGGATGCTTTGAGACCTCTTGCTCTCAAACCACCCACTCTCCCTCTCCTCCATCTCCATCTCATCAAGCCATAGCATCCCAACCAAGAGAGAGGTGCTCCCATGAGCTAGGGCATGGTGGCCCATTTCCACCTAAGTGAGGTATAATTTCTGTTTATGGTTATTTGCTTATTTTGTTTGCTAACTTATATTTTCATTTGCAGGTTTTTCATTAACATTGTTTGCAGGTTTTCTCCATTGTAGCTTAGGTTTATTTTGCAGGTTTTGAAGGCAGAACCCTAACCCACTGTTTGTAGAGGGGTTAAACAATGCTTCATCTCCTCTGCTTTATTTTCTGCTCTTAGATCTAGTTTGCAGTAGCTTATGTTTGCTTATTCTAGTTTAGTTTAGCTTAGATTCAATTCCCAGCTCTGTTTATTTGCATTTTCATTCCATTTTTTACTATTTTATAAGGGTAGAAACCTACCCTTGTGCCCTATAGGCACAAGGGATCCATTTTTCCCCTGTAGTGAGGAGAAATTCTCACTACAGCTTTGGTGACTCCACTGGGTTGATCCCACAGGATCCCTAGGCAAAAAGTTCAAGTTTTTCAAGTTTTTTAGTTTTTACCCTAGTTTTCAAAAATGTTCAGTTAGATCTGTTTAAATTTGATTTATTTCTTGTTTTCTGCTAGTGTCGAATCCTATTCTAGGTTGATCCGAGTCAAAATGACCTAGTACCAGTTATTGTCGGCTAGATCTGACCCTGCATCACCAGAAACACCCCTGTTTGGAGCAGGTCTCTCTTATTGGGGGAAAAGGTGAGGGAAGGCACACTTAATTGGTAGACAGGCATGCCCAGGGAACACTTAATCCTCAAAGAGCTGTGACTTCATCTTAGGAGCTCAAGTTGCAGCTGTTTTGGCATTTTGTGCGACCCCTTCGCTTATTTCTGGAAAAATCTTGTGGCCCCCTCGCGGGATTTGGTCATAAACATGTAGCCTGTCACACAGAAGTTGTTTTTCAGATTAATTAGCAGTAATTTATAGTTTTATAGGACTGTTAGTGTGGCCCACCTGCCTCTGTCCTCCATGACAGGTCTCTTTTAATTCCAGTTTTCAATTTTTGCAAATAAATCAATGAGCAATGTGTATATGCTAATCCAATCACTAAGGATTAATAAAATCAAGTAGTCTAACTAAAAATAACATAAAATTAACCATCTTGCTACCCCCTTCCTCCTCTACCCAGTCATCACCCTCCGAGGTATTATGGGATACGACGAAGGGATAACTCATATAGATCTAGGCACTCCATGGAATTTATCCTAAACCACTAAAACCAGGTGACCCGGTCGGTATGGGGGGTAGAGAAGGAGGGATTCTCACGACACTAAGCGTCCTCCCTGCTTGACCAACCTAGCACTTGGGAGGTGAATTTAGGATCTATGGATGGGCTTAGTCCCATTGTGTTGAGAGCCCAGCACCTTCTCTTGGTTGAAGAAGAATACCACTAAGAGGCAGACATTTAGTTAGGCCAACAATTCAAGGTTAATCACTACATTTGCTTACAAATTTATGTTTATGTTTGCATACCAAACCATGATTTGAACTCTACCATGAATTCATAAACCATATTGCAAACCAAATACCAGAACAAACAAGCAAACCAACACACCATACCACATAATTAACCCAACTTACTTCATGAGGCTGAGTAAGCCTTAAAATTTATTAAAAATTTACACTAAGTTCAATCAATTCTGTAGTCTTTGAGGACATAAGTCCCTGACTGCCACAACTGTGGGAAGTACTTGGGCTTTTCCCAGAAACTCATTGTGAGGAGTACCATAGGAACCCCAAAGTAGTTGGCCGCTGAGAGGAATTGCCAAGCGAAACGGGCAACGACCCCTTCCGATTGAGTAGAAACATCCATGAGGAACAAACCAAGCACTATCTTCTCGCAGTATTGGTGGCCAAGAGACCACCTTCATCCAATAGGAAGCCATTGAAACTAGGGTCCAAATTTCATACCCACCAGTTTCATACACACAAGCGAACACAATTGATCCTCCACAATCTTCCTCACACCTAAGAGGTGAACCACCACCATTTGGAACACTCAGTCGGCACCATTGTAGCTGTTCTCAACAATCTCCTACACCATCAGAGGGCCATACAACGTCTGATTCTGATTTAGACCCATATCAGTCTGAACCAGACCTCCACACCGCACCGTCAAGCCCGTGGCTAGTGAAAACCCAGATCCATTTTCCGGTCTAACCTCAGCAAGTGGACCCATGTCCACATCACAACCTGTCACCCACAACATGGCAAGCAGTCCAAGCACAGTCATGCAGACTGTCATTAGCCAATTTCCACCACCAATAGTGACCAGCCAAGCTGGCCCAATGGTAACACATAGGGGAAGTGGCCCCTCGACACACATTGTCACCCCTTCCACACAGGGGGGCAGTGCACCAACCACCCACATTGCCCCTACTACCATACAGGGGGGAAATTCCCCCGCCACCCATACCATCCCACCCAAAACACTTGGGGGCATTGGCCCATCCACCATAGTGCCACCACAAGCCCCCCCCAGTCATGTAGATGCATTATGCACCTACAAACCCCACCCCCATTGTGGCCCCATCCCGCATCAACTTGGGGTCAAATCTGCCCTTCATGGCTCAGTTGAACTTGCCTGACTTTGCTAGATTAATAAATGACCCCATCTGTCACCAAGCTTTCTGGCCACCCATGCCAACTAAGCTGCCATCGGACATCCCAAATTTTGAAGGAAAAGCTGGGGAATGTCCCAAAAATCATATAATGACATTCCATCTATGGTGCTCATCCAATAGCATCGTAGAAGACTCCATCAGGCTGAGGCTGTTCCAACGCAACCTCACAGGTGCCACGGCCAAATGGTACATTGAGCTGCCACAAGCCAAGTACCCCAACTTCAACTCCCTAGCCTTCATGTTCCTATAGTATTTCCAACTCCCTATCAGATATGACGAGCGGGTGGAGATCCTGCTATCCTATCGCCAAAACACCGCCACTCACATCACTGATCATATCCATGAGTGGTGGCGGTGCTGCAGCTTGTGTAAGATCCAACTTGATGACATGATCTTCTTGGATTGGTTCCTCGAGGATTTTCTCCTGCCCATCGCAAAGGATGTCACATTTGAACATCCCTAATCTAAAGAAGAGGCCATACTAAAGGCCCAACGAATTGACTTCATCTATGCCTAGTCGAGATACTTATATACTGTCATTCTAGATGCTCCTTGTCCTAGTATCTTCTACCGCGACGCACCGAGGGCATCCCACGTGGTGGACGACATCATAGTGTCAGTCTCCCAACAACCACAGCCTCAAACGACACCACCTACTGTTGCACCACAACCAAGCAACACCGCTAATGTTGCTTATTAGAACCAAGCTCCAGACTATGCTAGAATGATCTCTTAGTCCAGAGCAACAACCTCTTATGCACAACCTGCGCCACCGCAGCAGGCTCAGGTCATGGCTTGGTCAACACAATAGTATGTGGGGCAAATACCCACATTTTTGGCACCACCACCCCCACAAATATACTATGCTCCACCAGTGCAACAAGTTCAAGCTCCCACCCGTGCTCCACCCGCTCCATTGGGACAAGTGTTCGCACAACAAAACCAGCCCAACCAGCCTGCCCCCAACAATCAATAAGGGAAATCTAGAAATAACCTCCCCCACAACCAAGGAAATAACCAACCGCAGGGAGGTGGTCAGCAACCGAACCCTCCCAATAATGTCACGGCTAACCGGCCAACCCAGAATCCCCCACGACAAAATCCACCAAGACACAATGCACCATTGCACACAAAACAACCATGTACACTATTTGATGTTTATGGGCATTACACATTTGAGTGTCCCCTCATGGCTCGTACTAAGCAAGCCATTCAAAATGAGGCCCAACAGGCCACCAAATGCCCCCACTCAAGCCCAACCCAACGAGGCACCATAAGGACCTCCTCCCATGGTGCTTCAAAACCCACTACCAGTCCAAGGATTGGTGGCAACTGCTCCCCCTCCCTAGGCCAATCCCAATGCTTTGGGGGTACCGCCCATGACCAAAACAGTTGTTCACCACCTGATGACCATGAACACTGAAGAGGTCAACTTACAGACTAGATGAAATCAGTACAGTACCACCACCGAACCTGCCGACTCATTAGCAACATCCACTTCTAAGACAACCAACCTACCTCTCTAGTTACCCCCATTCCTGCACCCCCCCCATATGCAGAATCGCCAATAATGCCACAGCTAGAGTTGCAGTCAGCTATAGTGTTGTGGATGATTTGGCCCAAATTCCAACTGCCATGTTCGCTCTTGAGGTACTTAAAACGTGCCCAACGCAGTGGAAAGCCTTACTAGCTGCGCTAGGAAAAGTAGACCCCTTTGATTCCAAGCTAATCACATTTGACACAAAGAATGGAGAGCCATGCATGGCCTCCACTATCGCCTTCCAAATCTCGGTGTCCATCCGAAACTTGGTTTTCCATCGATGCATAGTGGATGAGGGGGCATCCATGTGCGTCATGTCTACCTTGGTTTGGTAGAATCTTGGATCACCAATTCTGTAACCTTCCTCCACGACTCTGTGGGATTATGATGGACATCGCACTAAATCCCAAGGAATCCTCCCCCATGTCTCCATCATGTTAGCTGGGAAGACAGTCCTGATCGACATCAAAGTTGTCAACGTTCAACTCGACTACAACCTCCTCCTTGGGAGGAGTTACTTGTACGCCATGCGAGCCGTCGTATCAACTGTCTTTCACCTCATGATGTTCCCCCACGAAGGGAATATTGTGATAGTTGACCAGCTCACCTACCATGATCTGCAAGGGTTAACAGCACCTACCAACGTTATCCCTACCATCACCACTATCGAGCCACAAGGGGCGATCGCACATGAAAACGTCATCCCTGTAACCAACACTGTGGTTGAAAACACACTATCCTCCCCACCATTGAATGTGGGCCCTAGGTTGTTTACCGATCCCACCATGATGGCTCCTTTCCCGTTGGTGTCACCACCACTAACACAAAAGAAAACTGCGGACTTGTGCATGGTCTCATCAAGCATCGCTACACCCAAATAGTAACTGCATCCGCAGCCCCAACCACAACCACAACAGCATCTGCAGCCTCAACGCCAACAACAACCACAAAATCACCCGCAGCAACAGCATTACACGCATCCGCAACCACAACCTCACCCCCACATACAACCAGCTAGGAGTTATGTGGGCTCATCTCCGGTCCATACAATTCCCTTCCTCTTTCCCCCACCTAGTGTTATGAGCAAGTCGGTCATGGCCACCTTAAGCCTACCCAACTTTATGTTGGGGATCCTGCTGTAGTATCTGGATCCACTAGCTCAACCACCAATGCCCTAGGTTGTGTTAACTCCAGTGCAACCTATTGTGGTTGAGTCTCACCCCCCACCTGGTCTGCATAGGCAAAGCTCTGCACCTGCATCTGCACCAGCCCAACCCAAAAGGGCTAGGGGAAATAACACCAAATCCACCATGGAACCATGACAAGTTTCACCTTGTTCCATCTGCAAAAAATAGGGCCATCCAACTCAGGATTGCCTTGAAATCCCAGTGATCCGTGTGCATCTGGATGCCATGGACACGAACAAAAACATCCCCGTGGTTGAACTCCCAACCATGCCAGTAGTAAAGAAAAAGGAATTAAGGACAAACCATGCTTGTGCCCTTTGCGGCTTGTATGGACATTACTCCCACCATTGCCAATACCTGCCTGAATTTCGAATGGCTCTCACTGACCTTTGTCACCATTCCCTTGAGTCTGAGATCACCTTGATTGAAGAATTTCACCCACCACCTCCTTTGTCAGACACCATGTCCATTTACATGATGTCCAGTTACCCTAACCATCTCATCCCCACCTCCAACGACGGTCCATCATACTTGTCTCTTCATTGCTTCAACAACGATGAGGAGATCCTTGAAGCTTTGACCACCGCGGAATACCCATGGGATGACATGCACCATCGCTCATTCTTCCTCCCAGAAGAAATTGTGTCGTAGTCCAACCAGTTTTCTGTGGAGACCAAAGATTTCATCCATGGGAAGGTTCACTGGTTCAAGAACCCAATCCCAGCACCAGATGCCTTCAAAGAAGGGAACATGGCAAATATTTTGCCAACCATTAAAATCAACATCTCAACCAACTCTGAGATTGTTGAAGAAATCATGCTGGGGGAATCTTGCTCCCCGGAAGAGGTCAATGCCTATACTGCTCTCTTCCAAGAATTTCACGACATATTCGCCTGGTCATACATTGAAATTCCCGACTTAGATCCATCCATTGTGGAACACCACATCGACACATGGCCTGATGTGGCACCCGTCTTGCAAAAACAACGACCCATCCATCCATCCAAAGTGGTTGCGGTGAAAGCCAAGATAGAGAAGTTGCGCACAGGTGGCTTCATTTATCCCATTGCATACACCACATGGGTTTCTAATCCTGTTCCCATGAATAAAAAACAGGGTACCATTCACATTTGCATAGACTTCCGCGATCTTAATGGGGCATGTCCCAAAGACAACTTCTACGATCTTAATGGGGCATGTCCCAAAGACAACTTCCCCACCCCGTTCATCGACCAAATCATCGACACATGCACCAGACATGAGGCCTTCTCCTTCATGGACGGTTTTTCCGGATACAACCAAATCCAAATCTGGAAAGAAGACCATTACAAAACGACATTCACAACCCCATGGGGCACATTCGCCTACCGAGTCATGCCCTTTGGCCTCAAAAATGCTGGAGCCACCTTCTAGCACACCATGATGCACTGCTTCCGCGATCTCACTCACATCATGTTGGTTTGTTTTGACAACCTCATTGCATGGTCACAAAGCCACACACAACACACAAATGACTTGCGACAAGTCCTAATGCGATGTCGCCAGTACATAATCCTCTTGAACCCATCCAAGTGTGTTTTTTGTGTCCCTGTGGGCCGTCTCCAAGGATTCATCATGTCACACCAAGGAATGACCACTGATCCTAGGAAAGTCCAAACGACTTTCCCCCTAACATCACCCCTTTGAGTGACAGTGTTCTAAATTGTATTATAGTCTTTCCATTTTTGTTTTACACATTTTTCCTAATTGAGTCTTATGTATCATTTCCTCTCATTGCTTCAGATGGAGCACACCTCAGAGCAGTATACGAGATTCACAGATGGAGCAACAAAATGGTACCCGAACCTCGCCTCGGCTACTTGGGTAATCTACTCCCCATCGCATGAGTTGATCCACATCGATGGAATATGAGTGGGCACCGTGACCAACAACCAGGTGGAGTATGATGGTGTTGATGGCCTCTTGGCCACCGCTCTATAATTAGGAATTCATCATCTCGATGTCTTCTTAGACTCCCAACTGCTTGTGTCTCAACTGAACAACCACTACTGAGTTCATGATCCCTGTCTCTTTAGAAAGTACCTACACACTAAGCACATGGTCAGAACATTCGAATCCATCACATTCACACATGTTCCCAGGAACCTCAATAGTGTCGCTGATCAAATGGCTAACGATATTCTAAATTGGCACATCCACAACAACATATAGGAAACATACAACCACAACATAATGCATAATCATGTCTAAAGATACACACACAGTGTAATAATACATCACATAGGCATTTGCATTCCACAACATAATAAAAAGACTCACATAATAAAACCATAAAAGTGCATCCATGTGCGTCAAAAATATATATAGATATAAATACATAAGTCACATGTCCACAACATGTCCAATACAAAATGAGAAGCCACATATGCTTTCTCAACAGGATATACATAAGCGACACAAAAACCCCTAAGTGCACCAACGCACTAGGAATAGCCCCACAAGGCCACCAATCTGATTCAGACCCATCATATGACTTGGACTCATCGTCTTCCAAAGAATATGAATCCAATGTAAGAACACCAACTCTCACCATTCGGTGAAAATGCTCGCACGCCACCGCCATGTTCCTCATCACGCCTGTCAACTCAAGAGGAAGATTGTGAATAGCATCAATAAAGTTGGTGTTCAGGTGCTGCCATCCAACATATGACACTCTAGTAGCTACCTCCTCCATATACGGTACCAGTCCATCCATATCTCGCTGCTGCCTATGAGAGTTCCCAGAAGGGGCCGCCGTAGAAGCTACCGCAGGAGAAACAGTAACAACCCGCCTCCGATGCCCAGGTGGCGGGCGAGGACCAAAATCTGCACACACAACCAAGGACACCATTAGTCCACATATGTCAACATGAAAATCACTAACCAGCTCAACTATACTATGCACAATGATGAACAGAAAAAATCAAGCATACATACCAGCTGGTCTCCAAGCCTGACCTGGAGGTCGGGGCATCTCTGGATCTCCCTGGAAGTCCATACCTACGTGTGGGTACTCCTCGATCACCACAGGAAGTTGGAGCCACTGTTCCAACAACTCCTTTGTGAAGTATCGGCCCACTCTACCGCCACCCTCGTGAATCATCATCTGGCAGCACCTATACATCCTCAGCTCCCGTGGACCACTGTCCTCCACAGCCCGATGAGGACGAAGTGTAGGTAATTTCTCAAAGAAGAAAGCACATAGAAAGGATCCAAAACAAAATCCAGTGCCACTAGTATTCGACCTATTCAGTTGACATTGAACATCCTGTAAGTACATCTAGCCCCATGCATAATATGTGCCACCAATGGCATGCTCGACTAATTGCAACTGACCACTAGAAATCTTGTGGCTCCCCGTGGAACCCAAGATATGCTGTAGTAAAGTCGCCACCGCCCGTGTGGACAACTCCTTGATGTCACACATCAGAATGTAAGAACCACACACATACTTCGTCACGTAATAGTGTCGCTCGCATAAATCCTCTAATGTCTCCCCTTGAGACAGTATAGGAGCCAAGTCACCAACTACTCCCAATATTGGGAGCCTAGTAATGAAGTACACATCCTCCAGTGTAATCTCAATACGCTGGGCCTGGAAGAGGAACAACTCCTTAGTAACATCCCAAAAATTGATCAAATTTTGCATCAGCAAACCCAAGCTCCACATAAGCAGAATCCGCATGAACTTCAGTAACCCGCAGCGGGCTAGTGTATCTCTAACACCCCCATCTCGCAATGATGCATCCCTGACTGGGTTGTAGTCTCTCTCCCTCCATTTGATCTCCACCATCTTGTACAAAGAAAAAACCCTGATGTCAGATCTCCCTACCATCAAAAAACCACCCAAAGGAGGCCAAGGCGCACCTTTCCCTTCGAAATGAGCGACCTGGCACACATGAAACCCCAAACAGCTCATGGGGGGTCTCCAAGTGGTCAAATTCAGTCAAAAATACATCAAAATGAAAAGGTTCAGTAAGAGCTTTTACCTGCAAGTCACGGCTCGCGAAATCGTCAATCAGATCAAGAGAAATCAGCAAATGAAGAATTAGGGCCCACCTCTCCAACTCCACAATGAACAGTGACAATGACACTTCACCATGTGGACCCTCCCCTTTTATAGGCCCCATTTGACCCAATTTCTTCTGATCGACATAATAGGACCATACGGACTCCGTTTGAGACGTCGTTCATGCCACTGGTTTTAGAATTCCGCCCTCTATCCAGTTATGAGACCCTTGTCTCATGTTTAAATAGTCAATTTCAGGACCATTTCCCACAAGTCACCTCGATTCACAAGCCATGACATGACGATGCAAATGTCTACAGACCGGTACTTGTATCACATTTCCTAATCGCAACTAATGCGAGCGCTCGGGCCGCTGCCCATCAAGGATTGTAATTTTAGCTTTTATTTTATTTTCAACACATAGATTGTCTTTTATTTTGACCGCACCTTATGCAGACCTGTGGACCACTGTCCACAAAACGATTTCTTTTCTTTCATGTATTTGGCATATAAATGCCTCTGGAATTGTACCTACATCGCATGTAGTCAAGTTTGTCCACCGCAACACACACACATGCTCTCCAGACCATTGTCTAAGAGCCACATTGGTTTGCATGCCTCTGCCGCACCGACTCGCGGGCCTCTGCCGCGATCTATCCCACGAAGGTATTGGTATGTTTGAGAGCCTTCTGCTTCATCCATACTACATGGATGACCTTTGGACCTCTGTCCACCGTCCCAAGATGGGGCACATCTTGTGCCACCGCAGTTGGTTGACAACATTGGAGTTTGATTTAAGCTCTTTTCTGTCTCCTTAAAACAATGAAAAGATCATCGAGTGCAGCTGCTTCCTTTCCCGCTCGCTAAAGTATAGGAAAGGAAGTCTACATTGTCTCATTTACCTCCTTTTGCGAACCATGTAGATCATTTCATGAAAAGGACCTCATTGGCACACTCAAGCCAAGACTATTCCCCTCTACATACTTTTGTGCTTTCTCGGGCAGAGGGGATGCACTTTACGAAAAATCTCACCATCGGTTGTCGTTAATCTCTTTCCAGCCATCTCAACAAGAAAAGATCGCCGAGCAAACTTGGTTTCATTCATGCTCGTAAAAGTATTTGAATGACCATCTAGTCATTATAGGTTTAACCTTTTCCAGCCTGATTGGACTACCAACAGTAAAGAAGTCTCTCGTCCCCTCCAAGATGGGTGAGCTCTCCTATGTATACTTTTATCCTTTTTTGGGCACAGGAGACTACCAACGAAAAAGAGCCCCCATTGGAGTCTTCTTCGTGCTTTCAGACTCTCTAAAATTGAAAGCATCATCGAGCATTTACCTTCTCGGGCTTGCAAAAAATCCAAGAGATCGTGCCATAGCGATGTCCCTAGACACCCTCCCCATAGCAAGCAGTTTGGTAGCATTCCCACATTGGGTCTCCTTTGTTCAAAGTACTCTGCAATGTTTCCTCCTTAGATCCCATCAGTATCAAAAGTGCCCTCCGCCTACAAGTATTTCCCATCTGTAGCAACATTCCCGGTATTACAGCTATGATCCCATTCCCATGCATTAAGTTTCATTTGCTTCCTGCTCCACTCTGCTATCATACTCTAAATAAAGGAAGTTTGAGTCTCCCACTCCCTCCCTACCCCTGTTCTATTTTTCCCTTCCCTCCCCTCCCCCCTAATTCAGTGAGTCAGTATGCAGATTGCTTCACACAGTTTGGTTACCCCTTACGCTCCTGGTCAAGGAAACATCATTTCCTTGACTGGAGGCAGGTCCCCCTTTGTTGACGCCAACACACATATTCTAGAGGATAGACCCAGAGGTCCCTGTACCCTGGTTTCATTAACATCATTGATGAGTTCCTTGGACCACTTGAGACGATTCCTTAGTGCCTCTTGGGATGGTTGTTTCTCACGTGCTCGACTTCAACTCCATCATCGCACCATTGAGATTTGTACAGGGTTTGTTCCACATAGTACTTGGTCAAATAAATCGAATGTCACCCGACTCTATCACATTGGTGAGTCCACTCGAGGGACCTAAACAGGATATCTCCTTGGTGATTTCTGGGTTGCATTGAAGACAGTGTTCAAAATCCCCAACAGCACTTAGATATACCTTTATGATTGATACAACATACTTGTACTGCAGAGACTTTGACTCTCAATTAGCAAGTCCATAGAGCTATGTACTGTTCCAAATCCAGCTGACTGTCAATCATGAAGATATAGCATTCCATGAGAATTCCATGGGTCCAATGTACCAGATCAGTATTGTATTCAGCCTCACATGTAGGAGACCTGCATTGTAACATCGGTTGTATATGATTGGCTCTTGTAGTTTAGAGCATAGATCAAATGATTCTTTTGACATTTTCACGAGCATGGGAATGCTCGCCTCGTCCATATACATGTCACACATTTATTGTATCTCACCCATTGATGGGAACCAAATTAATACAAAATCAAAAGCCACCATGCCCCAGCCACGGAAGCACCACCTCTCGACATCAAATCCTATGATGTCCGTCAACCATATGTTGAGCTCTTTCCCTCACACATCAAGGGGAAATCTACTAACCCAAAAATCCCCCACACAGCTCTCAATGGCCTACACCACCCAAGGACACCATCTCACAACATTCATTTCACTCCATAAGACCTTCTGTTATCCCTAAAGTTGAACCTAGACTATAGGGGTTCAAGCTTAAGGAAATCTTTTTGAAAAATAAACTTCAATGAAATCAATATAAATACTGGGCTGGTATGTAATCAAAGCTATAGGAAAATCACACAATCATCAAAGAACTATATAACATAAAACAAGATACAAAATCCAATATCAAAGGAACTACGATCATGAAATTATGAAATGAGACTGTCTCTGTTTTTAAAAGTTTAAAGGATAATTGTATTTCAACATAAGAATCATTGCAATGGGATTCAATGGACCATATACAAGATAAATCATAAGAAACACAATTTATAAGATACACAGACAAATCATAATCATACTCATATCAAGGTAGAACCTATATTGAAGATGTAGAGTATTTCATGTCATAAAGAAAGTTATCAAAACTGGATCTTCATAACTCCAATGGCCACACCCCTCAAATGAAAATCCTTCCATCATTTTATAATCCTAAATAGGAACTAAATATGGTAGCAACAAATAGTCTTGTCATCTCTAGTTTTGTGGAGAGTTTAAGTGATTGCAGGAGTCAAACCCCAACCAACGATCTCATCATTTTTGTTATGGATATAGTCATCCCTTGTCGATCTTTACCTGGTCGAATCTATTTGCAATGGTAACGCCTGTGAATTGACCACTATAACTTGAAGTAGCTGGCTTGATCCTTTTCCACTTGTATTTGAAGGATCAAATGATGCCTAAAATATGTGATTACTCCTATAATTAATAATTTATCTCCTTGAAGATGTCGATTTGCTTAAGTCGTTGGCTTAAATTCAGGAACCAATATTTTCCAACTGTCCCAACATTACTATGCCACCAATCTGATCAAGGGTTGTGTCCCACATACATCAATTACTTGCAGGAACCAACAGCTTACAACCATGCCAGATTCAATTGCTGATATTCCTCTCTGGATGAAACTCAATAGAATTATAATATCGTGAATGCTATTTCATTGAGGATAATCAATGGTTGCAATAAATTAGCACATTTTGAATTTTTCCTTTGTATTTTGGAAAACTTGTTCAGCAATTACAGCACCACTTCCATCAGCTCGTTTTATCTCCAGTTTTGCTTTCTGGTAATAGGAAGTACCCCTTAATGCATCTGTAATGAAATCATCAAAGCCAATTTCAATTGCTGCCTCTGCTTTGGATCCATATAAAAATCGTTTGATTCTTGCTCAGGGTGCTCCAATGGATATTGAACAGTCTCTTGAAGCTCTCTCTTAACATAACTCGGCCATCTCAACTTTCCAAACCACCAATGTCCTCCCAAGAAACATTGGGCACTTCAACAACAGTTTCATGCAGGGCATATGGGTTACTGCTGACCAATGCAGTTTGGAAGTGCTCATTGGTAACATCCATAGAATTAAGAATTTCAGCATCGATGGTCTCATCTTCCAAGTCCATAACATCCATTTTTTTTTCTAATGCACTGTAGTGCAGCCTTGGTGCAAAGAGTTGCAAGATCAGCTCCAACGTACCCATGTGTATCCTTTGCAATTCGTTCAAGATCAACATCTTCAGAAAGCTTCATGTTCTTTGTAAAAGGTGAATAGCTCCAAAGCACATTGGGCATGGTTCACATGATGCAAATGTTTCACAATCTAACAGCTCAATCTAGCCAAGTTTCTTGCATGCCTCTCTTATAGCCGTAACCTCTGCATGTGTAATAGGATCCCTGTTCTTCAGAACCATGTTGTGACAACTCATGATAACCTCATCATTACGAACCACAATGGCACCAAAAGGCCCACCATGGCCACTATTAACTCCATTATATGCTTCTTCAACGGCCTTGGACAAGAATTTTAGATCTCTGTCTTGAACAACTTCCTAATGACCAGTAAATGCCGATGCTGCAGAAATGGTCCCATCCTTGGATTCCACAACATTGGTTTCTTCCATATCAATGATTCAGGTGCCCAAGGATTCAAATTGAACAATATTTCAGACAATTAAAATAGGGTCCCTAGATTATAAATGCAGAAAACCAAAAAGGATCTATTGCAATAGCTTACAACCACGCTGGATTCTTCAATTTGTCTACTGAGCCTTCACCTTTGATGATGGAGGAAGCAACTGATAGCAAGAGATGGCAGAGGATATAAAACCAAAGCCTTCGGTTACACATGGGGTGACTTTCTTTGGTTCCAACTGAAGTATCCCTATGGCAACTACAATGTCCATTGATGACTTAACCAAGCTTAACAGCCTATTATTTGACTGCTTGAGTTTGGAAATGTATTGCTCTTTTAAATTTCCTTCAATGTGTGTGGCTTGGTTCATCTCTTTTTCTAGCTTATTATAGATACAGTTAATCACCTAATCTTCGAGATCTCTATCAAAGTTGTGCACACGGAGGAACTCAACCAGCAGTAAAGTGAGATCCTAGAAATAAGCTCAACATGCTCTTTGTTCTTGTAGATACTAGTTCTTCCTGCCCATAAAATTTGATCCAAAGCCAGAAAAGTTGACAGCAAATCATTTTTAGAATTCCCAAGCAAAACAAGAGGAAGTGGAGTTGACTTTGGCTGTGGTGTAAGAAGTGCATGTAGATCATTTACGAACTTGAAAATCCAAGAAACTTTTCGGGCCAAACTTGTGGACTTGTCAGCATTTTGTGCTGTGCCAGGATCACCATTGCTGATGAACTTTGAGCCATATTGAATAGATCTGTAGATTTTATCTCTGGCTTCTGCTTTGTTCAAATATAAGACAAGGAGACCAAGTTCTACTCTGGCAGTATCCATCGAACCCATTACTTATGTATTTCTGTGCAGGTAACAGCCATTTTTGCTCCAAAACCAATGAATATTCTTCACCCTGGAGAGGTTAAGGGAGAAATATATATATCTTCCCACATGTGCACAACAATTTAGATCCCTTTCCTAGATCAGTCCTTTGCTAAGCAATTCAGCTAGGGTATATAAAGAATAAATACACCAAAAGATCATCATCTTTCCTCGTCACTCTCAGAGCTTCCATATATACAATGCAAATAGTGGTTCACTGTAGAAAGAGAAAGTCCTAGAAACCGATGCCCTCTTTCTAGGTATAGATCAATCTTTACAAAAGGTCATCCCATATTCTCAGCTGCTTGACATTCTTCCATTCTATACTCTCATGGAGAATACATGGGATGCAATCAAAACCAATTTATCAAAACACACAAATTGTAAACTTTTCTTCCACATGAGTGCCATCATGATTGCTTTTCTATCTGATCTTGGTATCCAAATTGAAACCTGAGTGATCACTTTGACATCTGGATGCTACCAGAAACTGAAATTTTGTTGGAGTAGATCTGATGATAACACCTTCCATGACCTTCCATTTGACCCCCACACCTCCAAAAGACCCCAAGGATGAAGAAAGGGGCTAAAACCCCCAAAAAAGAGCCCAAAATAGACCCCCAGGAGCTAAAGCCCTAAAAAAGGGGCTAAAACCCTGAAAGAGGCTAAATTTAGGGTGGAAGGGGCTAAAGTCGCAAAAAAGGGGCTAAAGCCTTGACCAAGGGCTCAAAACCCTAAAACCCCTTGGAAAAACTATATAAGGAGGGTGGAGGGTCACTCTCAAAATACTCCTCATTTGCATATTGTTATGCTTCCCGTGGATGCTTTGCGACCTCTTGCTCTCAAACCACCCACTCTCCCTCTCCTCCATCGCCATCTCATCAAGCCATAGATTCCCAACCAAGAGAGAGGTGCTCCCATGAGCTAGGGCATGGTGGCCCATTTCCACCTAAGTGAGCTATAATTTCTGTTTATGGTTATTTGCTTATTTTGTTTGCTAACTTATATTTTCATTTGCAGGTTTTTCATTAACATTGTTTGCAGGTTTTGAAGGTGGAACCCTAACCCACTGTGTGCAGAGGGGTTCAACAATGCTTCATCTCCTCTCCTTTATTTTTTGCTCTTAGATCTAGTTTGCAGTAGCTTATATTTGCTTATTCCAGTTTAGTTTAGCTTATATTTAATTCGCATCTCTGTTTATTTACATTTTCATTCCGTTTTTTACTGTTTTCTAAGGGTAGAAACCTACCCTTGTGCCCTATAGGCACAAGGGAGCCATTTCTACCCCTGCAATGAAGAGAAATTCTCACTACAATGCCCTAGCTCCTAGAAGCCTCTCTCTCTTGGTTGGGGGAGAAATGGCTCAAATGGGAATGGATGTGGAGGAGAGGGAATGTGGGTGGTTTGAGAGGCACAGGTCTCAAAGCATCCACGGGTAGCATAACAATACGCAAGGGAGAAGTGTTTTTGGAGTGACCCCCCATCCTCCTTTTATAGCTTTTCCAAGGGGTTTTAGGGTTTTACACCCTTGGTCAGGGTTTTAGCCCCTTTTTTGGGCCTTTAACCCCTTCCGCCCTAACGTTAGCCCCTTTTAGGATTTTAGCCCCTTTTTGAGGGCTTTAGCTCCTAGGGGGCTATTTTGGGCTCCTTTTTGGGGGTTTTAGCCCTTTTCTTCATCCTTGGGCTCTTTTGAAGGTTTGGGGGTCAAATGGAAGGTCTTATGGAGTGAAATGAGTGTTGTGAGATGGTGTCCTTGGGTGGTGTAGGCCATAGAGAGCTATGTGGGGGATTTTTGGGTTAGCATATTTCCCCCTGATGTGTGAGGGCAGGAGATCAACGTATGGCTGATGGACATCATAGGATTTACTTTAGAGAGGTGGTGCTTCTGGGTCTGGGGCTGGGGCATGGTGGCTTTTGGTTTTTGTATTAATTTGGTTCCCATTAATGGGTGAGATACAAATGTGTGACATGTATATGGATGAGGCAGGCATCCCCATGCTCGTGACAATGTCAAAAGAATAATTTGATCTCTACTGTAAAATACAAGAGCTGATCATATCCAACTGATGTTACAATGATGGTTTCCTCCGTGAGGATGAATACAATGTTGATCTGGTACATTGGACCCATGGAATTCTCATGGAATGTTATATCTTCATGACTGACAATCTGCTAGATCTGGAACGGTACATAGCTGTATGGACTCACTGATTGAGATTCAGAGTCTCTGTGGTACAAGTATGCTGCATCAATCATAAAGGTATATCGAAGCACTATTGGGGCTTCTGATCATTGTCTCCAATGCAACCCAAAAATCACAAGGGACATAACTTGTTTAGGTCCCTTGAGTGGATTCACCAATGTGCTAGAGTCAAGTGACATATGGGGTCTTCGACCAAGTATTGTGTGAAACAAACCCTGTATGAATCTCAACAGTGCGATGATGGAGTTGAAGTCGAGCATGTGAGAAACAACCATCCCAAGAGGCACTAAGGAATCCTCTCAAGTGGTCCAAGGAACTCATCAATGATATTAATGAAACCAAGGTACAGGGACCTCTAGGTCTATCCTCTAGAATATGTGTATTGGAATCGACAGAGGGAGACCTGCCCCTAGTCAAGGTGATGATGTTTCCTTAACCAGGAGCGCGAGGTGGATAACTTAAAGGTGTGAAGCAATTTGCGGACTAAATCACTAAATTGGGGGGGGGAGGGGGGAAGGGAAAGAACTGAATAGGGGTAGGAGGGGAGTGGGAGACTCAAAATTCCTTTGTTCAGAGTATGACGGCAGGGCAGACCAGGCAGAAAATGAAACTTGACTCAAGGGAATGGGATCATAGTTGTAATACTGGGAATGTCGTTGTAGATGGGAAATACTTGGAGGAGGTAGACACTTTTGATACTAATGGGATCCAATGAAGACACATTGTGGAGTAATCTGAACAAAGGTGACCCAATGTGGGAATGTTGCCAAACTGTTTGCTATGGGGGGGGGGGGTGTCTAGGGACACCATTATGGTACAATCTCGTGGATTTTTTGTGAGCCTGAGGAAGTAAATGCTCGATGGTGCTTTCAATTTTAGAGAGTTTGAAAGAAGGAAGAAGACTCTAGTGGGGGATCTTTTTTGTTGGTAGTCTCTTGTGCCCAAAAAAGGATAAAAGTATACATAGGAGAGCTTTCCCATCCTGGAGGGGATGAGAGACTTCTTTACTGTTGGTAGTCCAATCAGGCCGAAAAAGGTTAAACCTATACTGACTGGACAATCATTCAAATACTTTTACGAGAATGAATGAAACCAAGTTTGCTCGGTGATCTTTTCTTGTTGAGATGGCTAGAAAAGAGCTTAACGACAACTCGTGGTAAGATTTTTCGTAAAGTGCGGCCCCTCTGCCCGAGAAAGCACAAAAGTATGCAGAGGAGAACGGTCTTGGATTGAGTGTGCCAAGGAGGTCCTTTTCATGAGATGGTCTACATGGTCCAAAAAAGGAGGTAAATAAGACGATGTAGACGCCCTTTCCTATACTTTAGTGAGAAGGAAAGGAAGCAGCTACGCTTGGCAAACTTTTCAATGTTTTAAGGAGTCAGAAAAGATCTTAAACAAAACTCCAGTGTGGTCCACCAATGGTGGCACATGTGGTACCCCATGTCAGGATGGTGGACAGAGGTCCAAAGGTCATCCATGCAGTATGGATGGAGTAGAAGGCTCTCAAACATACCAATAAATGCATGGGATAGATCGCGGCAGAGGCCTTCGAGTTGGTGCGACAGAGGCACACAAACCGAGGTGGCTCTCGGACAGAGGTCAGGAGAGTGTGTGTGTGTGTTAATGTGGATGAACTTGACCACATGCGATGTGAGTGCAAGTACGGGGGAATTTATATTCCAAATGCATGCAAGAAAAAGAAATTGTTTTGTGGATAGTGGTCTAGAGGTCCACCTAAGGTGCGGTGAACAGAAAAGATGACTATATGCTAAAAATACAAAATAAAAGCTAAAATTATAGTCCTTAACGAGCGGTGGCCCGATCGCTCATATGAGTAGCGGTCAGGAAGTGTGATACAAGTACAGGTCCGTGGACACTTGCATCTTCCTGTCATCGATCGTAAATCGAGGTGACTGGTGGGAAATGGTCCTGAAATTAATTTATTAAACATGAGACGATGGTCTCATAAAGAGACATAAGTTTGAGCCCAGAGGTGTGAGAGGTGCCTCGAACTGATTCCAAGTGACTTTGGAGTAGCAGCTAATGGTGTTGTGCCTTACTTGTGGTAAAAAATGTTGAAAAACAAGAAAATAAAATGAAGCGACTCATTAGTGATGTTAAGCTTAAAATCTCTTAAGGTAGAGCCTGTTGCGGGGGTTCTCCCAAATTTGTCCATTAGAGTCAGCGAAGAGGTATGCACCCTTGCCAAGACTATGGTCATTGGCAAGGCGGGATGACAAAATATAGTCTTTTATGGGAAGAACCGATTCCACACTATGGTTTAAAGGGAATGGGGTAAAACCGAAGGCGGTCTTACAGATCTCTCCGTCATCGCGTAAGTGGTGTTGGGATAGATCAGGTGGATCTTCCATAACCGTTGAGACGGAAGGGAAATAGGTGCTAGAGATCATGTAAATGGTATTGGTTTTGGTTTTGGTGGCCTTTCCCCCAATATCTGTTGGAGGAAGAGGGATAGGCCTGGAGACGGGAGGAGTCTTTGATGGACCTGGAGGTAGGTGCAACATCATCTCAATTGGCTAGACATGAGTCAACACATATTGGGGCCTTAGAGGTATGGTAGGTGGTTCAAGGTACCACATAGGATCTCCCAGTGTGAAATCCTATAGATTGCGGGTTTCCAAGACATACTTACTCATGATCTCAGATGGTAGAAAAAGGAAAGGGAAAAGGAAAAGGAAAAGGAAAAGGATCATGTTGACCGGGAATGAACCCCACTGTTTCCCTGGTAACTGAGGTTGAGGTTGCAACTGAGGTTGCGGCTGTGGCTGGGGAAACAATGGAAGAGATAGGTCTAATGGACCATCGGTGATGGTGGAGACAAGAGGGTCTGTTGAACTAGACATCATGTAAATGGACATGGTGTCTAAAGAAGGCGGTGGGGGGTGAACTTCTTCGATCAAGGTGATCTCAGACTCAAGGGAATGTTGACAGAGGTCGGTAAGAGCCATTCGAAATTTGAGTAGGTCTTGGCAATGGTGGGAGTAGTGTCCATACAATCCGCAAAGGGTGCAAGCATGGTTTGTCCTCAATGCCTTGTTCCTAACTAGTGGCACGATTGGGAGTTCAACCACAGGGATGTTTTCATTCATATCCATGGCATCCAGATGCGCATAGATCACTAAAATTTCAGGGCAATTATGAGTTGGATAGCCCTATTGTTCATAGATGGCACAAGGTGGGAATTGTCGTGGTTCTACAGTGGCTTTGGTGTTCTCTCCCCTAGCCCTTTTGGGTTGGGGTGGTGCAGGTGCGAGTGCGGCAGTTGGCTTATGCTAACTGGGTGGGGAGTGAGAATCAACCGCAATAGGTTGCACCAGAGTTAACAAAACCTGGGGCATTGCTAGTTGAGCTTGTGGATCTAGATACCACAACCAGGATCCCCAATGTAAATTTTGGTAGGATTAAGGTGGCCATGATTGGCTTGCTCATGACACTAGGTGGGGGAAAGAGGAAGGGAATTGTATGGACCAGAGATGAGCCCATATAACTCCCAGCTGGTTGCATGTGGGGGTGCGGTTGTGGTTGTGGCTGCGCATAGTGCTATGGATGTGGATGATTTTGTGGCTACTATTGGCGTTGTGGTTGCAGACGATGTTGTGGTTGTGGTTGGGGTTGCGGCTGCGGTTGCTGTTTGGGTGTAGCGGTGCTTGATGAGACCATGCACAAGTCCGTAGTTCCTTTTTGTGTCAATGGTGGTGACACCAACAAGAAAGGAGATGTCATGGTGGGATCTGTAAACAACCCTGGGCCCACATTCAATGGTGGGGAGGCTAGTGTGTTTTCAACCACAGTGTTGGTTGCCGGGATGGTGTTAGCATGTGCAGTCACCCCTTGCAGCTCAATGGTAGTGATGGTAGGGATAACGTTGGCAGGTGCTGTTAAACCTTACAGATCATGGTAGGTGAGTTGGTCAACCATCACAATCTTCCCTTCGTGGGGGAACACCATGAGGAGAAAGATAGTTGACATGAGGGATCGCATGGAATACATGTAACTCCTTCCGAGGAGGAGGTTGTAGTCCAGTTGAGCATTAACGACTTCAATGTCAATCAAGACTGTCTTCCTTGATAACGTAATGGGGACATGGGGGAGGTTTCCTTGGTCTTTAGTGGGATGTCCATCATAAGCCCGCAGAGTCATTAAGGGCGGTTGCAGAATTGGTGATCCAAGTTTCTGCCAAACCAAGGTAGACATGACACACATGGATGCCCCCTCATCCGCTATGCATTGATGCACAACCAAGTTCCGGATGGACACTGGGATTTGGAAGACGATAGTGGAGGGCATGCATGGTTATCCACTCTCTATGTCAAATGTGATCAACTTAGAGTCGGAGGGGTCTACTGCCCCTAGAGTGGCTAGTAAGGATTTCCACTACGTTGGGCATGTTTTAAGTACCTCAAGAGTGGACATGGTAGTTGGCGTTTGGGCCAAATCATCCATAATGCTATAGCTGATTGCAGCTCTAGCTGTGGCGTTATTGACAACTCTGCAAATGGGGGGTCGTGGGAATGGGGGTAACTGAAGAGGCATGTTGATTGTCTTGGACATGGATGTTGCTTATGAGTCAATAGGTTGGGTGGTGGTACCGTACTGATTCCATCGAGTTTGCAAATTAAACTCTTCAGTGGTCATGGCTAGCAAGTGGTGAACACCTGTTTCGGCCATGGGAGGTGCCTCCAGAGCATTGGGATTGGCTTGGGGAGGTTGAGCAGTTGCCACCAATCCTTGGACTAGCAGTGGGTTTTGAAGCACCATGGGGGGAGGTCCTTGTGGTTCCTGGTTGGGTTGGGCTTGATTGGCAGCATTGGCAGCCTGTTGGGCGTCATTTTGAATGGCCTTCTTAGCACGAGCCATGAGGGGACACTCAAATGTGTAATTCCCATAAAAATCACAAAGTGTACAAGGTTGGTTTGTGCACAACGGAGCATTGCGTCTTGGTGCATTCTGTCGTGGGGGGTTTTGGGCTGGCCGGTTAGCCGCGACATTATTGGGAGGGTTCGGTTGCTGACCGCCTCCTTGTGATTGGTTATTGCGTTGGTTGTGGGGCCGGTTGTTTCTAGCTTTCCCTTGTTGATTGTTGGGGGCAGGCTGGTTGGAACGGTTTTGTTGTGTGAACACTTGTCCCAACGAAATGGATGGAGTGGAGGCGGGGGCTTGAATTTGTTGCACTGGTGGCGCATAGTATATTTGTGGGGGTGGTGGTGCCACAAATGTGGGCATTTTCCCCACATACTGTTGTGTTGGCCAAGCCATGGCCTGAGCCTGTTGCGGTGGCACAGGTTGTGCATAAGAGGTTGTTGCTTCAGATTGGGACATCATTATAGCATAGTTTGGAGCTTGGTTTTGGTAAGAAACATTAGTAGTGTTGCTTGGTTGTGGTGCAACAGCAGGTGGTGTCGGTCGAGGCTATGGTTGTTGGGAGACTGACCCTATGATGCCATCCGCAGCTTGGGATGCCCCTGGTGCATCGCAGTAGGAGGTACTTGGAAGGGAAGCATCTGGAGTGACATTGTACAAGTATCCAGACTGAGAGTAGATCAAGTCAAATTGTTGGGCCTTCAGTATGGCCTCTTCTTCAGAATGGGGATGTTCAGATGCGATGTCCTTTGCGATGGGTGGGAGCAAATTATTAAGGAACTAATCCAAGAAGATCATGTTGTCTAGTTGGATTTTGCATAAGCTACGGCGTCACTGCCACTCATGGATATGGTCAGTTATGTGAGTGGTGGTGCTTTGGCGACAGGATAAAAGGATCTCCACCCCCTCGTCATATCTAACAGGGAGTTGAAAATACTGTAGGAACATGAAGGCTAGGGAGTTGAAGTCGGGGTACTTGGATTGTGGCAGCTCAATGTACCATTTAGCCGCGGCACTTGTAAGGGTGCATTGGAACAACCTCAGCCTGATGGAGTCATCTACGATGCTATTGGATGAGCACCGTAGATGGAATGTCATTATGTGATTTTGGGGACATCCCCGACTTTGCCTTCAAACTTTGGGATGTCTGATGGTAGCTTAGTTGGCATTGGTGGCCAAAAATCTTGGTGGTGGATGGGGTCATTCATTAATCTAGCCAAGTCAGGCAAGTTTAGATGATCCATGAAGGGCAGATTTGACCCCAAGTTGATGTGGGATGGGGCTGCAATGGGGGTGGGGTTTGCAGGTGCATAACTCATCTGCATGGCTGGGGGTGCTTGTGGTGGCACCATTGTAGATGGGCCAATGCCCCCAAGTGCTATGTGGGGGGTGGTATGGGTGGTAGGGGCATTTCCCCCATGTATGACAGTAGGGTCAATGTAGGTGGACGGTGCACTGCCCCCCTGTGTGTCCGGATGGGCAGTGTGTGTGGAGGGGCCACTGCCCCCATGTGTTACCACTGGGCCAGCTTGGACGGTCACTATGGGTGGTGTAAATTAGCTAATGACAGTCTGCATGACTATGCTTGAACCACTTACCAAGTTGTGGGTGATAGGTTGTGATGTGGACATGGGTCCACTTGCTAAGGTTAGGCCGAAAATGGATCCGGGTTTGCACTAGCCATGGGGCTTGATGGTGCAGTGTGGAGGTCTGGTTCAGAATGATATGGGTTTGAATCAGAATCAAAGGCTGTGTGGCCCTCTGATGGTGTGGGAGATTGCTAAGAGTGGCTTCGACGATGCCGATCAAGTGTTCGAAATAGTGGTGGTTCACCTCTTAGGCGTGAGGAAGATTGTGGAGGATCAATTGTGTTCGCTTTTGTGTATGAAAATGGTGGGTATGAGATTTGGAACCCAGTTTAATGGCTTCCTATTGGCTGAAGGTGGTCTCTTGGCCACCAAGACTGCCAGAAGACAGTGCTTGGCTTGCTCCTCACAGGTGCTTCTACTCAATTAGAAGGGGTCATTGCCCATTTCGCTTGGCAATTCCTCTCAGCAACTAGCTACTTTAGAGTTCCTGTGGTACTCCTCACAATGATTTTCTGGGCAAAGCCTAAGTACTTCCCATAGTTGAAGCAGTCAAGGACTTATGTCATAAAAGAATGTAGAATTGATTGAACTTAGTGTAAATTTGGTAAATTTTAAGGCTTACTAAGCACCATGAACTGAGTTGGTTTAATTAATTGGTATGGTGTGTTGGTTTGCTTGTTTATTCTGGTATTTGGTTGTTGCAATATGGTTTATGAATTCATGGTAGAGTTCATATCATGGTTTTTTATGCAAACATAAACAAAAATTTGTAAGCAAGTACAGTGATTAACCCTGGATTGCTAGCCTAACTAAATGTCTACTTCTCAATGATATTCTTCTTCAAACCAAGAGAAGGTGCTGGGCTCTCAACACAATGGGATTAAGCCCATCCGTAGATCCTCAAGTCACCTCCTGGATGCTAGGTTGGTCAGCAAGGAGGACACTTAGTGCCGTGAGAAGCCCTCCTTCTCTACCCCCTCTACCTTCCAGGTCACCCGGTTTTAGTGGTTTGGGAAAAATACTATGGAGTGCCTAGATCAATATGAGCTTACCCTTCGTCATATCCCAGAATACCCCAGAGGGTGATGACTGGGTAGAGGAGGAAGGGGGCAGCAAGATGGTTATTTTTAAGTTACTTTTAGTTAGACTAGTTCATTTTATTAAGCCTTAATGATTGATTTACCATTTACACATTGTTCATGGATTGATTTGCAGAAAATAAAAATTGGAACTGAAAAAGACCTGCAATGGTAGACAGAGGCAGCTGGGCCACACTAACAGTCCTCTGAAACTGGAAATTACTATAAATTAAACTTAAATTCACCTTCTGTGTGATAGGCCACACATTTCTGACCAAATCTAGTGAGGGGGCCACGATATTTTTCCAGAAGTGAGAGAGGGGGTCACACAGAATGAAAAAATAGTCACAACCTGAGTTTCTGGGCTGAAGTCATGCCTGTTTGGGGACTAAGTGCACCCTGGGTGCACCTGTTTGCTCATTAAAAGTGCCCCAGTCTCACCTTTTTCCCGATAAGAGCACCCTACTCCGAAAAGGGGTTTTTTGGTGAGACAGGGCCAGATCTGGCTGACAGTAACTGGTACTAGGGTCAGTCTAACTCAGCTTGTCCTAGAAGAGGCTTCGACACTGACTAAAATAGGAAATAAATAAGATTTCTGAAAACTAGGGTAAAATTGAAAAAACTTGAAAACTTGAAATTTTGGCCCAGGGATCCTATGGGATCAACTTGGTATGGTCGCCAAAGCTGTAGTGAGTATTTCTCCTCACTGTAGGAGCAAGAATGGCTCCCTTGTTCCTATAGGGCACAAGGGTAGGTTCCTACTCTTTGAAAACAGGAAAAAATGAAATGGAAATAGCATAAACATAACAACAACAAATTAAACTAAGCTAATCTAAACAAGAATAATAAAATGGCAACAATTGTAAACTAGATCTAATAGCAAGAGTAGAAAGAAGAAGTGGGGATGAAGCTTTGTGAACCCCTCTACAGAAAACGGGTTAGGGTTCCGCCTCCTTAACCCTGCAAAACAAACCTAAGCTACCATGGAGAAACCTACAAACAATGTCAATAATAAAACCTGCAACTAGAAAACAAGGTTAGAAAGAAAAAACAACTAAACAAACATGTAAAGAAACATTATACCTCTCTTGGGTGGAAATGGGCCACCATGCCCTAGCTCCTGGAATCCTCTCTCTCTTAGTTAGGGGAGCAATGGATCAAATGGGAATGGATGTGGAGGAGAGGGAATGTGGGTGGTTTGAGAGGCAAAGGTCTCAAAGCATCCACGAGTAGCATAACAATAGGCAAGGGAGAAGTGTTTTTAGAGTGACCCCCACCCTCCTTTTATAGCTTTTCCAAGGGGTTTTAGGGTTTTAAGCACTTGGTCAGGGTTTTAGCCCCATTTTTGGGCCTTTAGCCCCTTCCACCCTAACTTTATCCCCTTTTAGGGTTTTAGCCCCTTTTTTAGGGCTTTAGCTCCTAGGGGGCTATTTTGGGCTCCTTTTTGGTGTTTTTAGCCCTTTTCTTCATCCTTGGGCTTTTTGGAGGTGTGGGGGTCAAATGGAAGATCTTATGGAGTGAAATGAGTGTTGTGAGATGGTGTCCTTGGGTAGTGTAGGCCATAAAGAGCTATGTGGGGGATTTTCGGCTTAACAGTAGCCACTCAGCTATTACAAGCTACGGAGCTGGAGAAAGAAAAAGAAATGTTAAATGATGAGCTAAATGATTGTAAAGCAAATCTTTTGAAATTTGTTGAGGAGAAGAAACAATGGCAAAATGACATGACTCTTTTTGTTGAAAATGAGAAGGATCTAAAAGGAAAACAAGTAGAATTGGAGAAAGAATTGAATGAAAAGGAAAAAGATCCTGAATTGCAAATTGCTCCAACTCCTGCATAAGCAAGTGCATGATCTATTGTACACGATATGTATCAGGTTATCTTGAGAGATTTGGAAATCACTGGGATAAAAAACAAAAACTAAAATATAGAAAATGTATCCTTTAAAGGGGAAGAAGAAATAAAATCTTGGGAGAATAAGTGTAGAAACCTTTTATATAAAAATGACAAGTTGATGAAATAGGTAACATGGCAGATCCCTATGCAGGGATCAAAACACATCATTTGGGATGTGATCATAGTTGAAGCAACCAAACTTAGACCCTACTTGGACTACAATGTTAAGAACTTGTGTCAACCCCCCTCTTTATTTTGTTAGTATATTTTGTTGGACGCATATGATTTGTAAGTCATCCCATTAGTATATTGTATTATCCCACATTCATGGGGAGTAAGTAATAGCTGTTAAGTCATCCAGTTAATATGTTGCATTATCACACATTCATGGAGAGTAATAGTTGTTTAGATTAGACTTAGTATATAAGTATGTGTTGTGGATAATGAAAGCATCGAAGAGTTATTTTGTATTGAGCTTGCTCAAAGGAGGTTTCCACCTCGAAGTGGCCTGTGATTAATAAAATATCTTATGTGATCCATAATTTCTGTTATATCATGCATTCTCATTTTTTATTGTAGGAGGTTCTCCACATATGGTATCAGAGCACTTTCTTGGGCTCGTTGGGTGGAATTTCTGGAATTTTTTTTTTTCTGCAGTGCTTCCTGGCACTATGAGCCTTACAGTTCTTCTTCTTCTTGCAATGGTATTATTCATTCATATCATGGAATAAACCCTATCCGCTTAACTATGGGAAGTACTTGGGCATACCCCTAAAACACATTGTGAGGAGTACCAAAGGAACCCCGAAGTAGCTAGCCATTGAGAGGAACTTCCAAGCGAAAAGGGAAATGACCCCCACCAGATTGACTAGATTCCCATCCATGAGGAAAACCAAAGAGTTGTCATTTTTGGCCAAGCGATTAGCAATTTTACCTATGCTGTGAAGTGAGGGGTATTTCCCTAATACTCAAGCTTGAGACATCCTTGGTGGCTAAGCGACTACCTTTGAACCATTAGGAATTTGAATATACCTGGGGTCCATATATATTTACAGTTGATAACACGTAGAATTCTAGAATCCTCACAGATCATTTACTCCATTTCAAGTTGATAAAGCACATCTTTCTAGCACTGCCACATATCATTTATTAAAAAAAATATATATATATATATTTTTAGCCATATCTTTCTTGATTTAGCTCTGTTTCCCTTGAAAATTCACTGTAACCCACATAACACCATTCTACATATTCCTTCATTGAGGACCCTATCCCCAATTTCACTTCCTGAAGGCTGAAATTCCACATTTTTCTATTTTTAGGGTTTGTCATAAATTCTTTGATTCTCACCCAATCACCTTCAAATTTTTCCATGGTGTTCATTTTCCATTTCTGCATCATTGTCCCTCTTTGACAAATTTTCCAATTCCTTCATCGTGCCTCTGGAATTCACATTTTTTGCTTCTTGTCCCTAAGAAAGTGTCCAAAACCCCGTAAAACCACAATTACCCCGCTTGTTGCTAGGGTTTTAGCCCTAGCTTGTACGAATGAGTACCTACTAAGGACAATGGATTCCTTAGTATCAGTTCAATGAAATGTAAATTAAAAGCTATAACTGAAATAAAAAACTAAATCTAAACAAGTTCATTAATTAAAACAGTAAAATGTAAACAGTAATTTTGTATTAATCTGACCTTCAATGTGAAGGTTGGCGAAGCCCTTTGTGGTGATCCGAGTCGGTAGCTCCGAGCTTCAAGCTGCTTCTTCTCTTTCTCCAATGGTGGAAATGGGCCAAAAGGGGCTCTCACGATGAAAGTAGCTCAATGGTGAGCTAGGGTTTCACGAGCAGTTTTGGCAGAGGCAGGATACTTGTGATTGTGGATTTTGAATAAGGGGTCTCCATCACTTATTTATAGTTGGAAACCATGCGGTTTTTAGGGTTAGGGTTTCAGCTGTTTAGGGTTTCAGCTGTTTAGGGTTTTTTCCTCATTTTCCTTATTATTTTATATTTTATATTCCTTTTTGGATATTTTTGCTTTTTTGGAGGAGTTTTGGATATTTTTAGAGGAAAAGAGGGCTTTATGGCCTTTTGGAGGCACTTTAAGCCTTTTGGAGGCTTTTTGCATGGTTTTATGGGTTTTTGATGGAAATATGGTAGGAAAATGGACAAATGAGCCATGTAATGGGGTAGATGAGGTAGTGAACCTTTTTTGGGTGTTAACAGACTGCCCCCTAATGTGCGAGGGCAGGAGCTCATCGTATGGCCAATGGACATCATAAGTCATATTTGTTTTTCCTGGGGTGTGGAGAAGAGAAGAAACCAACTGAAGCCCGGAACATCGATCTCGAACCACCTGCAAGGACTGAAAAGTACATAACCTCAATAATGGATGAGGAATCATATGATCATCTGGACGAGGCGGGCATTCCCATGCTCGTATCAATATACATAAAAATGACTGTATGGCCCGAAAAGGGGGACCTGTAGGATATATAGGAATCCACTGTGTATATCATAAGGGTCCAGAAGGGACACAAATCTGGAACATACTGCTGGGCTGACCATGTCTGAGCTGAACAACTGATGTACTGGAATGACATCAGTGCTACTGAATGTGGTTCCATAGGAACTGAGGAGCTGCTGTATCAAAGTGACAGCGGTCATATTTGCAATGGTACACTGATCTGGAACTGAACTGGGTATTCAAGGAAACATGGAACTGGATGGCTTCCGAATACAATCTCCAACGTATCCCGGACATCCACGGGAACATATAACTGGTTGTTCCGAAGTGACTCACCAATGTGCTAGAGTCGAGGGAAATCCGGGGTCTTCGACAAAT
>LPNX010794682.1:250-15737 GCA_001517045.1 Pseudotsuga menziesii | reverse complement strand
GCTGGGAGTCCAAGAACACATGAAGGTGACGTATGCCCATCTGGAGGGCAGCAGTCAGGAGACCGGTCACAGCATCATACTCCACCTGGTTATTGGTAGAAGCGCCTATATAGGTTCCGTCAAGGTGAATCAATTCGTCGGAAGGGGAATACAAGACCCATGCTGCAGAAGCCAGGTTGGGAGACCAGCAGCTTGTGCCATCAGCGAAGCCAATGTAACGAGGTGGAAAATGGTACATCTGTGGGCATGCAAAAAACGATGAATGTGAGAAAAAGGTAAAAAACACAAAGGGAGCAAACTGTACAATGAGGACCAATAAGGTCGCGGTTTTAGTTTATGGGTAAAAACGTTTAAGATACAACCCATTACGGGGGTTGCTGAAAGGGTGGCCTTCAGAGTCAGCTAAAATGTATGCCCCCTTTCCGAGGCAAGTCTGCACGATGTAAGGGCCTTGCCACATGGACTAAAACTTTCCTTTACCGTTTTTATCGTGGGCTTGGTCATAGGCGAGGACGAGGTCCCCTTCATGGAAAGTTCGAGGGTGAACATGTTTGTCATAATTGGCTTTGGAGCAGGTTTTGGCAGCTTCGATATTCTGAAGAGTGGCACGACGATCTTCATCGTCTTGTTCGAGGGACAGCAGATGGTGCTCTAGAGGGGAGGTATCTGGGAGAAGCTCAACGGCGATGTGCAAGGCAGGTATCTGACACTCAATGGGGAGGAAAGACTCTACACCGTGAACTAATGAAACGGGGTAAAACCAGTGGCGGTCTTGGTGGAGGTACGGTAAGCCCATAAGGCAGGGAATAGCATATGGTGCCAATTGGACTTATGCCGATCAACCGTTCATTGAAGTATGGTTTTCAGTATTTTGTTAACAGCTTCGACTTGACCGTTCCCTTGAGGGTAGTAAGCCGAGGAAAATTGGTGTTCAAATTTGAGAAAGGTGGATAGCTCGCGCCAAACGGAATCTTCAAAGTGTGAGCCATGGTCTGAGACTAACTGTTTAGGGACCCCGAATCGAGTGATATCATGGTTGAAAAAGAAACGGGCAGCAGTTTCAGCGGTACAGTTGAAGGTGGGCATGGCTTCCTCCCATTTGGTGAAGTAATCAACGGTGACAACGATGTGCTTATGGCCATTAGCAGATGAGGGTCTACACTCCATGAAGTCGATGGCCCACTTGCAAAAGGGACCAACGGTGACGACTGGGTGTAATGGAGCAGGTGGTGTCCGGGCCTTGGGGGGAAAAAGTTGGCAGTTATGCCAATGCTTGACCGCAGTGATGCAGTCAGTGAAAAGTGTGGGCCAGAAGTATCCGGCGTGGACGACCTTTTGGGCAGTGGCCATTCCTGAGAAATGGCCTCCGCAGGCACCGCTATGGCAATCATTAAGGACCTGTTCAGCTTCCTCGTGTGTAAGGAAATGACGAAGAATTGTGTCGACTCCTCGCCGGTAAAGGACATATCCTATGAGGAGGTAGCGAGAGGCCTGGTGACGGATACGACGACGTCCATTACGAGTGACTGTGGGTTGGAACTTCTGCATGCGCAGGTATAACAAGAGATCACCGTACCATGGGTCATCGGACGAGATAGTAAACAAGTGATTATCGGGTAACTCTTTGGAGATGGGTGGGGCCGGGATAAATGAAGGGAGATCAGTGATGAGCTGGGCAAGCGCAAGGGCTTTGGTGCTCTTAGTTGTTCGAAATGTGAGGTCATATTCTTGGACGATAATGACCCATGTAGCCACACAGCCTTGTAGTAGCCGCCGGTTTAAGAGATATACCATGGGGTTAGAATTGGCGATGACTATGGTATGACTCAGTAAAATGTAGTGTCGCAACTTTTGGACGAAAAAGACCACTGCTAGGGCTAGTCTCTCCTCGTATGGGTAACGTAGGGGTGGGTCAGACAAGGTCTCGCTGACGTAATAAATGACATGCTCTTGGCGTGAGGCGTCTTCTTGAACTAAGACTCCGGACACAGCATGCTCGGATGCCGAGACGTAAAGGATGAAGTCCTGAGAGAAATCCGGAGGGGAGATCAAGGGGGCTTGTGTGAGAGATTTCTTGAGGGCTTCGAATGCAGCTCCGGCTTGCTCGTCCCAGACAAAGGGTATGTGGGTACGAAGAAGGCGCAAGAAACCGTGAACGGTTGTGGCATAATCAGGAACAAAGCGTCGAAGAAAATTGGATCGCCCTTGCAGACTTTGGAGTTGTCGGAGCGTTCGAGGAGAGGGAAGGTCTAAGATGGCTTGGACTTTGAGGGGATCAACAGCAATTCCTTTCTGGGAAATAATGAAACCTAACAATCGACCTGCCGGAACACAAAAGATGCACTTGTGTGGGTTCAAGCGGATCTGATATTTGCGACAACGCAGAAAAATTTGCCGAAGGTCATCAAGGTGGTCTGATCGATTTCGGGAACGAGCTGTAAGGTCATCAAGGTAGACGAGCAAGATATGGACCAAATCATGAAAGCAATAGGTCATGGCCCGCTGGAATGTGGCACCATCATTTGTGAGGCCGAAAGGCATGACGCGATAGGCAAAGGTGCCCCATGGGGTAGTAAAAGCGGTTTTGTATTGGTCTTCCTTTCGGATTTGGATCTGATTGTATCCGGAAAAACCGTCCATGAACGAGAGGACTTCATGCCCCACACACGCATCGATGAGCTGGTTAATAAATGGCATAGAGAAATTGTCTTTGGGACAGGCGCGGTTCAAGTCTCGGAAGTCAGTGCATACTCTAAGGGTGCCTTGTTTCTTATTGACAGGAACAAGGTTTGAAACCCATGTGGTATAGGCAATAGGATAAATGAATCCTGCCGTGCGAAGCTTCTCAATCTCTGCCTTGACAGCTGGGAGTTTTGAGGGATGAATGGGGCACTGTTTCTAACGAACGGGGGGTACATCAGGCCATGTGTCAATGTGGTGCTCTATAATGGCAGGGTCAATACCAGGCATTTCGGTATAGGACCAGGCAAAGACATCATAGAATTCTTTGAAAAGTGTTTTGTATTCCTTAATCTCCTGCTCAGTGCAAGATGCTCCTAAAGCGATGAGTTCGGGGGTGCCTCCGGGGGCAGCGATATCAATTTTGATGACAGGTGAGATGTTGGCCATGTTACCCTCTTCGAAGGCGTCAGGAGCAGGAATAGGGTCCTTGAACCAGTTGACCTTGGGAGGAAGGAAGTCTTTGGATTCAACTGCAAATTGGGTAGCAGTGTTAGAGGAAGATTCATCTGGGAGGAAGTAGGAACGATGGTGCATGTCATCCCAGGGATAATCTGGGGTAGTGAGAGCCTCGAGGATCTCCTCATCAGTACAGAATATCTGTGTCGTCAAATCGGTTGACGAGGGAGTAGTGACCGAAGAGATCATATAAATGGTATGAACCACTTCGGAAGGGGAAGAGACCGGGGAATGGATTTCTTCAATGGTGACGGGTGTCGTCTCAAGATCCAGATTGTTCATCTCAAAGAGAGTGGTATTGACCTCTCCGAAAGGGGAAGAGACTAGGGAATGGATTTCCTCAATGGTGAGGGGTGCCGTCTCAAGATCCAGATTGTTCATCTCAAAGAGAGCTATTCTATACTCGGGGAGATCGGGACAGTGATGTCAGTAATGTCCGTAGACACCGCATAAGGCACAGGATTGGTTAGTGCGCAGGGATTTGTCGCGAGGCATAGGGGTTGAATCTAGATGGACAACTGGGATAGTGGGGTCATCGTCAAGCATTTTCATGTATTCCTGTAAAGCCGGTAAGTGAGGACATAGGTGAGTCGCATGGCCCAATTCATCGCACAGCGCACATTTGGAAGGAGCATGAAACACAGTGGGGTTTTTTACTGTCATAGCAGGTGGGACAACAGTGTAAGGTTGGGGGCCTCTGCCCCCAGTGGGTTTGGTAAGAAGAGGGGGGAGGTTCGTGGAGGACGATGGGGTAGTGATACCGGGAGGTGGTTGACGAGTAGTGGCAATGGGTTGCACCGGTTGCAGGATGACATTTGGTGTCGGCGGGGGAACGGGAGGCGAAAGATACCAAACGGGTAGTCCTAAGGTTAACCTAGGAAGGCTAAGTGTAGCCATGACTGGGGCGCTAACTACTCCTGAGGGAGGAAAGAGGAAAGGAATGGTATGGATGGGGGTAGCACCAATGTGACTAGGTACCAAAGGGGGTTGAGGCAACAAGGGTGGTTGGTTAGTAGGAGTTCGCGTGTTATGGGACAGGGTACATAGGTCGGACACTTCAGTAGCCGGTGACGGGGGTGGAATAGATGGGAAGGTTGATGTCATTGGTGCGTCTGAGTAAACTCCGGGATCCATAGAAGAAACGACTAAGGTGGTTGCAGTCATTGGTGCGTCAGAGTGAACGCCCGTCCCCAAAGAAGAAACAAATGAGGTGGTGGCATCTGAAACAGGTTGTTCAATCATGGGGAGAACATTTTCAGGTGCCGCAGGGGCATTAGGATCATGGTAAGTGAGTTGGTCAACCTTGACCACACGTCCCTCATGGGGGAACATCATGGTGCAAAAAACAGTAGAAGCAACTGCTCGCATGGAATACATGTAGCTACGGCCAAGTAAAAGGTTATAATCAAGCTGTGCATTGATAACCTCAATGTTAACGAGGACGATTTTGCCAGCCAGCTAGAGGGGGACATTAGTTAATAGGCCTTGTGGTTGAGCTGAACGGCCGTCGTAGGCTCGCAACGCAGTAGAGGACTGCTGGAGAGGGGGGGATCCCATTTGCTGCCAGATGGAGGTGGGCATGACACATGTAGAAGCACCTTCATCAATAATGCATCGATGGACGACAAAATTTTGAATGGAAACAGAAATTTGGAATGCCAAAGTGGAAGGCAGGCGAGGTTCAGATTGGTCCAAATCAAATGCCATTAACTGCGAATCATTTGGATCGGTAGCCCCAATGGCTGAGAGTAAAGTCTTGCGCTGCGAAGGACAGTTTTCTAAGACTTCTAACGCAGACATGGCTACGGGGGATTGGGCTAAGTCATCAACAATGTTGTAGTTTGACACAGCCCGCGCATTGGGATTATTGTTGATATGGCGAAGTGGGAAACATGGCGCTTTGGGAGCGCCATCTAGTGGAGGTGGAGGTATACGTAACGCCTGATCAGTGGGATGAGCGTTAGTAGGTGTATCAGCGGGAGGGGCTTCAGGGGTGGAACCATATTGGTTCCGCCGGGTCTGGAGGTTGATCTCCTCGGAGGACATCATCAACAAATGGTGGGTACCTGAGTCAAGTGTGGGTTGATCAGGAGCAGCGTAAGTGATTAGTTGTTGGGTTGGTGCGTTGGCTTGAGGAGGAGCCAATGGTTGGGTGTTCACTATGCCTTGGGTTGGTAAGGGGTTTTGCAGCACCAAAGGTGGCTGCTGAGGTTGTGGCGGGTTGGGCGATGCTTGAGGAGCTGTCTGCCCTGGGTGGTGTACATCCACAGCCAAAAGTTGCCGAACTCGCTCCATATGTGGACAAAAATGTTGTGTAGTGGCCATAGACCCCGCAAACAGAACAAGGGAAGTTGGTTCGCAAATTAGGGTTTTTAGCCTGCTTGGGCGGGCGATCAGGGTTTTGGTTAACAGGGGGCGCATTATTATTAGCAGGGGGATTAGGGTGTTGACCAGCTTGCTCGGTTGGTTCGTTGTTCCCACGATTTCGGCCTCTGCCATGGTTTTGTTGGCCCTGGTTGCGTTGGTTGTTCTGGTTTTGCTGCGGGTTTTGTTGAGCGTAAACTTGCCCTTGGATAGTAGGTGGATTCTGAGGTTGTGCAGGGGCTGGAGCAGGCTGCGGTGGATGATACGTAGGTGGAGGCTGCGCAGGTGCAGCAACCTGAGGGTGTTGCTGATAGTGCTGTGGAGCGGGTTGTAGGTTTGCCGCAGGGGTTGGCTGTGGCGGGTAGTAAATGGGTTGGGCTTGTGACGGCGCAAGAGCTGGTGCTGCCTGTTGGTGATAGTAGGGCTGAGGCGCGACAGGGGGGGGCGTAAGTGGGAGTCATATGACCGAAACACTGAGGTGGACATGAGGGTCCATGGGTATGGTGTTGATGTGTCATGGGAGCATACGGGTTGGTTGCTCCAGACTGTGAGGTAGCCCGTGAAGGGTCTAGGCCAGGGGTAGGATGGGCTATGGAAAATGGTTGAGGCTGCGAAGAGACACGGCCAATGATGCCGTTGGCAGCGTGGGATGCCCCTGGCGCATCGTGCTGGGATGAATTGTCACGAGGGGCGTCAGGTATAATGGTATAGAGATAACCTGACTGGGCGTAAATGAGATCGAATTGCTGGGCCTTAAGGATGGCCTCTTCTTCAGACGGGGGTCGTTCGGCTGCTACATCCTTAGCAATGATGGGAAGGAGGGATTTGAGGAACCAGTCTAGGAAGATTCGGTCGTCCAACTTGATCTTGCATAAACTACGGCGTCGACGCCATTCATGAATGTGGTCTGTGATGTGGGTAGCCGTGTTTTGTCTGCATGATAGTAGGATCTCAACGCCTGCGTCATAGCGGACAGGTAACTAGAAGAACTGTAGGTAGGTCGAGGCAAGGGAAGTAAAGGTAGCATGGGTTCCATGGGGTTGTTCGATATACCACTTGGCAGCAGAGCGAGTGAAAGTGCGCTGTAATAAACGGAGGCGAATAGAGTCGTCTACTATGGAGTTGGAGGAACACCATAGATGGAAGGACATGATATGGTTATGTGGGTCCTCACCTGCCTTTCCCTCGAACTTAGGGATGTCAGATGGGAGCTTGGTGGGCATGTGAGGCCACGCAGGGTTGTGTCGAATGGGTTCGTTGGTTAATCTGGCTAGGTCAGGCAGGTTGAGGCTAGCCATGAATGGAAAACTGGACGACGGATGTGACACGGTAGTGGGTTGGACCAAGTTGGGGCCGATGCCCCCAAGTGGAGGGGTCATGTGAGGGAGGTTGCCCCAAAGTGGGGGAACTAAGGTGGTATAGGATGGTCCTGCCCCACCATGGGTAGTATGGGTCACTAATGGAGTGGGGATCGGTATTCCCGCTGCGGGAATAGGTGCCGTGAGGGAAATGGTAAATGGGGGCCCCGTGGAGGGCATACCCGTAGCCTGTGTGATAACTGGTGTAGTGGTGGATGTGCCACCAACGGTCCCGACCAATATGGGAGTAGGAGTCACGCCAGCCATGGGGCTAGTAGGGGCAGTGTAAAGGGGGTTCTCAGACTCTTGCTCAAAATCAAAGGTAAAATAAGGGGCGTTAGTATCTGGTGACGAAGTCCTATGTCACTGACGAGTGGAGTCAAGTGACAAGGCTCGAGATCTATGATGAGTGGTATCAAGTGATGATGATCTGTGGTGATGACGGGTAGTGTCAAGTGAACCATGTTGTGGGGGCTCACCTCTGAGGCGCCGAGAATGTCTCGGGGACTCAATGGTGACAAATGGAGTTAAATCTCTGTGGGTTGGGGTAACTACAAATCAGCTCAAAAACTCTAATGCAACTGAGTGTGCAGAAGGAGAGCTCAAAAAATAGGGTGCTCAGGCCAACAACCAACTCAAAACACCTACTGTAACTGTGTGCGACAATAGGCGAAGTGTCAACAAAAATGGTCAGAATACCAACAAGCAACAGGTTTGCTAAAAATAGAAAACGGTGGACTCACTAAACCAAAAGGAGGTAAGGGAGCATGCAAACACCTAACTAGTAGTATCATGACTCAACTAGACATATCCTCTGCAAGGTGATGAAATCCAAGTCAGATAATATGAATCGGAAAGCCAAATGGCTAAGGTACCCCCCTACCGGGAGGGACACCGGGTAGTCAAATCCTAGAAGAATGGCAACTAAGATACCCCACTCATGACATGTCCAGAAAGGTAAATATGCCGCTTGGTCCTTTAACCACAATACCCCTATACAGGGATATCCCAAGAACTGCAAAAGGTAGCCCTTCAGTTACTGAATGGAGTTCGGTATTCCACTCAGACCTCCGGAACCAATCTCACAACTTCAACCCTCCTAAGGGAGAGGCCCTCTGATAAACCGGTTGTGACCGTGTCAAAAAATACTAAGGGATTTTGGTTCCTTAATAGACAACAACTATGTCTCAAGTGTACGTAACCGAGGGGTGTTTTTGGAAGCCTATCCCCCCGATCCTACCTAACTACAAAAATTCTTTTGTGTTCCCCAAGTGGGGTTAGAATGTTGGTTGAGTTAAGTAGTTTTTAAGTCTCACTTTGAATTAGGTGATAGATTGTGTGCTTGTGAGGTTATGAACCCAGAAGAGAAGTGCCAGGGAAGCTTCCTAACAATAATAATACTGAATGAAAAAACTTTTACCATGCAAAATTATCTGAATAAACAATGCGGAAAAATTTTAAAACACAATGCTGTAAAAAGTTAATGGGAATAATGGTGCAGAAAAGGCTGTAGGACTGCAGGTAGGACAGATGGCTGTGCAGGTGCAGGAAAAAATGACAGCAAAGGGGCTGGATTCAAAAGCAAGAACAAGTGCAAAATTCAAGTCGGATCGGTGGTTGGACCACGGGTTTGAAGGAAAAAGGCGCGCTCAGATCGTGGCTTTCTGGTCGACAGCGGCGGTCAAACCGCGGGTTTGAAGGAAACAGGTGCGCTCATATCGCGGCTCTCTAGTTGACAGCTGCGGTCGGACCGCGGGTTTAAAGGAAGCAGGCGCGCTCAGCGCGCAGCTTTCTGGTAGACGGCGGCAGTCGGACCGTGGGTTTGTAGGAAACAGGCGCACTCAGGTCACAGCTAAGGGCTGGACAGTCGCGGTCGGGTTGCAGCTAAGGGATGGATAGTCGCGGTCGGGTCACAGCTAAGGGCTGGACAGGCGCGGTCGGGTCGCAGCTAAGGGCGGAAAAGGCGCGATCGGGACGCGACTGCGAAGGAAAAAATGGCGATTTACGGCGGCCGAAAACGACAGCCGAAAGGACAAAATGGAAAATAAAACTAAAATAAAACCAGTGGAGTCGCCAAAACTGTTGCTAGGGTTTTATCCCTAGCTTGTACGAATGAGTACCTACTAAGGACAATGGATTCCTTAGTATCAGTTCAATGAAATGTAAATTAAAAGCTATAACTGAAATAAAAAACTAAATCTAAACAAGTTCATTAAGTAAAACAGTAAAATGTAAACAGTAATTTTGTATTAATCTGACCTTCAATGTGAAGGTTGGTGAAGCCCTTTGCGGTGATCCGAGTCGGTAGCTCCGAGCTTCAAGCTGCTTCTTCTCTTTCTCCAATGGTGAAAATGGGCCAAAAGGGGCTCTCACGGTGAAAGTAGCTCAATGGTGAGCTAGGGTTTAACGAGAAATTTTGGCAGAGGCAGGATACTTGTGATTGTGGATTTTGAATAAGGGGTCTCCATCACTTATTTATAGTTGGAAACCATGCGGTTTTTAGGGTTAGGGTTTCAGCTGTTTAGGGTTTCAGCTGTTTAGGGTTTTTTCCTCATTTTCCTTATTATTTTATATTTTTTATTCCTTTTTGGAGATTTTTTCTTTTTTGGAGGAGTTTTGGATATTTTTAGAGGAAAAGAGGGTTTTATGGCCTTTTGGAGGCACTTTAAGCCTTTTGGAGGCTTTTTGCATGGTTTTATGGGTTTTTGATGGAAATATGGTAGGAAAATGGACAAATGAGCCATGTAATGGGGTAGATGAGGTAGTGAAACTTTTTTGGGTGTTAACACCACTGAATTTTTCCCGAATAAAAAATCTCCTTTTCTAAAACCCTTTTCATTTTTGTTTTTCTACCCATTACCTGAAAAAAAATTGTGTATGGTTGTCACCCTCTCCGGAGCAAATAAACAAATGGAAGAAGAACTTGTTGTAATCAAGTACAAAATCGAGGATCTAGATCAAAAATTTCTCAGCCTCAATCTTCATCATTCACTCATGAACAATGGTTTCCATCCTGAGTCTTCTGCAGACACTGGGTTCTTGTCGTCTAGCAACTTTCGTGGGCCGAAGCTGGATTTTCCTCACTTCAATGATGATGATCCAACTGGATGGATTTATAGGGAAGAAAAATATTTCCTTCTGCATAACAATGTTGACATCAATAAAGTCCCACTTTGATCCTTTCATTTGGAACATGAAGCACTTCAATGGTTCCATTGGTACATCAAGGCTCATGTAGAGCCAAACTGGACAGATTTTTTGCAACTCCTTTTGTAGTGATTTGGCCCTAGTTCTTTTGATGACTTCACAAAAGCACTCACCAAACTTTGCCAAAATGACACTGTGTGAGAGTATCAGACAAAATTTGAGAACCTATCCAATCACACCCTGGGATTTCTTGATGCATTCTACTTGAGTTTTTTTATCAGTGGTCTAAAGGATGCAATACAATCTGAGGTTAAAATGTTTTTCCCCAATACAATGATGGAATCCCTAGGGTTGGCTAATATAGAAGAGGAAAAGATCAAGGCTCAACAATGCTCCAAATCCACTGTTGTTCCATTCAGACCTATGGTTCCCCAATGAACCCAAAATCTTCCAGCTCCTAGAACCACTCCTATCAAGCATTTTTCTACAATAGAGATGTGGGAATGTCAGTGAAAAGGGATTTGTTATAATTGTGACGCAAAATTCACCTGGGGACATAGATGTGTTGACCAAAAGATCTATCTCTTGGATGTGGATTCTCCACCTGCACCTGAAATTTTTTATGATGCTCAAGATCTAGTGGATGATGATGGTGACATTCAACAACTTCCTTCTCCAGACGACTAACCATAGATATCTCTCCATGCCTTAGTTGGAGTCACAACTCCACAAACCATGTGGATCAGAGGGTCCTTCAAAAACCTCCCTTCTACAATACTCATTGATTCTAGTAGCACTCATAACTTCATTGACCCGAGGATTGCCAAACAAACTAATTGTTTTGTCCATCCTTGCTCCAGCTTTAAAGTCATGATTGCCAATGGGGGAACCTTACCTTGCAAAGGGAAGTGTTGTAATGTGTGCATATATATGGGGGATTATAACTTACTCTTTGATATGTTTTCCTTGCCCTTAGGTGGATGTGATGTGGTTTTGGGTGCTCAATGGTTATGCACACTTGGACCCATTTTATGGGATTTTGCTGAACCTAGATGTAGTTTTCAATCAATGGTACCAAACACACATTGTGGCACTTACAACTAGGGTCTCTTAGCCTCATCAGTTTGCATTTAATGGAAAATATTCTTAAGAAAAGTTCACATGTTTTCATCACTCAGCTGCATTTTATTCAAATGCAACCTTTAGCAGTCTCAACTACTGCATTGGTTCTCCAACAAATTTTGGATTGATATGCATGTGTGTTTTCTAACCCAGTGGGATTTCCACCTTCTTGACCCAAGGACCATCGTATTCCGCTCCTTCCTGGAAGCCACCCTTCCAACATCAAGCCCTATCGCTACCCATTTCACCACAAGACAGAAATTGAGATGCTTGTTCACTACTTACTGAAGCAAGGTGTTATTCGCCCTAGCACTGGTTCCTTCTCTTCATCGGTCCTTCTAGTCTGGAAAAAAATGGGTCATGGCGCCTTTGCATCGACTTTCAAGCACTTAATGACATCACAATCAAGGATAAATTTCCAATTCCCATTGTTGACGAGCTTCTGGATGAGCTGCATGGTGCTCATTTTTTCTCCAAGTTGGATCTTCGTTCTGGGTATCACCAAATTCGGGTCCATGCTGATGATATCCCTAAAATAGCTTTCCCCACACATGATGGTCATTATGAATTTTTGGTCATGCCATTTGGCCTCACAAATGCTCCTTCCACATTCCAGGCATTGATGAATAAAATATTTTGGCCCTACTTGTGAAACTTCATTCTGGTCTTGTTTGATGATATCCTGATCTATAGTAAAACCTGGGCTGAGCATCTCCAACATATGGATCTTGTAATGCAACTTTTATGTGATCATCATCTCTGTTCCAAACAATCTAAATGTGTTTTTGGGCAAAAGGAAGTAGAGTATCTCAGGAATATTGTTTCAGCACAAGGGTTTCATGTCGATCCTTCCAAAATAGATGCCATGAAAAATTGGCCACAACCTTAGACCTTGAAGAGCCTCCATGGGTTTTTGGGACTTACTGGCTACTACAGTAAGTTTTTCAAGGATTATGGGAAGATTGCAGCTGCATTAATATCTCTACTAAAAAAGGATGCTTTTGCATGGACACCTGTTGTTGAGTGTGTGTTAACCCAAAAAATCCCTCAATGATCTCTACATGGCCTACACCACCCAAATATATCTATGTACAACCCTCATTTGACCCCCACACCCTTACAAACACTCAAAAACATGAAAAAGGGCTTAAAAACCCCTAAAAATAGCCAAAATAGCTCTCATAGGGGATAAAACCTCCAAAAGCGGGCTAAAACCCCTCAAAGGAGCTTAAAATCCCCCAAGGAGCTCAAAATTGGGAGAAAGGGGCTTAAAGCACAGAAAAAGGGGCTAAAGCCCTAACCAGGGGCTTAAAACACTAAATCTCTAGAAAAATATATAAATAGAGGGGTGAGGGTTACTCTCAAAACACTCCTTCTTTCCCTATCGTTATGCTACCTGTGTGAGTGCCTTGAGACCCTTTGCCTCTCAAGTCATTCACCCCTCTCCTCCATTGCTCCACTAGCCAATACTCCATCAAATAGAGAGGTTCCTCCAAAGCTAGGGAATGGTGGCCCATTTCCACAAAAGGGCTGAAGGTATAACCATTTATTTCTATCAATAGTTTAGTTTTATGGTTTATTTTGTTTGCAGGTTTGTTTGCTAATGGTTTGCTGTAGGTTTTCCCTTGATATCTTGCAGCCATATTTTGTTTTCTAACCATTTATTGTAGGGTTTTCATAGCTTATCTATAACATTTATTTGCAGGTTTTCTTCCACATACAAGAACCCTACCCTTTCGTCCTATAGACGGAAGGTCACTGTTGATGCCTATAGCTAGGGAGAAATCCCTACTACAGAACTGGCGACCATACCAGGTCGATCCCACAGGATCCCTGGATTTTCTTTTCAAGTTTCAATTTTTATTTATATTTTCTTAACCTAGGTCAAATTTCTATTAAATATAGTTTAGATATTTCTTTTTCTCCATTTTAGTTCACAGTCGAGCCTCCTTAAGGCCAAACCAAGCCCGTTCGGCCATAGTACAAGTTACTGTCAGTTGTTCCCAGCTCAAGTTAAAAAAAATTCAAGTTTTCGGGCTAGGTTGCACTTATCAGGATGAAAGGGGTGACCATGTCACTCATTTAGGCCTAAAAGGGGCGACTTCCCTATGAAGGAGAAGATCACTCCTATTTTCAGTTTCTGAGTGACCCCCTTGCCTGATTTTGGGAAAATTTGGCAACCCCCTCGCCACATTTGCCTCGAAAAGGGCGATCTGTCTTAGATTAGGTTTTTTAAGCTGTCTGGACTATCAGTGCAGCTCAGCCTAGTAATTCTACCATAGTTCAGATTCATTTATGGCATGTTTTAAATTTTATGTTCACAATTTACTGGTTTCATAACCAACTTACCCATGTTATAAGTTCTACAATAAACCAACAAATCTCTGTGAAATATTCATAAGCCATACAAGAAGCCACCAAGTGAGTAACATAAATAAAATGGACATGTACACAACCATACCAAATAATATAACCAAACTCAGTTCATGACGTTGAGCCCACCATTAAAATTTATTAATTTACACTAATTCAAACACTTGTACTCTTTGAGGATATAAGTCCCTAACTGCCTTAACCATGGGAAGTACTTGGGCCCAGCCCTTAAAATCATTGTAAGGAGTACCATGGGAACCCCAAAGTAGCTGGATGTTGAGAAAAATTTCCAAGAAAAATGGGTGACAACCCCCACCGATTGAATAGCACTCCCATGAGGAAAAATCCAAGTGTTGTCTCCTGGCAGTCTTGGTGGTCAAGTGACCACCTGAAATCCAATAGGAAGCCACTAAAACCAGGGTCTAGAACATCAATATCTGATTTCACCAACTGATATACCAACCAGACAAAATTGATCCTCCATGCTCTTCCTCACGCCTAAGAGGAAACCCACCACAGTTCAGGTCCTTGAACCAACACCGTTGAGACCATTCTCGATGACCCTCTACCCCATTAGAAGGCCACATAGCCTTTGATTCAGACTTAGAATCATATCAATTTGAGCCATATTTACACACTGCACCATCTAGCCCCATGGCTGGTGAAAACCCATATCCATTTTTTGGCTTGGTGATCGGCAGTTGACCCACGTCCATAGCCCACACCACCATCAACACCCCTGCTGATGGTCCTAGCACCATCATGCAGACTGTCATAAGTCAGTTACCAACACCCATACTTACCAATCAAACTGTCCCACTTGGAATTCTTGGGGGCAGTGGCCCATCCACTCACATTGTCCCACTTGGCATGCCTGGGGGAAGTGGCCCTTCCACCTACATTGTCCCTCCTATCATACATGGAGGCACTGGCCCTTCCACTCACACTGTGCCTCTTACCATACCTGAGGGCAATGGCCCATCCACAATTGTGCCACAAGTACCCCCAGTCATGCAGGTACATCATATTCCTGTGAACCCCACCACCATTGTTGGCCCATCACACATCAACCTTGGTTCAAACATCCCTTTCATGGCATGCCTCAACCTACCTGATTTGGCTAGGTTAACTAGTGACCCCATCTGTCATCAAACCTTTTGGCCTCCCATGCCAACCAATCTCCTCTCAAACATTCCTAAGTTTGAAGGGAAGGTAGGGGAGTTCCCCCAAAACCATATCATGACATTTCACCTATGGTGCTCATCAAACATCATCATAGATGATTTGATCAGACTTATACTATTCCAACACACCCTCACAGGTGCCGCAGCCAAGTGGTACATTGAGCTACCACAAGCAAAGTACCCAGAATTCAACTCCCTGCCATGTATGATGAAGGAGTGGAAATATTTCTATCTTGCCACCAAAACACTGCAACCCAAATCACTGACCACATCCACGAGTGGAGGCGATGTCACAGCTTGTGCAAGATCAAGCTTGATGATAGGATCTTCCTGGATTGGTTCTTGAAAACATTGCTTCCAACTATAGCCAAGGACATCGCCTCTGAACGTCCCCAAACAGAGGAAGAGGCCATCTTCAAGGCCCAACAGTTTTATCTCATTTACGCATAGTCTAGATACCTTTACACCATCATTCCAGACGCTCCTTGTTATCTCTAGGGTTGTTCCTAGTTTTTATTGTGTAATTTTGAGTTTCCTTTGATTTTGCCTTGGTTGGTTTTCAATTCTTTTTTGGATTTTTATGCTTGATTATTAACCTTTAGTCTCCTGAAGATATCTTAAATCATCAGAAATCTATTCAGTGAATAAAACTTTGTGTTTGTGTAAGGATTTATGCTTTGTATGGTAAAAATCATAAACTGATAGCAGAAGTCCCAAGCTGGCAGCGCAATGAGAGCTTGC
>LPNX010794667.1:242366-292723 GCA_001517045.1 Pseudotsuga menziesii | reverse complement strand
CCTTCCAAGAACTTACAATCCTTTTCTCTGGAGAGTATCCTGTCTTCAAATGGAGCAGACAATTTTTCTGGATGATTGCAAGCCTTGGAGACTCAGCCCTTTTATAGTAGTGCCAAAGGAAAAATCCTAATCCTAGGGCAGCTGAAATTTAGCTAATACTTGGGAAACAAGTCTAAAAAGAAATCTGGAATTTCCGATTTTTATAAAAATCTTGAAATCGGGAAACCTCAGAAAAAACTGAAATAAATCAGAATAAATTCTGATTTCCTTATTTAGCTCAAATTTATTACTGCTATTATTTTAATCAACTATAATCGGTCCATTAACAATTATAATTGATTAACATTATTCTATATGTATTTGTATCCAAATCCTTATTTAAATGCGTATAATGCCATGACTTAATTAATCACATTGTTTGGCATATTTTAATCATTACATAATTGTAATCTTGCGACAGTATTTGATATCATAATCATAATGCACGTATGTCCAACTTAATTATTGTAATTAGACGTCTCTAAATCCAACAGCTCCGGCTCCGGCTCCAGCTATGGCGGCGGTGGTGATGATGATAATGGCCATAACCATAACCAGCACGGTTATCGAGATTACGCGAATCGTCTTGTGGATCTTATCTTTGGCAGTGTTAAGGGTAACAATAACCTAATAACAAGAACCCTAACAACAATGGCGACGATGACGGAGACGAAGATAGCCATCGGCATCCTCGAGTAGGAAGCTATTTGGACATTGGCGATGGTTCAGGCACTTACTCTTATGGGCGTGCTTATTTGCACTTCTTGCTTGACGCTTTAACCAATCATCCGGATACTGTGCATGTCGTGGACGGCTCTTATTTCGAAAATATGGATTTGCAATATAGCGCAGATCCTAAGTACCTCTTCCGCTTTGCCTCCAATGGCAAGGTTTTTGCAAGGCTATACGTTGATCTGCCTCCCCATACTTTTCCCTTTTGTGTTGAGTGCAATTATAATAAATAATTTTCCCTTTTGTGTTGAGTGCAATTGTAATAATCGCAACAATAAATGAAACTCTAAAATTTTATTGTGGATTAGTTCAAACTAGTTGTTTCAAGTTCTTGTTCATTTTTAGTTGAATTAAGGTGGCCAACCTCATATTATAATTAATGTTTGAGAAAACCTATATATAAAGAATAAGGATATATAGTGAGGTTTTTTTTGAAAAAAATAGAAAAATAGCAATAAAATTTATAATATTATAATGTTATAGGATAATGTTATAATTATTAGTAATAAAATCTGAATTTTTAATTATTAATTTATTGATAAAAATATATGTAAAATAATTATATTTTTTTATATATGTATATAAAAAAAATAAAAATTGATTACAATTATATTAATCACAATAATTCAAAAATTTACAAAGAGAAAATATCCTTAGTCACTATTTATGGCCACAAAATACAAACTTTAATTATCATCAAGATCCACATACTATTCAAAAAATAAAAAAAATAGGACCGAGAGAGCACAAAGCTTTGACCTTTTGCTTCACATATCATTGGAAAATGGGGAGAACATGGAGGTTTTGCACCATTACTACTGTCTAGAACATTCACTACTTTCTTTTTCATACTCTCCTTGAGTGGCAATGTCTACATTATCATATGCATTTGGATCAGAATTCATTGATGTAGTTTATTCTTCCACGGATGGTGGAGTATCTTTGCTTTCATGAATAATGATGATCCCAAGCACATCAAAGAGGGATGAAGGCTTATCATCTTCAATTCTGGTGATTGAGGGAGTTTTTGACTTCCTAAAAACTTTACACGATTGGAGAGTCATCATTTTAGCTTGAATTATGCTTTACCACAAATTCCCACAATTCTTGCATGAAAGAATTAGTGGAATTCACATATTTAGTGTGTGTAATAGGTGTTGTTGAGAGTGGTGTGGCTGGTGTTGATGCAAAATATGGGATGTCGACTAGAAGCTTGACCTGAAGGGTTGATGGGTAGCACTACTCTCTCCTTCGATGTGCTTCCACGCAGAAATTGTGCTATAGACCCAAGGTAAGATTTAAACTCTTTACATGAGAGTCTAGGTGGAACATAAAATGGAGGAAGAGAATATGGTTGGGACATCAGATGCATTGGATGGTTGAGGCTCTTCTTGAAATGAACTCCTCTCTAGATCATCTCCTCCACTACTAGCCTTACTCGTCTCTAGGCCATATCTGCCTTCGAGGTATTGCATTATTGTCCTTCATAAAGAAACGGACTATTTTCTTCAACGAGAGCTGTTAATCCATCTGATGTGACTTCAATCACATTATACTTAGACCAATCAACCAATAGGATCCCTTTCGAAGTTGCTTTTCATATTAAAGCAACATCTAATGGAAAGAACATTTTTTAAACCATAGTTGATGAGTGGGACTTGACTTGTGTTGTGTTTTTAAAATGTTGAAAAGCATTAGGATCACCCACTTTTGTCCCTTCCCATACTGTCTTAAAACATTTGATGGACATTCTTTCTATCCTTACAAACTCATTGTAGCATGCCGTATTGAATGGGGTGTAAAAACAATCATAGTGGATGTTGAGGTAGTAGACATGTCTATAAATTACAATTTTCTATTAGGACATAGTTGGACACATGCAATTATAGCTATAGTATACTCAGTGTCCCAAGTAATTTGGTTCCCTCATCAGGCGAATATCATCATGATCAACCAATTAGATTATTGCATGCCTCAAACTATTGTCTAGTTGAATGTTCCTTTCATTAGGGATGCTCTAAAAGAGGTTCAAGAATTGGGGTAGGATTGTTCAAAGATGATTCCCTCATAGGAAAATTTATGATCCCCCTACCAATATTCAACCTGTAAACTGCTCCATATTTCACGAGTACATTAGAGGCTCCATTAATAGTTTTTTCTATCTCCACCACAACGAATGGTTCTGCTTCATCGAATGGAGCTATGAAGGAGGACACCTTAGTACAAAATAATGAAGGAAAGGTGATAAATCCTATAGATCTTGGTGAAGGCACACATAGTACACCCCTATCTGTTGTAGAAGTGTCATACCTAGCTATTCAAATGGATTTAATAGATTCAGAATAAAGTCTTCCCTTAGAGGAGGAATATGATCCGGTTACTTGGCCCTTTGGGGATGTGATCTCTCTGAGCTCACATGACTTGTTGGAAACAATTTTATCATCACATGAATCTATCCTTGAAGTTGTGAAAATTTGGTTGCACCCACCTAAGGACATCTTTTGTAGGGCCACTAGGTGCATTCTTAGTTTAAATTTACCCAAGTATAGGAGCATGCTTTGCAACACATTCCTCGATATTATCAGGTATATTTGGAAGCTTGCATATAGGTTTAGGTTATCCCTTTGTGAAGATGCATTTGAACCTTTTGCAACCCAAATATTTCATAGGGTCGAACTTGTTGGAAATTGGTGGGCTAGCCCATCATTCTAATAGAAGAGCCTACTAAACATGGACACCATAGTTAGAACCCGATTTCTATATCGTTTCCCATGTTGAATTATTACCATAGGATTGGGAGCCTAATTAGTCCCACCATGAATTGGAAATTGAGACCACATAATTTCTTCCACACAATTCTGATCATTTTTGGAGGGGCTCCCTATTTTGTGTTAGTTTACATAAGCATGTGTTAAAATATCCGCATGAACATTTGTGATTATTGTTTGAGTGCTTATTACTTATGTTGCATATTTTCCTTTGCATTCAAATTTTGCTCAATGACGCCTATAAAGCATTGCTTCTGTTTAGTTGACCTATACATGTGTGATATATTTGATTCGAGTAGTTGATAGACCATGATTCATTGTGATTAATTATTTTGTTGTTTTCCACAAGAATTGACATGAATTAAACAACATTTCTGTTAAATTTTTGAACCATTGATCTACAGGAAAATAATACGAAAGTTGTAGGAAGGGAATTATGCAGTGGAATAATCAAAGAGAATGCACATTGAATAGGTAATTCATGCCACAAATTTTAGATAAATTGGACAAGAATTGCTGAGATAATCACAACATTAAACTTCATTCATTAATCAATAATACAATGATTATACAATAAATAGAATTCAAAACATGGGGATAAGATTCGAATCTACTAGCTCAAGCTAACTGAATAATTAACTCAGTGTGTGTAAATCACTATTGGAACTCACTATTCTAACTCCATATGTCTAAATCAGTCTACAATCAGTTAACTAATGAGGTAGGTGGGAAAAAGGTGCCATTGTCCTTTCATGCATGAAAAACTAACGCTAGGATAAATGAAAGTAATATAACTGATTGTAACTGAAGGTTAACTCAGTATAATTGCTTACCAACCATGACCAACTAATAGAGGCTACTGGTGGAACTCAGAGTGGTCTCCTATAATGTAGGAATTAGTCTTAGAGGTACATAAACTCATGCATGCACATACAGTAAGTGGAAGATAACCTCTATGTGTATTCCCTTCACTCTAGTACAATAATAATGACCCCCTAAGTTAGAAAAATAGACAAAATAGACTATAATGGACAAAGGAGGATTAATTAATCCTAACACCCCCCCTTAATCCTAACTGTGGACAACTTGGTCCTTGACAACTAGACCAAAATTCACCCATACAATCTAAAATGACATAAAATACTTCTTAGTAAACTACATAAAATGGGGAAATATCATAGGAAACCCGTCCCCCTCAAAATAAACAGGAATCAGAAAACAAGCTATACTTAGGAGAATTTTTTTCTCTTTGAGCAAAACTTTGTGAAAAAATTGCTGCAATTTGCAACTCAGTGGAGCAGCCATGTAGAATCATGGTTCTTCTGTACATCAGTATCCTAGGACTATGCATGTGAACCTTTGCATCTTCTTTCAATATGTTGAATGTTTCTTGTGTCTCTTCTTTCTGGAGAAGGAATGGAATGATCCATTTTTTTCATTAGTAGGCCAAATTGTGGATCAATCTTCATCATCAAGTAGCATCTCTATAGAAGTTTGTTGCACCAATTTATAGGTAGTGAAGCTATGTGATAGAGTGCAACATGTTCATTCTGATACTAGGACCTCATTCTTCTTCTATCATCTGGATCCCCAGAAACATTCCTAGCTTTTTTAATGAGCTTTTGATCCCATTTAGGCTTCTGTTTTGGAGCTAAATCTGGATGTAGATAATCTTGAGGTACAATCCCAATATAAAAATCACGTTGATATTGTTCCTCATCTTCTGAAACTAAAATATTAGATAACATATCATTATCTGCAAATGGATATGGAAGAGAGTATTTACCTTCCCTTTTAAATGGGTGTTGAGATTGTACCAGAGATGAGTATGGAAGAAGGTGTGATAATTAATATGACTTGGAGGCATGGTTTGCAACACCTTTCTCTATAATATTTCCACTTGAGATATATGAGATCTCCACCGAATTAGGACCAAATACAACTTGCTTTGGAGATTGAGTATGAGCCATAGGATAAACATATAAAAAATTTGCTGCAAGAGAGGGAACATAGAGTACATTCTTGAACTCTCCATGCTGGATTTTAATAGAACATATCCCAATAGCTTGGATCTAAGAATTATCCCCCATATGAATGTTATTTCCTCCTAAGAGATCCTAAGTAGTGAAGGATTATTTGGAGGAAACCATATGGTTGGATCTTGAATTAATCAGATAGGCCTTTAACTAAGTGGATCCTACTTTCAAAGCATGGAACCTCTCATATTCTTCAATATTCTCTCTAGCTTCAGACGTCTCTACACCTTGTGGAAGGGAAATATTGTTATGTTCAAGGAGTTTTGTCAACTAGTCAATGGTATTCTTCATGCATTGACTCTCCAGATGAAAGCCTCTCATACAGTAGGGACACTTAGTCTTCTATAATTTCTTCTTTTTCTTGGAACCTGAGGCTCCATTGAAAGATCTATGATTATCCTTTGGCCTTGAATAAGTGTTTTTGGTCTCCTTTCCTTTATGCTTCCCTCTTGCTTCTGCATTGTTTGAGTCTCCTACAAAGAGTGCTTGATTCTTGAAGGTTTGAATCACTCCCATTTGAACCAATTTATCTTTCTCTTATATCAAGGACTCAACAAAAGCATCTAGCGAAGGAATCTTCCAATTAGGAATAGAAGTTCTGATAGAGTTTTAATGGTTATACAATATCTAAATTTTTTTAGCATAATAACATAATAACCATAAGAAAAGGATCACTGAAAGAAAGACAAGTACAACAACATAAGAGAACACAAAGATTTTCATCGGGGAAACCACAAGGGAGAAAACCATACAAAAATTCTTCAGTATAGAATTCAACCAAGTACAATATAAAACCATAGAAACAAGAATAGTTTCTCATCTTCCACAATGGAGTCATTCTCTCTCTCTCTCTCTCTCTCTCTCTCTCTCTCTCTCTCTCTCTCTCCAGCGCAATACTTGAGTGTACTGTCTGTACAAATGAAGGGGAATGACTCCCTATTTATATTCTTCAGTTAACTTGACCTCTAAACTAACAGGGTCAACTTGTTTATCAAGACATCAAAAATAACATTTATTATATTGACACTTGGGTACTATTGACATGACTTACATCCATGGGTTTACATTGATTCTTTCAATGACTCTTACAATACCAAACTCATCTCATGAAGGAGGAACACAATCAATACATCTGGAATACCTTTCGAAGTTACAATACTTTAACACTCCCTCTTAACTAGGAAGGTATTCAACCACAGTAGAAACTCCTACCATAGTCATACAATTGACTCATGAGTATCTATATGTCATAGGAAGTTTTGGAACATCATCATACATCTTCATCATCGATCTCAATCCTATCATGTTCTGTAATATTAGTATGTAAAGATTGAATCATCTTTTGTCTATACTGAATCATCTATATCTGTATATAAATACTGAATCTTCTTCCATAGCATTAGTATGTGGATACTGAATCATATTCTTTCATATCAGTATATGAATACTGAATCATCTTCTATCATGTCAGTATATTAATATTGAATCATCTTCTCGATCATCTTCTATAGCATCAGTATGTGAATATTGAATTATCTTCTGTCACGTTAGTATATGAATACTGAATCATCTTCTGCATCATCTTCTGTAGCATCAGTATGTGGATATTGAATCATCTTCTGTATCATCTTATGTCGAATCAACATGTGATTATTGGATCTTCTTCTGTCACATCAATATGTGAATACTGAAACATCATCTACAACACCAGTATGTAAATACTGAAACATCATCATCTACATCATCAACATGTAAATACTAAAACATCATCATTTGCATCATCAATATATAAATACCGAAACATAATCATCTGCATCATCAGTATGTAAATACTAAAACATCATCATCTGCAGTATGTAAATACTGAAACATCAACATCTACATCATCAGTATGTAAATACTGAAACATCATCATCTACATCTTTAGTATGTGAATACTAAAACAACAACAACAACATTAACATGTTAGTGCTAAAGAAACATCATCAATAAATGATATATCATCATCTACATCATCAACATAGATATGTTGGAGCATCATAATCAGCATCAACATAAAAATGTTGAAACAACATCATCATCATATACACAAAGTGTTGTGACTTCAACCACATCAACATTATCAGCACAGGGTGTTGGGACCAAAACCATATCAACATCATCAACACAAGGTGTTGGAACCACAACCACATCATCAACATCAACATAAAAATGTTGAAGAAACATCATCATCAATATTAGTATAGAAATACTAAAATTACCTCACCATCATCAGTATAGAAATACATAAACTTTCTTATCAACGGCAGTATAGAAATACTCAACCTGCCACATCAACATCAGTATGAAAATACTGAACTTGCCACATCAACATGAGTATGAAAATACTTAGGTTGCCACATCAATATCAATATTAAAATACTAAACTTGCCACATCAATACCAGTATGAAAAATACCGAACTTACTATTTTTTGTCTTCTAGGGTTTCCAGGCATGAAACTTAATCTTTACTGGTTGTAGTTGTAGTAGTGTTCCGGTTGGGACAAATATTTATTTCAGGGTGGCTCTGATACCATGTTATATTTTTAATGGATATACAATATCTAAAAACATTTAGCATCATAACCATAATAAAAGGATCACTGAAATAAATATAAGTATAGCAACAGAAAAAAACACAAAGATTTTCCTCGAGGAAACCATAAGGGAGAAAACCCCACAAAACTTCCTCAGTATAGAATTCAACCAAGTACAGTGTGAAACCATAGAAACAAGAATAGTTTCTCATCTCCCACAGTAGACTCTCTCTCTCTCTCTCTCTCTCTCTCTCTCTCTCTCACAATACTTGAGTGTAAAGTGTGTACAAATGAAGGGGATCACCTCCCTATTTATATTATTCAGTTGAATTGACCTATAAACTAATAGGTTCGACTTGTCTAATTGGCTGGGCCGACTTGTCTAGCAAGACATCAAAAATAACATTTATTATATTGACACTTGGGTACTATTGACCCGACTTACATCCGAAGGTTTACATTGATTCTTTCAATGACTCTTACAAGACCAAACTCATTTCCTGAATGAGGAACACAATCAATACATTTGGAATAACCTCTAAAGTTATAATACTTTAACAAGTTATTCCATAATGGGATGTAGAGACAAATACTAAGAAATCTGAGCCAAGCATTCTCAGTAGTGATAGCACATGCTACTCATATTTCCTCTCTAATTCATATTGGTTGCATTGCAGTACTAGTGACTTGTAATTTGTAAAGAATTTTTGAATAGTTTCGAAACTATTGGGTTGTAGTGCAATGAGCTCATTCTCCAAAATATTCCCTTGAAGCTCATATTGTTTTCCAAACAAAGATACAATATTTTCCAATCTTCCTTTAGAGTCCTAGTCCCTCGAGGTGGAACAAAATATCCTAGGAGATGTGAGTGCACATGAAGCCAAAGGCTTCCTCAATCCAATTCAAAAACTTGTTCTTCTCAACATTCTATTGGGGCTCAGCTTCTCTTCCCATTTTCATCCTAAAAAGACCAAGCTTGCAGAATGCTACCTGCATATATTCCCTCCAATCAGTGTAATTGAAGGGTGTAAGGATTCTTTGTATAATATCTAAAAACTTATTCATATTTATGTATGCTGATAAGTCAATTCCTCAAGAAGCTACATAGGTGCCTACACAGAACACTGCAAAACCAATTCAATTTGCAATCATATGTTAGTACAAGATTTTCCACCTTGACATGTGCACTTTCTCAAATTCCATCACACTTGGGTAGACTTCTCTGGACATAATCCAGTGGGAGCAATGTTATTATTCCAGGAATTATGTGGTAACTTAGCTACTTCTGGTGCACAATGGAGGTCGAACAAGGTTTGTTTCCATCCTAAACAAGGCTCTAATACCATGTTAAATTGGTTAACCATTTATCTATAGGAAAATATAAAAGTTGTAGGAAGGGAATTATGTAGTGGAATAATCAAAGAGAATGCACACTGAACAAGAAATCCATGCCACAAATTTCAGATAAATCAAACAATAATTGCTTAGATAATCACAACATTAATATTCATTCATTAATAAAAAATACAATGATTATACAATAAATAAAATTTGAATCATGTGGATAGGATTCCAATCTACCAACTAAATCCGTATGATTTAGCTAACTAAGTGTGCCAAAATCACTACTGGAACTCACTATTCTAACTCGAGATGTCTAAATCATTCTACAATCAATTAATTGATGAGGTAGGTGGGAAAAAGGTGCCACGCTCCTTTCATGCATGCAAAACTAGAACTAGGCTAACTTAAAGTGATCTAACTGATTCTAACTAGAGGTTAACATGACTCCTTACAAACCATGATCAACTAATGGAGGATTCTAGTGGACTCAGAGTGGGCTTTTATAATTTAGCGATTAGTCTCAGAGGCACATAAACTCATCCATGCACATGCAGTAAGTCGAAAATAACCTCTATGTATGTCCTCCACACTCTAGTACAATAATAATGACCCCCTAAGTTAGGAAAATAGACAAAATAGACTATATTGAACAAAGGAGGATTAATTAATCCTAACAATTTCACCTCTCATACTTGGTCATTATACCAAATCTGATAACCACAGTTACTTGGTTTTATTTCACTATCTGTTCATAGATAATCCTACTTCAAATAGCCAACCTATGGATGTAACATCTGAAAGAGTGTGCACAACCAACTCATCCCTTCTTTTCAATATGTATCTTTTCCTTATATTGAACCATTCCCTTGAAATATAGGAGTATGCCCATGCAACACTTGTTCCCTCCCATTTACTATAGCATTCTTTATTCGTTTTTCAAGTTAATTAATGCAAAACTACTGAAAATTAAAAAAGAAAAAAATCCAAAAAGGTGGAGACTTAAATAATATCATATTGAATCCTTGAAAATGGAAACAGTAAGTCCTAGTTTCCCTTGAACAAGACACATAATTTTGTATCCACTGTTAGTACACCATTTACATTTCCTAAGGAAAATGTATCAGTATTTTGAACACATCTCCACTAATGGGTTATCCTTCCTGTCATCCATGGATATTTTGTTAATGTATCTAGCATTGAATAATTCCATAATGGTTAGTTACTCGAGTATTATTTTTCCAAGTGTCCATTCTATGTTGTGTTATGTGTTCAAGGGAAGTTAAATAATGTTAGTCATTCTTCCATATTTCTAACCAATCATGTTATCCTTCCTTGTGATTATATACACGGATGGATCTCGTATCACTACAAAATTATATCAAACTATTGACCTTCGTTTCATGTCAATTGATGTGGGATACATCAATTCCCTTCTTCTAAAATATATATTCCCATCGATTCCAAACCATAATCTAGGAAGTGGATTTAGGAACCCAGAGAGTACATTGGATCTTGTAGTTATCAGTGGCAATTTTCCTCAAAAATGACACTGGGTATACAAAAAGTGTTCAACCTTAGAACATCTATTGAAACTTGTTATTTTGTACTCAAGTAACTTGGAGTCCATCATCATTATTGGTGGGTCTCCTTTCATCCGTTAACAATATACATCAATGATAAGTAATCAGATGGTGTTTTATTATGATCAACATCATCTCATATATTTGCATGATATAAAAGCATACTATCATTGGATTGTGTTGAAGACCTTGGAAAATAAAATTGTATCACTCATCAATGAATTGCTTGAGCTGGGAAATATTAACGACTATGTCAAAGTACCACGAAGACCTGAATATTTTTCACTTATCAAAGTGCATGTATACATTTTTGAGATATTCATTTTTGACATGGATCCACTATGTACTGTTCATGGTCATGCTTGTTTACTGTTGAGCATGGGTATATTGATCCAGGAGGATCCAAGAAGGCAAAATTTTTTGAAGTCCTCCAATCTCAGAAAAACTAGCACCAAATCGAAGGGCTCATCTAGAAAATTCCAACAGCGTTCGTTTCACCTCAAACGGACTCCGTATGAGAAATTTATCGCGTTCTGTTCTATAAGGTCAACAGGCAAATTTGGCAAAAAGAGGTGCCACGTGGCACCACTGACAAGGTGACACGTGGAATCCATACTGTACAAACATGATGACATGGCACCACTCAGAGGATGACACATGGCATCTGTACAGTATGGACCAATCACAAGGTGACATGTGGCATGATGACATGGCATGCTAAATGGCATGATGATGTGGTATGATGACATGGCATGATGATGTGTCATGATGATGTGGCATGATGACATGGCATGATGATGTGGCATGATGACATGGAATGATGATGTGGCATGGTGGCATGGCATGATGAAGTGGCATGATGACTAGCATGCATGCATTTGTGCTTGAAATGAATTGTAGGACATTCATGCATTTACTCATGAGAAATTGTAAAATGATTAATATTTGAAGTGAGTGGAAAAATTACTCACATATTACTCATTTATTTTATTCCTTGAGTTGTTATGAAGTTAATGCATGGTTGTAACCAAAAACAAACATGCCATATTTGTAAAGAAGTTGTAACAAGTTGGTTTATTATTTAATAAAAAAGGCCAACCATATGAAAACCAACTTGGGGAAGTTGTAACCAAGGCCAAGATAGGCAAATTAGTTGCAACCAAAGGAATCCATGAGAGTCATGTGAAGAAGGGAAAGCCAACCTATATAAACCCATTCATTTTCCATTTCCCACTCATGCTTTGGAGTGGATATTTTGTAGCTAAAGGAGAGAAGGGATATTGCGTAGCTCTACAGGAGGAAGGTACGAGTGTTTATACTCGTTTTACACCGTCTTCAAGCTTCGGAGTTGCTGGAAGCAGTCTTGTTGTGTTTTGGGCAGCGGTTCTCTTCCTGAACATTGTCGCCAAGGTATAATTGTATCATTGCCATATATTTTTCCTTATGTTGAGATTATAGATTAGCCCTCCTATTGAGAAGCAGGCCCGGAGACGTAGTCCATCCTAGACGAACTCCGTGATCAACTTGTTGTCTTTATGTGCGTATTGTCTATGCTATTTGGTTCTCTTCTTATGGATTTGTGAGCTTCGTTCATGCTCTTTATGCTATTCATGTTAATGTCATAGAGTAGCAAAGACCTTGTTTTCGGATCATATACCCACGTTGGGAATATTTTGTATATTTTGGAAATTGAATTGTTTGACTTGTAGGTGTTTTTCCAACTACTAGATCCATGAGCTAATCCCTTATTATCACGCCTTCATCACTAAAGAGTATTAGTATGAAGAGTATCAGAATACAAAAAATGTATCTCGACACTCATATTCACTTCAGACCTCACACATTAGGAGGCATATGTTAACAATCAAATTAACACCCTTAAGTTATAGTCATAAGCACATGTTTATCATTCACTTGCAACATGAAGATAAAGTTCAAGTAGATGTAAGAGACAATCCTTCTTATCTGATCACTACTTCCATAATAGAAGAAGTGAGTGCATACAAAGTTATCTTAAAGAGGCAAGGTTCAGTGATTGATTTACCCACTTAAGGCAAAAACCCGGTCTTCACAAACCCAAAAAGTGGAAATAAATGCATGGCATATTCATTAATTGTGCCTGAAATTATGGATTAACAGTACAAAATCCTAAAAAAAAATATAGAAAGTGGGTTTTTGATGAATTAAATTAAAATATGGGAAAAAGATATTATCCCACATTGAAGTTTGATTACTGAATTTTCAATTCCCAATGCTATAAAAGGAGGTATTTGGGGAAATGTTAAAGAACAAAAAAGTGAGTGTAAAGGCATGCTGGAGGAATTGGAGGATAGGAATATTCTTTCTACATGAATTTTTTGGTGATCAAAGGCATGGATAGAGAAGTATGACTCAAAGAAAAGGAGGAAGGGATTCACCTACACATCGGGGTTGTTAGCATTATCTTTTTCTTTGATTCAATATGATGCAATTAATCTTTCCCCCCAGTTTTGAATTTGAATTTATGTGTTAAATCTAGTTTTGAATTCAATATTTGGATGATAGATTTCAAGTTTTTCAAAGTTTTTCAAGTTCATACAGGTATAGTTAGAGGTAAGAAACTAGAAACAAATATTCTAATGGAGGCCTAAAGGACATGGATTCTCAAGCAAGGGTATCTACTACAAGTGGCACACTTCAATAGGTTCTTTCCCCTCTTCCTCCCCTCTCTACTCTTTGGAAATGCTTAGAAATCTCAAAGGATTTTTATTATTGCATGTATTTCTGTCAATTAGGTCTCACCATTGTTGGAATATTGGACAATATTGAGAGGGAGGGTGAATAAATATTGATAACTTTTAACAATCAAAACCAATTTTGATTAATTTATTAACACACATGATGAACAAAAAAACACAGAACACAAATTTATTGTGGAATTCCAATTGGGTAAACCAAGAATGCTTCATATTACTACAAATTTATATTTACAGATAATGTTTTCCTGCTACTACAGACAAGGATGTTACTACACCCTATTTACTAGCAACTATTGGAATGAGGATATGACCCCTGCCTCATCAGTTGTTGTTGAAAGGATGTTGTGACCCCTTATTTACCAGCTACCACTAGAAGGAGGCTACGACCCCCTCGAAGGAATATATCCTTCCCTAGCACCATTCTATAGCCCTTGTATGTTAATTTTTTCTTTGACTACTCTCACAGGGACTTCACTCAGTGAACCTCTCACATAGCACGTGCAATCATGGGATATTAAAGAATACCCTTAATTTCAATAGATATTGACCCAAACTCTTTTTGTTGAAACCCCCTCCCGATACTTAAAACCTCCTCCCCACCCCTTCTTATACCTCAATACTTATAAACCACCCTACCCTCCCCCACCTTAAACCCCCCATCCCCCCAATACCTACAATATATTTGTTCGATTTTTTGATCATTTTAAAACCCACAATATGAACTAACATCATAGGATATTAGCCAACAAGTGAAGCCCATGTGAATACTCTACACCAATGGATATTCCAATTGAATGTCTAGAGACCCTTATTTGAAAGTTTAAAGCATTTCTTAAATACCCTCAAATGTATCTCTTCATATGATAGTCACATGTATTCATCATGACTCTTCAAAAGAAAAAAATAATTCGAATTTAAATTTTAACAGTCACGACCTTCCACATTTTCCTTTCTGCGACATCCTTCCTGTAACATCCTTTCTGCAACAGTATCTTTGCAGCTGACCATTTCGCAATTTGAGGGAACTCATTCCTTCTAAAATTGTGGATTGTAGGTTGTGGCTGTGAATCTCAACTTGTCTTGAAATAGCTTCCACAATTCATCTTCTCCAAGACTTCGTTCACACTTTGCAGATTGTGGATTGTAGATTCCTTCTATATTATGGATTGCAGATTGTGGGTCTAGGTTTCGGCTTCTCTTGAAATTGCTTCCACAGTTAATCTTCCATAAATCCTATGAATCGTCGATCGCTTTGCGAAATCCTCCTTGTCTGTTGATCAGTTATCAAACATAGAACTTCACTTTGGCGCTCTGGAATGTTATTTTCCATGCACATTTACTTTTTGGATCCTTTTCCTACCGTCAATCTATTCTCTTGATACAGTTCGAGTCATCCAACCTCTGCTAAATAAGTTGATTGCAACTCCATGAATCTACATTGATTGATCAGAGGATCGATCAATCAATCAAGATCGATCAGAATTGATCCCCTCACTAGATCTGCTCATGTGTCTTTCCATCCTCATCTCATATGCCATCGTGTCATTGCTTGTTCCTTTGTCATCATTGAAGTCCTTTTGACATCAATGAAAAATCCATTCAACATTCTCCCCCTTTGGAATTGATGGCAACATTAAATCATTCTCCCCCGTTGACAATGATGACAAAGTTTTCCTTTTAACAGCCCCCCATGTAAACATATCTCCCACTGGCATGTTGTCTTTTCTCCTTTTTATTCACTGTAAGGAGATGACTCCCATCTTACATCTAATATGCTCAAATGCTTCTTTGGGTAGCGGCTTAGTGAATATACTAGAAATATGTTCTTTAGTATCAATTTATTCCAATTTGACCACCTTTTTAGATACTTGATCTCCTATAAAGTGATATTTTATTGGTATGTGCTTTTTCTTGGATTGCATGACAAGATTTTTTTGATATGTTTATGGAAATTGTATTGTCACATTGTTTAACAATGGTTTCCTCATATTTTACAAATAAATATTCCAATGTTTGCTTCATCCAAATGATGTGTGTACAACATGATGCAGCAACAATATACTTGGCTTCTGTTGTAGACAGTGAAATGGAAGACTTCTTTTCGCTTAGCCATGACACCAAGCAATATCCTAGGTAGAATGTTGTTCCACTTGTGCTTTTCCTGTCATCAATACTTCTTGCCCAATCTGCATCAGTGCATGCTTTTAGAGTAAAGTCATTTCCTTTTGGATACCATAATCCATAATCCACAGTACCTTTTAGATATCTAAAAATTCTTTTTACTGCAGCCACATGTGCTTATTTTGGGGTTGATTGGAATCTAGAAACCAAACCTATAGTCTGCATTACATCTAGTCTTGTAGTTGTTACATATAATAAAATACCAATCATTTACCTATACATTGTATGATCTACTTCTAAATATTTGCCATCCTTGCTTTATTTACAATCGGTGACCATAGGAGTACTAAAAAGTTTGGATTTTTCCATTTTGAATTTTTTCAACATCTCTTTGATATACTTAGTTTGAGAGATGAAGGTCCCTTTTTCTGATTGAGATATTGTAAACCTATAAAGAATGTTAGTTATCCTAGCATTGACATTTCAAATTCCTTCTTCATTTCTTAAGCAAAGTTTAGACTCAGAATTAGTAGATCACTTCCAAATATGACATCATCTATGTAGACTACAATAATGATCATATTTTTGTTTTCAAACTTTATGTATAGATTATTATCAGTGGCCCCCCTTATATGTCCTTGTTGCTTTAAATAATTTTCAAGTCTTGAGAGCAATTCTCTTGGAGCTTATTTAAGACCATAGAGTGTCTTCTTGAGTTTGCAAACATAATTTCGATTTTATGATAAGAGAAAACATTCATTTTTCTCAACATAGACTTCTTCTTCGAGTTCTCCATTAAGAAAAACTTATTTTACATCCATATGATATAATTTGAATTTCTTGTGGCTTGAAAAAGCCAAAAACATCCTAATGGCTTCAAGTCTTGTCACATTTACAAAATTTTCTTCAAAGTCAACACCTTCTACTTGAGTATATCCTTTGCATAATAACTTGGCCTTATTTCTTGTCACATGACCATGCTCATTGAACTTGTTTTTAAAAATCCATTTGGTTCCAATAACATTCATGCCCTTAGTTATTGGGACAAGTTCCCAATTTCTTTTGTTCCCTATTTGTTAGTAGGGGTTTTGGGTAAGTGAGTTGCACAACATCGCGATAGATCCACAACCTCACGTGGTACCACACAAGGCTACATTAGTGCGATGGGTGGAATAATAACCACTTTGAATATTTTATATGTTATTTGACCAAGTTTTGTTGTAATAGGTCATTAGCAGTTAGTTATAAGTTAGTTAGAAGTGGACCCTTAATGTAATGGTGCAAGCCTATTTATAGATCTAGTTTTGCAAATAGAAGGGAGGCGAGTTACTGACTGAAGCAAGGAGAATCACATCGGAGGATAATTGAGACATAAGATCTAGCACGATCTAGTTTTGTGAACAATTCCCTATGTATCTGTGATTGATCTGGGTTTTTCCCAATGTATGCAATCTTTGGTTTTGGAGAATAATTGTGTAATGTGGTTCCTTTGCTCAAGATTAATATGATATGGTGATTTTAGTACAAATCTTGTCTATTATTGTTACTACGATCTGATCTATTATGATGCTGCGACCTATTTTGTTAGGATGTTGATGTATTATATCGATGTGATTTGTTTTCTGTTGTATCGATGTGATCTATTTTTCTGCTACTGTCTCTTGCACTATGAGTAGATATGTTTCATAGACAATGCTGCGATATTGTGACAACTATGTAATGATATGATTGCATAAGTTATGAATACACTCTGTGAGTTTAAGAAATAGTGTAAGGTCGATTGAAAGTTCTATGTCTGGCAGTTATGGTGTCCTTTTGTCGGATCCCCATGTCCTCCATCTCCACTACTGGAAACTCTGTTCAGACAACCCTCCGTTGAACGCCTCAGGGGAGACCTCGTTTGCTCCGTAGATGTTGCAAACCAGGGTAAAACCTGCCTAGGCCAGTGCTTAGGGAGATCACGCTGGCTAGGCATCGACAGAGTGGGAACCCCTGTTGATGAGGATTTGTTGGTGGGTTTCACCAACAAATGGTTCCATTTCTAGGACCTAAGTTTCTGTTAAGAGGAGGATATTTTTTGGCATCTGACTCAACCGGAGATCGAAGAATGGTTTGATCTAAAATTGTGGGAGTTTGTCAAAGCTGAAAATAAGAATATGAAGTTGTCGATGGGCCACTGGCTGGACAGGTATATTGACAATGACCCTCATGAATGGTTCTTTCATGAATTTCCTATCCTCTTGTAGGAATGGCTGGCAAAGTTCACTAAGAATAAGACAAACTTTCGATGAGGAGAGCTGACATCCTCAACCCCAGAGTTGATCCAGGAGTTACAAGAAACCAATAATAAGGCATCGTGGGCAACTGAAGTGTGGTTGGATAGTATCTTAGAAGGATACATCACCAAGTTTGCAGTCAACATGAATAAGTCCTTTAGCGAAGAAGAAAGAGAGTTCTTCAGTGGACCTCGAGGAAGGTTCTTGCTGTCACTACAGCCGACCATTAAGAAACTGGTCTGTGAAAAGGTATTATGAAGATGGACCGAGAGTAGTGGAACTCTAGTCTGTGGAGGATGTAGGAACCACAACGAAAGGGGGAGGATGCATGAAAAGGTAAGGGATAGATGGGAATGATTTTTTATGAGAATGTGAAGGTCACTGAGGAAATAAGTGGTTGTACAAGGGGAGGATCAAGGTTTCGAGAGAAGAGACAGAGGACAGGAGAAGGTTATTCCATGATCAAAGTGTAATACTATGAAGAACAAACACACGTGATGAAGCAACCTTTTTGTGAAGATGAGGACGACCAGGCCCAGGTTACACCTAGAAGGATGACAAGATCAAACCCCAGCAGTAACGTGCCCACACCTCTCCGCACTACTCCACCACAAGGAAACAATACACACTCTATTTCAAATTGCCCGACATGTCAGTAACACTCTAGTAATAGAGCACCAACATGAGGAAGAAGGGCTAGAATGGTAGGAGATGAAATGAAGTTACCAATATTCAACGAGAATGGCACTGACGATGTAGAGCAGTCTTGGTTCTTATTTGAGACGATCTAGACTACCTGACAAATTGTCGATGATAATGTGAAGAAAATTCATCTGGCCACTACTCTAAGGGGCCATGTGTTGGAATGGTTCATGAGACTCATGTGGATACCTCAGGGGGGTATCAAAAAGACATTGGATGAGATCCAAACGACATTATTTGAAGAATTTAAGATGCAAAAATCTTGGGCTTAGTATATTACTGAATTGAAGGAGATCAAACAGTTCCCCAATGAGATGATTTGGGACTTTGATCAGCGCTTTAAGGAATTGATGGCTTGGGTCAGCTTTCAGAAGATCGATGTTCAACACAAGGAATGGTTCATCGTTGCACTTTTCCTGCATATCATACATCTGCTAATGCAGCAAAATATTGCAACACAGAGCAAGGATCTGGAGACTGTGATGAAATTGGAAGCATCACTAGTAGGAGAATCTCCAGTTGGAATGAACCAGATTCAAGCATAGTTGGCCAATTTGATGCTCCAACTGCAAGATATCAAAAATTCCAAGGAAGATCATGATGATCTTTGGGGCACCCATTGTCATGCAGGCAGACATACCAAGGACACTTGTCTAACATTTTGGAATTATTTGCTATCAGGAGCCCCGAATCTGTTGAGCAGTGTTGGTGTACCATGGTGTCGCATATGTCAGGTCTATGGGCATTGACATGAGAACTATGATTACATGTAGAATATGGTTACCATGGAAAAAAATTTGTGCTGTATATTTTTTCGGTCAGTTGGACATGACGACAAAAATTGTCGCACTTATGATTTGCTCCAGGAAAGGACATACGATTCATACTTTGTGAAAGGTGAGGACCCATAAACAGTGCAAGTACAACTGCAAGTAGTACAAATAGCAACATAGGTTCCATATACACCACCACCTCTGTTGTAGTTTGTTCCTGCGCAACCACAACAATAGTTTATAACGTAGCCACAATTTGCACCTCAGCCACAAATGGTGGTACAATTGCAGTATAATCAGCCACAATATGTTCTAGCCACGTACTATGTCTAGCAGTAGCCTAACCCACCACAGCAACAGATGGCCCAGCCTTAGTTTCAGCAAGGAGGAGTCCGAGGAGGATTCCACGGAGGGTTCAGAGGTCGAGGAGGAGGATTTGGTCATGGAGGAGGACGAGGTCATGAATCGATCCAGTGCTACACTTGTGGGGTATATGGGCATTATCAGAGGGAGTGACCTCATGCGTAGTGTACATACTATGAATCTAGTGATCATAATGTTGAAAACTACCCTCAGTGGATTACAAAATGGCATACAGGAAATATTCCTCAATTATAGAATGTGCAAAATCATAATCAGCCTGCATTTCAAGTATCTAACCAGTCGATAATGTAGAACCAGGTCCCACTACAGAATCAGACTCAGAACCCACCTCATACACTGAACCAACTAATGAATCAACCATTGAATCAGAATCTACCTTTGAACTTAAATCAAGGATCGACAGTTGCCACTATTGAGGTCGATCCATGGATGAAGGATGTCGATGTTGGGATTGTCACTCACGCTGGTGCGGCAACTAGAGATGATGGACCATGGCTGCAAGTTGGGTTCGCTGGTAAGAAAAAGGTCGCATTTGATATTGTGATAGAGAAAGATACCTTCTTCAATGCAAAGAATGTAATTGGGTGAAATTCGGGTAAGTTACCAATTGTTGATATGCCATTTTCTTTCGATCCATCTGTAGAGGCAGGACCATCATGGTAGGATGGTAGCTTGTAAAAGTTTCTTGAAAGTTGTCTATTACTGGAAAGGGACTCTGATTCCCTTGTCAAGCTTGAGACATTATTGCACCACCCAAATAAGACAATGAAGGATTCTACTATGAATTCCTTGCAAAAAAAGAAGACAGGAAAGGAGATGAGGATGAATATCCAGATTGGAGATTATGAGGTTGACTCGGTCATTCCAGATCTTGGATACGATGTAAACATTCTGACCAAGAAAACCTAAAAGTTGATGGGAAATCAAACATTGGGATTGTTGACGGTACAGCTACGACTAGCAAACCAGGCGAAGGTTCAGCCCACTGGTCGCGTTTCAAACTTGGTTGTCGACCTTGAAGGTATGAAAACACATGCTGATTTTGATGTGATAGAAGTTGTAGAGGACGATGGATCCTATCCCGTGCATCTAGGGATTGGATGGGCTAGTGATAGCATGGTATTTATCAACTTCAAAAAATGCATTACGACATTTGAAAACTAGGATGTTAGGGTGATTGCTCCTACGGACCCTCAAGAAGGATAGCGATATATTGAACCTATAAAGGATGAAGCCGGGAGAAGTTGGGATCATGATTATAACATCTCTGAGGACTATATCCATCCTACTATCGATCGCGAATTTGGATGGCACAGCACAAGTTCTACGTCCTCTGACTCTGATGATGGTCTATAAAATTGGCAGAATTGGTTGCATGAGGTATCATTGAGGAAATGCAGGTTGATTACACAGTCTCTCCAACATGTTGTGACTAAGATTGTCGAGTTTCCCATTTATGTAGGACTTCCAGGACTATCAGAGTTCTTTCAGGAATTTGAAGAGATTTTTTTTGAACCGCAAAGGATACTAGCTCTTAATATAGCACTGATCCGTGACTGGGAACAGTGCCACAGATTGATGATGGTCTGCTTTGGCGATGTACAGGTCTATCATGCTGGGAGATATGATGGACAAAATGATCACACGAGTTATTTAATCGATTTTCAGACTTTATGGGCGTCGCAACCCAGGGATGAATGGGTACATGCCTTCATTCACACTCTGGAAGAAATGTCAAGATCCTGGTATGTTGCAGCAGAGTTGCGTAGGAATATCACCACTTGGGAAGAGTTGTTTGTTTCTTTTGTGTAGATGTTTATTTTTCAGGAGATTAACCAAGCAGTATGCAATGCTTTAGAAATAATCTGTGATGTCATACTCAAGGTCACCCCTATAGCCTATCTAGTTGATCCACATGCACATTATTCAATTCATTCCATGATGGCTTGTTACAACTTGTTGGGGGAACCTGAAGATGACGATGAGTTGTGGAATGTTAATATTCCAGATTCCATAGGAAGTTGTAATGTCCCCGGTTTTTACCTTGTTTGCATGATGTATATATTGTAATTAATCGTGGTGAGGAGCTAAAGGCAAAGCCCCATCGTCGATTTGTGTGTGTATGTTTCGGCAATAGGTATAATTGCCGATGGTATGTCATGCTATATGGCACATTATAATTCGGCATCATGTAAACACGCACATCAATTAAACTAAAACCACAACCAGCTACGGCAGTGCAATGTTGAATGAAAAGGGCATGGTTCCAAAGGATAAAGGGGGGGGATGTCAAACCTTGGTCTATGGGGAAAAACCCATGTTTCACCACCTTTGTTGTTTGTCACCTTGTTGTCTCATCCAACCTTGTCAACCTCTTTAATGCTCAGCTGGTGGTTGAGGAGTTATGGCTGAGTGGTTGAGGGCATTTATTGCTGGAGAAAACGTGGGTAAAGAGGCAAGCAATTCCTCCATCTTCCCCACGACTCCATTCTTCCCATGGTCGGTGGTTTTTACATCCGGTCGCTCACCCTCACGCAGAGGTCTGTTCGTTCGCCAGATGGCCTGTTGATTCGCGTACAGAGGTGAGGCTATTTCCCCTCACACGCAGGCTGGAATCCTCACGCAGAAATCGGGTATGTCTTTCCTGTGTATTTTGCTGTTGGGTGCAAGTTTTCCTCATGCACAGACCGTTGAGGTCGATTTCCCATGAGAGAGCCGTGCTCACTGTCTTTGTTTTGGGACTGTTGTCTTCCCTACGTTTTTGTTGGTTGTGGTGTCCAACTATGTTTTGGGCCATTGGGTATTTGTGGTGAGCCGTTTTTCTACTATGGGTTGCGTTTGAGTCTCCCATAGCTATGCTGGGAGTTGGCTCTCCTTGGTTTTGGGACTGTGATTGGTTGCCATCACTCATTGTGAGTTTTGGTTGTTGAATTTCCCTGGTTTTGGGTTGCTGTGGATGCAATCATCTTTTGGGTGTTGTGGATGAGTTGTTTTGGCCACGTTAGGGCCAAGAACAACTCAGCAGTGTGGTTGGATTTGAGCTATGTCTCACCCTTGGCTTGGGATCTTTTCTTGGTTTTTTTTCCTTCTTCACAGGGATGTGAAGGGTTGTTTGGCTGCTGGTATGCAGTGGTTGTCCCTTGGATGGTGCTGGCTTGCCCGCTTTTTGAAGGCCTGTTAAACCCAACAGTATTTGGTTTGGCTGTTTGGTGTTCCCTTGGCTATATGTAAGCCTGCAATTGTCCCCTTTAGTCCTTGAGGAATCATGCCCAGCTCGGGGGTGGCATCGTTGCTGAGAGATTGATGAGCAAGCTAGCCTACGGTTGGGTGGAACGTTGCAGCGACGTAGCTGGTTGCGGGCAAGTTCTTCATCGAAAGATAAGTGCTGCCGGTTACTTCATCTCTGTAATTTATATTAATGTTAAATGCTGGAATGTCTATGTTTGCTTCCGCTGATTATTTGAAGGACTGTGCATCCTTGTATGATGAATTATGCCTATTGTTTAGGTTTTAATTTCAGCATGGATTTTCCTGATTATGTTCATGGGGCATTTTTTCCAGTCGTGTTTGATGTTCGTCGCATCCTCTTCGTCGGTCTGAGGGACGGGGACGTGATAGAAGTCGTGATGTCGTAGCCCTCGACATACTGACGGACTCGATGAATTAGCCACTAAATATATAGAAATTTAACATTGGGTCAGCAGAGAACCAAAAATTTTCCAATGTCGGAGACTACTGGGATGAGGATACCATGGCTAGGATCACAGACCTGCTACATGAATTCTAGGACCTTTTTTCGACACGGTTTTTAGAGATGAAGGGAATTTTAGGAGACTTGGGGGAGATGAAAATCATGTTGAAGCCAGATGCCAAACCGGTGTGACAGAGGCCGTATCGACTGAATCCATGATACAAGGACCATGTGAAGGCTGATATTAACCAGATGCTTGATGCTGGGATCATTGAATCTGTGGAAGAATCCAAGTGGATAAGTCCTATGGTGGTCCAGGATAAAAAGACAGGAGAAATACACATTTGCACCGAGTTAAGGAAGTTGAATGACGCATGTGTACATGATCCATTCCCGACCCCTTTTATAGATGAATTTCTTGAAGGTGTAGGAAGCCAAGGGATATATTCTTTCACGGATGGCTTCTCGAGATACCACCAGATCCGGATTGCAAAGGAGGATCATTATAAGACTACGTTTGTCACTAAGTGGGGCTATTTTCAATATAGAGTCATGTCGTTTGGGATGAAAAATGCACCAGTTGTATTCTCTTGTGTAGTTGTTGCTGTATTTAATGATTTAATTCAAAAGTTCCTACAGGTGTATATGGACGATTGGACTATCTATGGACTGATTAGGGACCATCTGGACAACCTGTGGCTGATGCTACAAAGGTGTCAACATCATCGGATCACCTTGAACTCTAGAAAGAGCATTTTTTATATGCACCATTTTGGATGTTACTGGGACACATTCTTTGCAAAGAACGTCTATTGGTTGACCCAGCAAAGATCACACTAATCCTTAGTCTACCACCACTAGATGATGTCAAAATGATTCAGGCCACATTGGGGCATACTGGATACTATCACAATATTATCAAAGGATACGCTACAATTACTGCCCCCATGGAGAAGCTACTAAAGAAGGATGCATCCTATGAATGGACTCAGGAATGTCAAGGAAGTTTCGACACTTTGAAATCCAAGATGGCTTCTACAACCATACTGGTTTTTCTTTATTGGGATAAGGAGTTTCACGTGCATTCCGACGCTTCTTCTATCACACTAGGAGTCATTCTTATGCAACCAGGTGAGGGAAACCTGGATCACCTGATCATATATGCCAATGGAAATTTGTCTTTTGCTGAATAAAATTATACAACAACAGAAAGGGTAGGCTTGGAGATGGTTTATGCATTGAAAAATTTTCGACACTACTTGCTAGGAGGACATTTCAAGATGTTCATTGATCATTCCGCTTTGTAATACCTGGTCAATAAGCCTATGCTAGGGGGGAATATCTGTCGATAGCTGTTACTCTTCTAGGAGTTTGATTTTGAAATAGTTGTGAAGCCAGGGCAGTTGAACACTGGCCCCGATCATCTATCTTGCATTGAGAATGGGGAAGAGCTGACCAACATTGATGATGGATTTTCAGATGCGCAACTGTTCTTTGTTAACATCGCAGATGATGATTATGCACCAATTATTTTGTTTTTGGCCACTAGTATTTCCCCAGAGGACATGTTGACTAGCCAAGAGAAGAAATTGGTCGTAAAAGCTTCTAATTTTAAATTAATTGTGGGACAATTATATAAGCTTGGACCAGATGAAATCCCGCGACTGTGTATTTTACCACATGAGTAGGGTCCCATTCTCAAAGAATCACATGCAGGAATTATGGGAGGTCACTATGGAGGTTGGGCTACTGTGCAGAAGGTGTTGTACACCAGACTATAGTGGCCTACATTGCATAACAATGCCACAGACTATGTGAGGAGTTGTGACATCTTCCAGCGTGTCAGTAAACCATCACGATGGGATGAGATGCCACTGGTACCATAGTTGACTCTACAATCATTTGATAAATGGGCTGTGAATTTTGTGGGTATGATTAATCCACCAGGGAAGTGAACTGGTGCATGATACATCATCACTGTAACTGACTGTCTCACTAGGTGGGCAGAAACTGCACCAGTTGTGGATTGTACTGCTACAACGACAGCAAGATTCATCTTTGAAAACATCATGATAAGGTTTGGGTGTCTTAGGATCTTGATGAGTGACTAGGGCAGTCACTTTGTCAAACGGACTGTGAAAGTGCTAACTGATGAATTACAGGTGCAAAATAAGAGGAGTACACCATAACAGCAATAGGAAAATGGGACTATTGAAGCATTCAACAAAATATTGGAGACATCGTTGGCTAAGGGATGTAATGCTAACCATGATGATTGTGACCTAAAAATTCTAGTAGTAGTATGGGCCTATCGCACTCCTTGTAAATGGCTAACCAGTCAGACACCATTTAAGCTGCTTTATGGGCAAGAGGTAGCCATGCCCATGGAGTATATTATTCTCAGCTTGCGCATTGTCGCAGAGACGAGCATGGATGATGTAGAAGCATTAGAAGAATGAATTGTGTAGTTAATCCAGCTTGAAGAAGACCATTTTATTGCTGGCTTCCACCAGCAGGTTGCGAAGGATCGATAGAAGGCATGGCATGATTGCCACATTAAGACAAAACAGTTTGCAACAAGAGATTTGGTGCTATTATATGATAGTAAGTTCATCAAGCATCCCGGTAAGTTACAAATGCACTAGTTAGGTCCCTATCTTGTTCATTCCATTACTTCTGGCAGTGCAGTTCAACTACAGAAATTAGATGGTGTAGTCTTGCTAACGCTTGTCAATGGGAGTTGCATAAATCCCTACAGGTCAGGGATAGCTATGCGCACCACTTGAGGCACTAAAAAAAATAAAAATGAATATTTTAGTTCAAAACAGCAAGGCAAGCCCTGAGGGAGAGGCTACGTAAGATTACAGTTGTTCGTGATAACTAGTCGATGACTTGCAACAGTTGTAGGGCTATGCAGTGGTCAAATAAGGTAATAAATGCAGGTAGTTAAAGCAGTTGGCTGGTGGTGCTTGTTGAAGCGACCCACATTAATGAGTGATCTGACCGTTAAAAGAGTGAGATCATCAACGAATTTGGTGTCATTAATACCCAATTTAGAAATAATGGTGAGGATAGATTTGGCAATAATGAACTTTGGATTGGAGGTGGCTATAAAATAATGCACGGGATGTGTAAGTATGGCATTCTTCATTTCAGTGAGCAGAGAGTGTGAAGCAGAGCAGGGAATTATGCAGTGTGGTGAGAACTGTTCAGTGAACTATAGTGTTGCAGTCTAGAGCCGTTGAGTGCAGTTGAAGGGTTGAGGTGCGAGGCATGCTGAGTGACCTCGATGCCATAGATATTTCTAGTTATTACGAGTCCCCTATTTGACCCACGATGGTTGAAGAAGAGATAATGAACATGCCATTCAGTTCATCGTTTATTCCCAAGTGGAAGTGAAAGGCTTAGAGGCCCAGCCCCATGCCACCATAAAAGAGGAAAAATCGCACCTTAGCGAGAGTGCAAGGAGAAGGCACTTCCTATACTAGGATATTTAGCTCGGGCATTTTTGAGTTCGTGGCCCCTTGGGGTGTTTTTGTACATGAAATTTTGGGCTATGTTGCTCCTATGTGTCCAGGAGCCAAACCAAGGCAGCTGTCAAAGATATAGAAGTACCCACCAAAATTGTTGTCGGTGTCAGAGGGGATGAATCAGTATGTGACTGCTCAAATATGTCAGGGATGAGCCTTATGAGTCAATCCCAACGGGGCCTGGTGCTCTAATTCAGTGGATTCCTTAACCATGGGAGAGTGGGATAGATCAATCAGTATTGTTGGGGCTCGTCAATATGCCTCATTTTGGGCATTTGACCAAATCCCATGCGTGTGTGAAGCAGTTGTTGTATTTCTTTAATGGAGGGATGCTTTGGTTGAACACACTGATCCCTGTGATAGCAGATTTGATCGCAAGCATCATAGGCTTGTCAAAGGACAGGGAAGATCCAATGCAATATATTCGCGGGAGAGATACGGACAAAAATATTGCCAAGTAGATGAAGGAGTACTTTGGTTTACAATGTGATGGTTGTGCTTATCGCATGGACATCATTAACTCATATGCGATGCACATTGACCATGGATTCTGGAAAGAAAAGTAGTTCTGGGAAATCGACGAGTACAATGCAATTTGAATGTTGTTTCCTATGCCTAGAAGTGTGCTGAATGGTTGCAAATGAATTGGTCTCTATTTTTGTTGAACCGGTTTCTAGAAGACATGCTGGATTCTCAAGATGGGCGGTCATTTTCATATAGTTGGTTTCTAATCCTTATTGTGCTAGTTACCTGGATGGAACCGACAGATTACCATCCAATCGCAGTTGATGCAGGAAAGGTGTTCTAGGGTGCACGGTATCGAAACTTATGGTGGGTTGAAGAACCCAGTCGACAGATGGACTATTCCATCCAATTTTGGGTGTATTGGGAAACATTGCAAGCTATGGCCCTTGCTGTTCCCCAAGTCTCCCCTTATGCCATGACCAAGCATCAGCGGATCCTTTAGTTTTCCATTGGGCCCCATTCAATCTACATTCAGGCATGGTGGGACCTTGACAAGCACTGGTTTCCTTTGCCATACAAAGTCACAAATGAATATTTGGATGCCATCGTCCAAGAGTGGTTGATAGAGTGGAAAAATCCAGTGATCCGAGAGGAATTATCTAAAGAACAACCACTGGATTCCCTAGGATAGCCTTCCCAGAAGGCCCTGAGCACTCATGAATTCGACAATGAGTCATCAACAGACCCTAAGGATGTAGCGCATCGCATGTGGGAGGAGACTCACACCAAATGGCACCAGGAGTATGAAGTAGGTAGTGGTACCAAGTCAGGGATGAAGGATCAACTGCAAGGGATTATCAAAGCAGTCACTGACTCATCCACGGATGCGAGAAAGGAAATTCGAGAGTCAAACCATGAAGAATTCGGAGTGGTAAGAGATTGATTAGATTCTATTTTTGGTATTATTTCTAGGAAGACATCAATGCAACCCATACTGTAGGACATTTCGTCTATTATCACTGAGCCCTGGACAAAGAACATGCAAGTTCCCCTGATTGTGATCGACGTGAATAATGAGGAAGTTCACCAGTTGCTGCGACCAATCCAGAGCGTGACTTTGGAATTGAACAAGTTTTCCGTGATGGAGTTAGTGGAGTTGCAACTCATCGCCTCCCTGGAACTAGAGAAATGACAGAAAGAGCTAAATGAGAGCTATGTCTGATTCTAGAGCATCGCAGAGAAGTTGCAGAAATAGGGTGACGATCTACATTAGGCCTGGGTGAAGCTTGCAGAATAAAATGTTTGAGAAATAAATGACCTGAAGGCAATGCAGGCTGAGCTACAATGAAAGGATGCTGTGAATATTATGGAATTGAAAAATGCACAAGATCGCTTGATCATTGATCAAGCGCAGATGTGTGCCAAGTACAGCGAAGTCGAGTAGGCTGTTTCTGAAAACTGCCAACACATTTTTCAGAACACATCTGACTACAGCCTAGTCTAAAAGGCCAAATGATTGGGGTAAACTATTGTTCAATTTCAGGATAATAACCTAATGGTCTAGGCCCTGGTACAATCGTCGACACCACCAAAACAAGTTGCAGAAAGGAAATTCTCCATTGAAGACATTGCAAATAAGTTCGAAGGAATGGAGTAAGAGGATAAAACCATTATGGAGGTGACAACACAATTTTGGTAGACTGTTGTCCAGGACAAGCCGCTTGATCAAGTCACCACACAAGTACAAGAAGCAGAGGGTCAACTAATGACCTTGAAGACATCGCTGAGGGCTATGCCACTAATGGTGTAGATCATGCGGGATGAGGAACTGAAGGAGTTATAGTAGCGAGCCGCCTGAGCATAGGAACACTAACAAAAGCATCTCACTCAGCTTGATGAATTTAAGGAAATCGATGGACAGTTGACAGTTAAAGTAGTCACCACATTCCAGGAAATTCAAGAGCATCGATAGGTAGTTGACAACAAGGCCATAGAAGAGCACCCAGTGAAGTAGGATTTGACTAATTATTAGAGTACTACTGACAAGGTCCAGCTGCAGGAGCATAAAATTGCATAGAAATTTGAATATTTCAAGGCGTGGACATCGACACACACCCTGTCAACCTGACGTGGCTCAGGGATGAGCCACAAGATTGTGTTGAGGGCCTATTGGCTGGGGTTTTGGGTAACTGAGTTTTCCAACATCGCGACAGCTACCCAAACTCATGTGGTACCGCGCAAGGCCAGATTAGCGCGATGGGTGGAAAAATAATCTCTTTGAATATTTTATATGTTATTTGACCAAGTTTTGTTGTAATAGGTCATTAGCGGTTATAAGTTAGTTAGAAGTGGACCCTCAATGTAATGGTGCAATCCTATTTATAGATCTAGTTTTGCAAATAGAAAGGAGGAAAGTTACCAACTAAAGCGAGGAGAATCGCATCGGAGGATAATTGAGACATAAGATCTAGCACGATCTGGTTTTGTGAAGAGTTCCCTGTGTATCTGTGATTGATCTAGTTTTTTCCTGATGTATGGAGTCTCTGATTTTGGAGAATAATTGTGTAATGTGGTTCCTTTGCGAAAGATTAATATGATACGGTGATTTTAGCAAAAATATTGTCTATTATTGTTACTACGATATGATCTATTATGACGATGCGACCTATTTTGTTATGATGTTGTTTTGGTATGATGTTGATGTATTATATTGATGCAATATGTTTTATGCTGTATCAATGTGATCTATTTTTCCGCTACTGTGTGTTGCACTATGAGTAGATATGTTTCATAGACAATGTTGTGATATTGTGACAACTGTGTAATGATAGAATTGCATCAGTTATGAATACACTCTGGGATTTTAAGAAATAGTGTAAGGTCGAATGCAAGATCTATGTATAGCAGTTATGGTGTCCTTTCGTTGGATCCCCATGTCCTCCATCCCCACTGCTAGAAACTTGTTTCCAAAAACCCTCCCTTGAATGCCTCAGGTGAGACCTCATCTACTCCGTGGATGTTTTTGGGCAGGGTAAAACTTTCCTGGGTCAGTGCTCAAGGAGATCACACTGGTTGGGCATCGATAGATTTGGAACCCCTGTCGATGAGTATTTGTTGGTGGGATTTGCCAACACTATTTGATCAAGTTCATCATTCATAGAATTGATCCAATCCTCACTTTTTCAAGCTTCTTTAAATGTTTTGGGTTATACTATCAAAAGTAGTGCTTGTTCTTCATCATAAATTAATTTTATTCTTGTTTTAACTCTTAAATATTTATCAGCAATTATTTTACTTTCATGATGATTCTTCTATACCCACCTAGATGGTGTCTTTGTGTCTGATATTGGAGAGTATTCATTCTCATTTTCCCGTGATTCTACTTTTCTTTATTCTTCTTCTTCAAAAGCATCCTATTCTTGTGAACTTTCTACTTTTTATTTATCATTTATTTCTTCATCATCTGTTTCTTCAACATCCACACTCTGTTGGATTTGTATTCTTCTTGACTTAGTATTGTCAACAGTTACATTTTCACTTTCAATGATCTTGTGTGACCTTATATTATAACATATGTATTCATTTTTAGTGGAAGAATATCCACCAAATATGCCTTCACCCGTTCTAGAGTCAAACTTCCCTAGATTATCATCTTCTCTTTTTATGTAGCATTTACTTACAAAAGCTCTAAAATATTTAACTGAAGATGGTATTCCAAACCATAGCTCATAAGGAGTCTTGTCACTATTCAATCTAAGCTATCCTCTATTTTGTATATAGATAGTTGTATATATTGCTTCTCTTCAATAGCCACGAGGAAGTTGTGCTTCATTAAGCATAGTTCTAGCTGCTTCTTAGATTGTCTTGTTCTTTCTCTCAGCTACTTCATTTTGTTGAGACGTTTTGGTTTTTGAGACCTGCCTATTGATTCCATGAATTTCAAAAAATTCTTTGAATTCATTTGAGGTGAACTCTCCACCATTATATGATCATAGAAATTTAATTTTGTGATTTGCTTCATTTTTTACAAGTGGTTTGAAGGCTTAAGAACTTCATAAAGGCTTTTGATTTTTATTTAACAAATGTCACCCAAGTCATCCTTGTATAATTATCGATTAATAACATCAAGTAATATTCACCTTGAAATATTTTAGTCCTTGTTGGTCCATAAATATCAGTGTGAATTATTTCTAATGGTCAAGAGGTTGTATGTTCGTTGACCTTGAAGCTTGTTCTCGCTTGTTTCCAATGAAGAAAGTTTCTACAAACATGATTTGGTGGTTTTATGATATTTGGAATATTTCTTACAACTCCCTTCTTACTAAATTTTATAATATTGTCAAAGTTTAGGTGCCTCATCTTTCTATGCCATAGCAAAATTTCATCACTTTGACTCATATAACATTGTTCTTCATTTTCTAGAATATACACATTTCTTGGAGTTATTACAACAGTCCTAACAAGTTTTCTTGAATCCTTTCTTCTGATTTCACACTTCTTGGAATCGAATATACATATGTGTCCTTGATCACATGTTTGGCTCACACTTAAAATATTATGTTTTAAGTTCTTTACAAGTGAAACATTTTCATCTTTCATTTTGTCCCTAATAGCCATTGTACCCTTCCCAATTATTTTGGAGGATATATTATCTCCAAAAGTTACTTTTCCCTTTTTTATTTCTTTTTAGGCTTATAAACTTATTTGGGTCTCCTGTCATGTGTTTTGAGCATCCACTATACACATGCCATGGATTATTTTTCTATAGCACATAGAGCTAATGAACATTACACATCATCCTTCTTCTTCCAAGCCTTCCTCTCCTCTTCGTCTTGATATTTTGAGGTGTCATCCATAGGAATCACTACTTTATAATTTCTAGCAACGTGTCCTTGATTACCAAATTTGTAGCATTATATACTATAATTCTGTAGAGGATCAAAAGAATTATAGTTTCTTCCTTTTGGATTGCTTCTAGTACCATTTTTCTTATAGAAAGAAATTTGTGATGTAATTCCTTTCTCAATAGGAACCATTAATTTACAATTTCTAGATATATATCCAAAATGTTTACAGGTATAACAATTTCCCCAAAAGAGTTGTTCATGTCTACTTGTCATTGGTATTCTAGGCATCATATCTATCTTTGTAAGAGAGTAGAATATTTCTTACTTTCTTCCCTTGTAATTGGTATTTTGAGTGCAACAACATAGCTTCTTTTATTTCCATCTTGGTTTGTGAAAGGGGAATATCCTGGCTTCTTTTCTTTGTCAAATTATAATCCATATTTATTGCTTGATGGTCTTTAGACATTTAATATTTTATCTAAAGTATTTGAGTTGTTCTCAAACTTTGATTTGATAGATTCTTCATCCATCTTTTTTCTAAGGCACATAATCTCTTCTTCAATCCTTTCATATTATTGTATTCTCATTTTGAGTTGTTATTATAGATTGTTTTAAACCTTTTTGGCTACTAGAAACTGATTTTTTAAGTCAGCAATAATTCTTTCTGGTGGATCAGTGGATAGGCTCGGGGGTCCCAAGACAAGCAAGTGAGATATCTTCAAGAAAAGGTTGGGTGGAACAAGCACCTTTGGCTCTTTGTCTCTTCTACAAATTACAGGTTCCATTGTGTTATCTTATTTATTTCTGTTCAAGCAAATTATAGGAATGAAAGAGTTCATGTTTAGTTTTTCTATTATTACTTAGATACTATGAAGCTGATAGTAGAATGTTTAAGTCTGCAATTTATTCAGAAAAGTTTACTTGTATAATATGATTATCTGAATAAATGAACCTAGAATTAGAAATGATTGAGTAATGAGTAAAACTCCTTTCTGCATTTTTCCACTTCTTTTTATGATGACGCAGTATAGTACAGAAGGATTGTTTAGTTGTAGATAGGAACGATTATACCTGATAAAATGATCTGAACTGTTATCGAATTGTAGAGTTTACATAGAATCTGCAAGAGATCGACGATGTGGAAGAAAAATTGTGAAAAGTGATTGTGCAAGTAGTTTGAACAAAATTGGAAAAACCCACAATCCAAAATCCACATTTGATATAAGATCGGCTGTTGAGAAAGAGTTTGTAAGAAATCGACGATGCAAAAGAATTTTTGCAGAAATGGATTTGCGGAAGTTATTTTTGAGATTTTGCTGTAATCCACAATCCACAATCTGCATCTGATTTTAGATCAATGGCAAGGGAATAATCCGTAACCCACAATTGTGAAAATTTTGTTGTGGAAATATAATTGTGGAAGTAATTTTTGAGAAAAGTCAAAATGCACATCCGCAATCCACAACCTGCAATTGCAGAAGGAATGAGTTCCTGCAAATTATGGAAAAGGAAATACAAAAAGGTCTATTGTGGAGATATTGTTGCAGAAAGGATGTTAAGGAAGGCCACAACTAATAAATCTAAACATATTTAAAATGATAAACAGAGAGACATGATTTAGTCCTTGGAAGAATGTGATTAACAAAGGTATGTGATTATGTGAAAAGAAACAAGGAATTTGTGCGATGGTTTTATGAAAGGGCATGATGATGGATAATATTTAAACATAAGATGAATTTGATAGTAATGTGTCTCTATGATCCAAATCTATATACCAACAGAAGTCGACAAAGACCAAATAAGGAAAACCAATAACAGGGATGAAAACATAAATAAGATATGGAATTCTGATGAAATAAAATTAGGGTAGTAGGGTTGTGCTAGGGTAGGCTAATTCCTGCAAGGGGTTTGTATCTTCCTTCCAGTTGTAGCTGGTAAATAGGGTGTTGTAGCATCCTTTCAATAGAAGTTGATAAACCAAGGGGTCATAGCTTCCTTACATTAGTAGTTGGGTGAAATCATGAATCTGGGTGTCTATGAGAAAAGCAATGTTGTTTTTCCAAGTTTGTCAACTTCAGGAAAAGAAAAATTATATTTGTATTTAGAATTTCATTTTGTAGTAAAAACAAAAGTTGTAGAGAATTGTGTTAGCATTCTATCGGTTATTTTAAAAAAAAATTATTGGTATTCAATATGTCTTTTTGCAAGTGTTTGATATTATGTTATTAATTAATGAAAATATGATAAATAGTCATGTTTTTTTATGCCAGTTTATTCATTATTCAACTATTGTTCATTAAAAAAAAAATGTTATGATGATTTAGACATATTGTACTAAAGGTTGTCTATAAGTTTCTATCCAACAACTGCATGCAATAATTATTAGAATTTTTTGAGGTGGACCAATCTAAAAAACTAGCATAAAACTGACATGTTTAGTTTGACACAACATTTTCCCTAATTTCCAATTAAAAAAAAAAACTAAAAGTACCCTTTTGAATACAACACTTCATTGTTGGGCACCATGATTTTTCCAAACTTTTTTATTGTGCGTTTAAGAAGTTATTGAATTTTCATTTCAATGAATTCTATTAAATTTTGAAGCAATCCACACACCTTCTAAGAAATATAATAAATAAAATTAGTTCATCACACCAAATTCAAAAAAAAAATAGCATATATAGAAAGTAGATTGAATTATGCAACTAATCGTATTATTTGTGAAGAGAAATTGTAAGTGTTTGATAGGATCCGATCTATCCAAAATTGGAAGAGGAGTAAAAAATGAAATGGAATTCCATTTCTAAAAATTCATGGGTTTTCACCCAAACAAATATTTTGACCAAAAGTTAATTTTAATGGATACCGTTAATTTTAAAATCAGAAAGTTAGAAATTTAGTTCTTTCTAACTTTAAAGTTAACGATATCCATTAAAAGCAACTTTCGGTTGAACTATTTTTTCGGTTGAAAGTTAGTTCTATGTTTTCGGCCAAAAACATAAATTAGTTTGGCTGAAATATTACGGAATATGAATTCAAAAAAATTATTTGCACGGAATAGACACCTACATTATGATTTCACCCAACTGGTAAATAGGGTTTTGTAGCATCCTTTCAGTAGAAGTTGATAAACTATGGGGTCGTATCCTCCTTCCTATAGAAGATGCTAAATATGGTGTAGTAGCATCCTTTCAATAGAAGCTGATAAAACTAGGGGGTCATAGCCTCCTTCCAATAGATGCTGGTTACCATCCTTTCCTATAGTAGCAAGAAGAAACTATTATAAATTTAATTTTGCAGTAATAGGAATTATTGGTGGTTTACCCAATTGGCATTCCATGATAAATTTGTGTTCCATTTATTCTTGTTGATCATGTGTGTTAATTAATAAATTAAAAGTGGTTTAAATTGTTAAAAATTTAACAATATTGATTCACCCCACCCACTCCCCCCTCAGTATTGTCCAATATTCCAACAATTGCTATTAGAGAAGGGTCCTTCACTATATTTTAACCATTGGAGGGAATATCCTACTTAAAAACCACTATGGATCAACAAGAAGGGTTAGCCACAAATAGACCTCTATTATTCAGAAGAGAAAATTATGCAAACTGGAGTCTGAGAATGAAGTGCCATCTGATGTCTCTTGCATGGAAGGTTTGGATAAGAAATGAAAAGGAGTATAAAATAGAAGATGTCCTACCTACAAACAGATTGGAACTAGAACAATATGAGGGTAATGCAAAATCCCTAAAATCCCATCTTGAGTGGATTGACAAACTCTATATTTGTAAAGGTCATGTAATGCAAGACTGCCAAACAAGCTTGGGATAAGTTAAATATTGTCTATGAAGGGGAATACTAAGTCAATAAATACAAGCTTCAAACATATAAAGGATAGTTTGATATATTAAAAATGAAAGAAGAAGAAACTACTGGAGAATACCTTCTAAGAGTAGATGAATTTGTAAATTATATTCGAGGCCTTGGAGAATAATTAAAAGAAAGAGAAGTAGTTGGAAAGGTACTAAGAACATTTCCAATGAAGTATGACTCAAAGGTTTCCACTCTAGAATAAGGAGATGAACTTGATTTCATAACAATAGATGAATTACATGGGATCTTCATTGCATATGAGATGAGAACGGGACAAAATATTCCTTTAAGAAAAGAGGAAAAAATTAAAGACATAAAAGAATCAAAGAAGTCCAAATCTCCATCCAAAAACCATTCCGAGATTTTAGATGATGAAGAATCCCTGTTTATTAAAAAACTGAGAGGTATTGGAAAGTACAAAGGAAATATACCTTTGAAATTCTTTAATTCTAGATGGACTCATCGCCTTGCCTCAAAGTGTCCTTACCCAAAACAAGAAGATAGTGATGATGATGAAGAACCTTGCTTTCATAATAAATATCAAAAGAATAAAACCATATATAAGAGGAAATTTAAGAAAAAAAGAAAAAATTATATTCCAAGGAAGACAGTGAAGATGAAATCCTATTCATGGTACTAGTAACTCAATCTTCAGAAGATGATTCAAATGTTGAAGGATAGGTGGACCTAAAAGCTGAACTCATAAGTGTCCTTGAAGAATTGAGAAAGAGCAGAATGAAGAACAAATCTTTGAAAGAAAAATTATCAAAAGATAAAGAGTCAACTCAAATTATTATTGATATTAAAAAACAGCTTCAAGAGACCAAAAGGATTGAAGAAGACCTAGTATTGTATCTTAAAAAGAAAAATCAATATTTTGAAAGACTTGAAGTAGAACTTATCTTGTTTAGGAAGAAACTTGATGAGAAAACAGTTTAATCAAAATCTGAGAACAACTCAAGGAATTTAGATGACATCTTAAGTAGCCAAAGACCATTAAATGATAAAATTGGATTAGGATATGACAAAGAAAAGAAGCCAAAATGTTTGTCTTTTACATTCCAAGATAGAGATAAAAGAAGCTATGATGTTGCACTCAAAAGGCCAACTAAGAAGGATAGTGAGAAATATGCTCCCTCTTTTCATGATAAAGATAGAACTGATATGATTCCTAGAAGACCAAAGACAAGCAGGTATCAGTAGATCATTTTTTTCATTTCTACTCTTCTAATAATTTTGGACATATGGCTAATGAATGTAAGATGAGAAAAAATGATTCAGTAAAAGTTCCAAAACAAAGGAAGGGATGGAAGAAGATGGAAGTTGTGAAGCAGAAAGATCAAATATTCCTCAAACATAAAGGAAAGTAATATGGACATTTCCATTGTTGTCATAAGTTTGGTAACAAGGCGACCGATTGCATAACCAAGGGAAAAGATCAAAGTTTGAAAAGGAAACAATACATTAAAACATCAAATGATAGAATATCAGTAAGTAGGGTACCTTATGGAAAGATGTGGATAATAAAGTCAGATCACAAAGACTCATAAGGAACATAAATTTCAAATATCAGTGAAGATTCTAGAGATGATGATGAGCATAATAGTGTTATAAATATAAGTGGCATCCATCATGAGGGAAAGCAACATGAATATGTAAAAGAATACAACGATAGAGATGAATATGATGAAGAAGAATATAATGGTGGATTCCTTTTCTAAAAAGGTTTCGCATTACCTAGAAGAAAACCATGGAATTAGCATTAGAAGGGATCATATACTCGGGAGGAGTTAATATCAGAAAATTGAAATTAATATTAGAAAAATATCAGTGGAAAAGAAGAAAATAATATTTTGAGGTTGACATCAAAACAAGAAGTAGAAGAGTCATATGAAATAATTGGTAAAACCTATCTTCCTCAAAGAAAATAGATGATCAGGGTTAAATGATAAGACTAGTGCATGGTTGACATAGATAAAAGGGTATGACCTATAAATAACATGAAAATTATTCTTATTACTTAGAATATGAAGACATGACACATAAATCCTAAGGACTGTATGAGAAGGAAATTATGCATAGTCATTTCTGTGAGCTTCAGCGGTTCTTCTAAAATATAGATCCTGGACCTATTATGTATTAGTGCATAGAATTAACTTGAAGTAAACTAAGGGAGACTCCAATAATGGAGTAGAAGGAAGTGCAATGATAGGTGGAGTCTATGAATTTATCATTCAGGTTATTATTCAAAGACTTGACGCAAGAAGGAAAATGAGGATGCTAACTAATACTTTCATTCCTCAAGAAATGATTAGCACCAAGTCCAATTAAAAAGGGTAAGATAAGGAAAGAACTTAAAAGAAGAGATATGTTTGGAAAGGGCAGTTACCAGAAAGAAGAAAGACAAGAAATCCTATATCAAAATGGGTACAACAATGGCATAACACACTATCATTTGTCATTGTTTTCAAAGGGGGAGAATATTTAGATGATTCCATCAATTCCAAAGGGGGAGAATTTTGTAATTTCTCTTTTTGAATTTTTTTTAAATGAAAAATGTTTTCACTTTTTCCCTGATTTTGACCTTAACTAGTTTTGATGTCTAGACCTCCAAATTGACCCAAATGCTTCCAAATTTTCTCTGAAGGTAAATGAATGATAATAGAACTTAAATATGATGTTGATGTATTTTTTTTTACCTAAAAATTACTTCCTCAAATTTTTAATTTTTTGTTCAAATTAGGAGTCTTTACTAGGAAATTGGGGCTCCAATTCCCCTCAGGTAATTGTCGGAAATGGCTTCTCAAATGATCCCAAAGTCACCCAAATTGTTGAAAAGAGGTAGGGGATGAGTGGGGAATTTTTTTTTTATATATGATATGCATCATGGTTCATTTTATAACTTCTGTTATTAATCTCTCCCAAACAACTCCCAAATCACAATTTCGACCCCTGGGGAAAAGGCACCAAATCTTCTCCCAATGCAATTAAAATGAGTAAAATGGATTCCTGTGATTAATTAATGAACATGAGACCTAAAATAAACATTAATTACAGTCCATGCATCATAAATTTACCAGATATATATTCCTCCATTCGAAATAATAAGCATTACCATGGCATATATCAAAATAGAGTGGAAATGGTCATTGTTTGCTAATTAAAAGTCATTTTGACATACAAATATTTGGAATTTAGAATTGAAATTTTTTGAGAATGAATAATATAGAATATTTAATGTATTACAATTATAAATTGATAATTAAAGGCTCTCCCAATTCAAAACCATCAGCATTACAATGGTTCATAACAAGATAGTGGGGAAATGACACTATTTCTTCATTTTCAACATTTCTACATTAATTATTTTGGGTATTTATACCTGAGAGTATTATGAACATAAAATAAATATAATATAAATCATAACATAGGATAATGGGAATTATAATATTCCCCAAAGAGATCAATAGCTCACCCAAAGCACAATCCCTCCATTGGCATGAATATGGTGTGAAAACTGGAAATAGTTGAGAGAGATGGTGCAATAGAAGAATCCACATGATTTATTATAGCTTACAAATACAAATAATACCCCATTAAATTTCCATGAAATACCTGAGTGGCCTCTCCAAACACCAACTTGGATGGGAATCGTTCACGCTTGAAATTGGCTAAGGCAAGAAAACTAGTCATCCACTAGCTCTCACAATTCACAAATGATCAAAATCCATTCTCTTGGTTTATTCCTGTATTTTATAAACATACTTAGCCTTATAAATTTCCCAATACATCGAAAAAATCAATCCAATTCGAATTAGGGTGTCTGCTCATGAATTGACACATGTCCCCTCTTTTCTAGCCTTCCACCTTCCCCAAATTTAAGTAGGATCCCATTGAGCTTCCCAAAATGACATGAGAGCTCTCTTGGATGGTATATTTTGACCTAATATGTCATATATGTCATATTTCATCCTTCATATCTGACTTGTGTCATCACTGTCATACAATATCCATCATTGGTGTCATAGATGTCATAAATGTAAGGGGAATCTAGCCAAGTGTCCATGAAACTCCGATTTGGCTCTTCCTATCCCCATGTAAGTTACAATTCATCCAAAATTCTCCCTATGAAGTATATGGACAAGTATATTAACCTTATAATCCACCCAAAAAAAATAGTCTTCCCATAGATTCAAGATTGCAAGAGGAGGATTCCATTTAACATATGAATTCTAGCTTGAGCGGGCCCCATATTCTCCATGTGTATCCGTTCTCCATAGTTATTTAATTTTTCACTTGCGTTTATTAAATAAATATTTATTCCTTCTAATGTCTAAACACCATTTATTATCTCCCTTATTAACTTCCCAATGTTTCCACCCAACCTAGGGAACTAGTAGGATTGATGAAATTGTCTTTCTATGCAATTATTAAAATGTCCATGAACTATAATGTCCCTTTTTGAAATTTCTTTAAATGACTATTTTTTTCACTTTTTCCCCAATTTTGGCCTTAACTAGTTTTAATGTCTAGACCTCCAAATTGACCCAAATGCTTCCAAATTTTCTATGAATGTAAATGAATGATAATAGAACTTAAATATTATGTTCATGGATATTTTGTGACTTACCAATTAATTCTTCAAACTTGTTTAATGTTTTGTTGAAAGCAGGATTCTTTACTAGCAAATTGGGGCTCCAATTCCCCTTGGGTAATTACCGAAAATGGCTTCTCAAATGATCCCAAAGTAAATATAATTGATGAACAGAGGTAGGGGATGAGTGTGGGAAGTGTTTTAATATCCCATATGCACAATGGTTAATTTTATACATTCTATTATGACTCTCTCCCAAACAGCTCCCAAATCACAATTTCAACCCTTGGGGAAAAGGCACCAAATCTTCTCCCAATGCAATTAAAATGAGTAAAATGGATTCTGATTCTTAATTAATAAACATGAGAATTGAAATAAAAATTAAATATATTCCATCCATCATACATTTATCATATATGCATTCCTCCATTTGAAAGAATAATCATTACCATGGCATATATGAAAATAGAGTGGAAATGGTCATTGTTTGCTCATTAAAAGTCATTTTGACATACAAATCTTGGGAATTTCGACTTGAAAATTTATGAGAATTAAAAAAATATAATATTTAACTGATTAAAATCAGAAATGCACAATTAAAGGCTCTCCCAATTCGAAATCATCAGCATTACAATGGTTCACAACAAGATAGTGGGGAAATGGCACTATTTCTTCATTGTTCAACATTTTTACATCAATTATTTTTGGTATTTAGACTTGAGAGTATTACAAAAATGAAATACAGAGAATATACATAAAAAAATATATAATGGGCACTATAATATTCCCCAAAGAGATCAATATCTCACCCAAAGTGCAATCCCTTGATTGGCATTAATATGGTGAGAAAACCTGAAATAGTTGAAAAAGATGGTGTGATAGAAGAATACACATGATTTCCTATAGCTTACACCTGAAAATAATACTCCATTAAAGATCCATGAAATACCTAAGTTTTCACTACAAACACCAACTTGGATGGGAATATTTCACCCTCGAAATTGGCTAAGGCAAGAAAACTAGTCATCCACTAGCTCTCACTATTCACAAATGACAATTTCAAAAAACGATCAAAATATATTCTCTTGGTTTCTTCCTTATTTTATAAAAATAATTAGAATTATAAGGCTCCAAATCCATCCATAAACTCAATCCAAGTCGAATTAGGGTGTGTTCTCATGAATTGACATGTGTCCCCTCTTTCTAGCCTTCCACCTTCCCCAAATTTAAGTAGAAGCCCATTGAGCTTCCGAAAATGACATGAGAGCTCTCTTGGATGGTATATTTCGACCTGAAATGTCATATATGTCATATTTCAGCCTTCAGATCTGAATTGTGTCATAAATTTCATAGAATATCCATCATTGATGTCATAGATGTCATAAATGTAAGGGGAATATAGCCAAGTCTCCATGAAACTCCCATTTGGATATTCCTATCCCATTGTAATTTAAAATTCATCCAAAATTCGACATATGAAGTACATGGACAAGTATATTAACCTTATAATATACCCAGAAACATTAGGCTTCCCATAGATTCGAGATTACAAGAGGAGGATGCCATTTAACATAGGAATTCTAGCTTCAGTGGGCCCCATAGTCTCCATGTGTCTCCATTCTCCATAGCCATTTCATTTTTCACTTGAATTAATTTAATTAAATCCATTAAATAAATATTTATTCCTTCTAATATATAAACACCATTTATTATCTCCCTTATTAACTTCCCAATGTTTCCACTTAACCTAGGGAACTAGTAGGATTGATGAAATTGTCCTCCTATGCAATTACTAAAAATGGGAACATTACAAATTTTGAGAATATTGTCATTGATGTCAAAGGAATTTAGGAATGGAAAAGGAATAACCAGTAAACATGATGACAGGGAAAATCAGTGTAATACAAAGGAATCAACAAAGTCGGATGGTAGATCAATGAAAGGGTTAATATCCACAAAGTAAGCAGTAGAAGATAACATTCCAAAGCACCGAATAAGATTTGGACAACCCAGTTGTTAGATTTTTATCATTTAAGCTAGAATTATCTTAGGATATTTAACTAAGAGAATAACAAGCACATCAATCAAACATAAGAGATAATGAACACAATTTTTTTCCTCAGGGAAACCATAAAGGAGAAAACCCCACAACTTCCTCAGAGATAGAATCAACACCAAAAGTAAAACCCCAAAATAGTAAGATGATCTCCTGACAGCAATAGTCTCTCTCTCTCTTTTTCCCCAGCAACTTCTTCTCTCTCAGTTATGCGCTACAACTGAGTGTGAGTGAATGTGTGATAAATAGAGATGCTCACTCTCTATTTATTCTAATTCCCAACTTGACAATAACTCACTAGGGCTGACTTCTCTAGGAGAGTCTAATAACCCTAGGGCCCCACAACTATATATACTTTAACCCTTGATCAATAGGAGGGTTACCCACAATGACTTGACATGACTTGTTTACATTATTGAATCTCCTAATAGGAACATCGAGGCATGACATGACTCAAATACATAACAGACAGTTGCCAGAATAAACTTCGAGGTACAAGACATAATATATACAGGTGAATACATTATGAAGTTACAAATACATCAACATAGATCACTTGAGAGACACATATCAATGGTCTATAATAGTCTTTGCTATACAAAAGTGCAAGATCTTTTAGTTGTGGAAAGACTATTATTGAAGAGAAATTGTGGAAGCTAGTTTTGAGAAGATTGACGGTGGTGAATTATTTCTACACAAGAAAAGTGAAGATCTGCAATCCGCATTTGATCATAGATCGATGGTTAGGAGTGAATTCACAAGAAATCAAATTAGGGTGGAAAGGTGGTGCTAGGGAAGGCTAAAGGCTTGCATGGGGGTTGTATCTTCCTTCCAGTAGTAGTTGGTAAATAGGGTGTCGTAGCATCCTTTCTATGGAAGTCAATAAATCAAAGGGTTGTAGATTCCTTCCAATAGTAGCTAGTAAATAGGGTGTCCTAGCATCCTTTCAGTAGAAGCTGATAAACTAGGGGGTCATAACATCCTTTCAGTATAAGCAGGTAAATATGGTGTAGTAGCATACTTTCGGTAGCATCTAATAAAACCAAGGGGTTGTAGCCTCTTTCTAGTAGTTGTTGTTAAATAGGGTGTACTACAATCCTTATTTGTAGTAGCAGGAATAAACTATTTGTAAATATAATTTTGCAGTAATATGAAATATTGATGGTTTACCCAATTGGGATTCCATGATAAATTTGTGTTCTTTCTATAGATCCTACGATGTTTAAAAGGCTTGTTAGCATCCTTATGTATTTAACAACAATAATACCAGACATCACGTATGGAGTAAGTCTAATCTCAATATTCACAGAGTCAGCAAAGGAATCTCATTGGAAAGCAGGTAAAAGAATTTCAAGGTATGTAAGTGGCACAAAATACCTTGGCATAATGTATTCAACCTCAGAAATTTTAAACTCATTGGATACATAACAATAATAATGGAGGCAACACGGATGATAGGAAAAACACGTCTTGGTACGTATTTCATTTTGGTATAGGTGTTGTGTCATGGGATTCAAAGAAGCAACCCATAGTAAATATATATTCAGCAAAAGCAGAGTATGTCACAGCTACAGGCACCGCATGCCAATTTTTTGGATGCAGAGAATGTTAAAAGACCTACCGCAGAACCAGGAAGAACCAACAACCATTTTGTGTGACAACAATTCAGCCATTGCATTATCAAAGAATCATGCATTTCACAAGAAAACTAAACACATCAACACAAGGTATCATCTTATAAGAGAATTGGTGAACAACAAAGAAATTTGTTTAGAATTTCGCAGGTCTGAAGATAAGCTTGTAGACATCTTTGGAAAACCATTGGAAAGGGATACATTCTAGTATCTATGAAGTTATTTAGGAATGATAAGTTCTACGCAATTAATTATGTCATAAATAGAGCAAGTTTCAACTCTTAAACATTTTGTAATATTTTTTTTTAATTCTGATGTGCACATGTACTAGTGTGTAAATTATCTTAACAAAGTATACGCTCTTAATTGATGCAATAAATTGCATATACAAATAGAATATGTATGATATATATACATAAAAGTAAACATTCAAATTTATTATATTAGTTAACATCCACTAGCTAATACTTACCTTTCACCTTCCTTGATCTACCTTTCCCCTTCAGAGACTCCCCTTCAAAATTGTTATTGGAGTCTGGATCACAAATGCGACGTAAATTGAACTTTGACTGTAAATTAGGAATATATTCACTAAGTTTAAAACTTGTTTTGGTATACCATATATCCATCCATCATAGAAACCTTAGCACATTCTCATTGTCTAACTAGAACCTTCAAACATTTCAAGTTCTTCTCAACCATCCCACATAGACCTTGAGTGCACAGGTCAACACAATTAAATATCCTCAACTTGGTGTATAAGGTAGTGTTCATGTGCATTGAAAAATGTTGAAGGTAGATGCTTCTTCATTTCACACATGAGATGAGGAATTTCTCTCATCCAATACTCTATATCTTCTTTATGGATTTGTTTACATGACAACCATCTACAAGTGATGCAAACCAATAATGATATTTAACAAAAAAAACATTAAATTACATAAAATGAATTAGCGCACAAAAAAAAATCTAATTTATATGATGAATTAAAGAAACACTAAGCACATGCAAATAATTGCTAGTTACCTCATATATTTCCCAAGATTATATATAACTTGTTTGACATTGTTGTTGAAATTGTCTGGGAGAGAGAGTTAGAGGTAGAACATACTGTAATAATATACAAATCACATCATTTTTTAAACAAAGTAGACAAACAAAATAACAACAATATGCAATAGGATTAAAAAAACAATAATTATATGGATATAACAATAATAATTACCTTCATGAAGACGTTCCAATCATGCATTTTTTACCCCCGAAAAATCACCTTTCTTTTTTATGATATTATTCATGTTCACACAAAATTGTAATGTCCCTTTCTTAAATTTTTCCTAAAATGCCCAATTTTCCAATTTTTCACAATTTTTTCTCTTGACTAGTCTTAGTGTCCTAGTCTCCAAATTGGCTGAATTGCTCCAAAATATTCAGAGAAGATGTATGAATGATATAATAACTTAATTATTATTTTTATGGATCTATTATGTCCCTCCAATCACTTCTTCAATTTTGTACTAAATTCTGAACAAGATAGATGATTTTATTAGCAATTTTGGGGCTCAAATCCCCCCCGGGGGTAATTGCTGAAATAGCCTCCCAAATGTACAGAAAACCAATCAAATTATCAAATTTAGGTAGGTGATGTGTATAGGACATCAAGAGGGAATCATATGCTGAACCAATCGAACTCCCATGGTTATTATCACTTCCTTAAATCAGCTATATAAAACCTAGTTTTGAAACCCTGTGGAAATGAGATGCAATTTAATTGAATGGTTATGGAATTCGACCCAATGGCCACAAATACTCAGTTAAAAATTATTAAACCTCAAATATGCTTCATTGACATTCCATTTATGCATGGATAATCAATATTATACACATCCATTCAAATCTACCAATATTATAAGAGTTTGCAACAAACAAGTGGGAAATGGCAATGTTTCTTTATTACTAATCAATAATACATAAAATATATCGGCCTTTCAACCTGATACATTTCTGAGAAGAGAGATAAAAGTATTTACATCAGAATACAAAATACTAGAGCAATAGGATGTCCCTCAAAAATATAAATGGCTCACCAAGTGCGCCTCACTCCCCTGGGCTGAAATATGGTGAAATAATGTAAGATGGGAGGGGGAATGAACTGAATCCTGAAGTGTCCATGAGATGCTGTAGCTGAAAGTGTATATTATATCTCCATTGAATATCCTTTAAAGAAATAAGTGGCCTCTCCAATCACCAATTATTATTGGGATCTTTCACCCTTGAAATTGGCTCAAGCATAAACTAGTCACTCACTAGCTCTCCCTCTTCACAACAAAAAATTTCACAACTAATCAAAAGGATCCCTCTCATGGATGCTCCCTATATGTTATAAACATTAATGGTATCCTCAGTTTCTAAATACATCCATAAACCAAATCCAAGTCTAAATGGTGTGGCTGCTCATGCTTTTCCATGTGGCCTCTCTCTTCACCTTCTATCTTCTCCCAAATTGAGTAGGAGCCCATTGGGATTCTCCAAATCACATGAGAGCTCTATTGGATGCTCTATTTTTACCTGATTGTCATATATCTTAGACTTCATCCTTGATATCTGATTTTTGTCATAACTATCATATAATCTCCTTCATTGCTTTCATAGATGCCATAAGTGTAAGGGGAATCTAGCCAAGTGTCCATGAAACTCCCCATTTGGCTCTTCCTTGCTCATGTAAGTTACACTTCATCCCAAATTATACCTATGAATTATATGTAAAATTATATTGACCTTATAATCCATCCAAAACATTAGGTTTTTTATAGATTTTATATTGCAAGAGGTGGATTCCATTTAACTCAGTAGATCCTTCCATTGCACCAAGTATTCTTTGATTGTCCTACTCCCCAATCTTCTCTCCCTTGTCTTCAAAACATTTTTCAAGAATAAGTGTGAGTTTTCCTTCATAATTCAAAGGAGGTAGTGTATCTGAAATGACAATTTTCTGACCAATATATTTCTTGAGAGAAGAAACATGAAATACATTATGAATCTTACTCCCTTCTGGAAGTTGCAACTCATATGCTACTTCTCCAATTTTTTGGATCACCTTGTAGGGCTCATAGTATCTTGGATTTAACTTTTCTACTCCATTATTTTTTAAAGATGCTTGTTTGTATGGATGAAACCTCAAATACACTAAATCATCAACCTGGAAAATCCTTTCCTCTTTGTGTTTATATGCATATTGTTTTTGTTGATTTTGGACAACCTGCAAATTGACTTTAAAAAGCTTTAAAATTTCTTAGCTTTCTTCCACCCATGTTTAGATTTTGGAGCTCTATTATCACCAAATACCATATTAAAAAATGTAAGTGCATCATAACCATATAATTCCTTTAAAGGATACATTCCTATTGACATGTGAAAGGTGGTGTTGTAGCAAAACTCTCCCAAATGTAGCCATTTTGTCCAAGCCTTTTGCTGTTCTCCCACATAGTTTCGGAGGTATCCTTCCAACCATTTGTTCACCCTCTCTATTTATCAATAAGTTTGGGGATGGAAGCTTGTACTTGGAGTCAACTGAGTGACCACCAATCTGAAAATTTGTTGGCAAAAAGCACTCAAGAATCTACCATCTCTATCACTCACAATGCTCTTGGGGAGCCCATGCAATCTGAAGATTTCTCTAAAAAAAAGGTCAGCCACTTGTGCAGCACTAAAATAGGATGTAATAGAAAATAAATAAGAAAAATTAGTCAATCTATCCACTACCACATATATGCAATCCTTGCCCAAATATTTGGGAAAAATCGTGATGAAATCCATCGATATACTGTCCCTTTTTTGCTCTGGAATGGGCAAAGGTTGTAGTAACCCAACTGGATATGTGAGTTTGATTTTTTTTTTGAAATACCTTACATTAATGCACATAATTTTGAACATATTCCTTCATCCCCTTCCAATAGAAACTTTTCCTTAGTTTCCTATAGGTTTTGAAGATCCCTTGATGGCTTGCAAGTGGGGAATCATGTGCTTCCTGCAACACTTTGTACTTAAACTATGAATCTTGAACCAAATAAATTCTTCCCTTATAGTATATCAGCCCCTCCAAAATTATGTAGTTATCATCTCCCATGAGTCCATATAATATGTCATCTCCCATGAGTCCATCGAAATTTCATGTGTCATATTGGTCTATATATGTCATACATACTGATGCCATTCCATAGCTTCGGTAGCTCGTCTATAAGAGGTTCGATATATACATTCATATCTTTGACCTAGAACTTACTTGATTGATTTGAAGTACATATAAAATATAAAATTATGAGAACAATTAAGATATATAAACCATGCACAATAGTAAAATAAAAAATATATATTTGACATTAGAAAACAAAATATGACAAATGAGATGCCACAACTACATTAAAAATAAAACAGTTGTAGACACAATATACCTAGAATAATCATCAACAACATTATGGGCTCCCTCTTTATTGAAAACCATGGAGGAATGTCATTGTTGATAAAAAAAATAGGCCATAGCGTGTAAATGGATCTCATCTGTGCAAATGTATTAACACCATATGTTTCCAAAAAAATACTAAGATTACGAGGTTCTTCTTTGAAGTGAGGCCACTTTTCCTCCATATCTCTAAATGTAGAACCATCTGCAAGCATTCGAATAACATCATCTTGACTTCTATTCCTTGCAAGGTAATCCATAAATTTCTCTATGTTATTGCACCTGAATAGTTGTTGAAAATGTGGAATGATGGGAATATAACGAAGAACCTTGTGAGGCACCTTTTTTGTTACTTGATTTGTTCGATATCTAATTATATGACATTTTGGATATTCTGTCGCAAATTCATGTCGATTATAATATATAACATGGTCTTTTGGGAATGCATGAATTGCTTCATAATGCATTCCAATCTCTTTCATGATGGAAGATAAATCTTGATATGTGCAAGGTAAAATATTTGATCGTGATAAAAAAAATCCGCTATTAAGCTACATCAAATAAAAATAAAAATAGAGTTAACATAATAGATAAATAATATTAACGAAACAAATTTCATCTGTAGTAATTATATCATGAATTAACAATACAATTATTAGAGGAAAAAATATAACATTTATCACAATCATATATATGTGATGGATTATTTTACATACCTTAACATCCGTGGGATCAATATGTTTGAAATACCATTCATAACCTTCAAGTTCATTATCAACAATATAACAGAGAGAAGATTTGTTTTGGAGCCTTCATAAAGGGGTTCATATGCCTTCTCAAGAAGAGGTATATCGTGAACATCATCAAAATCAGCAATATTTTCATGATCCTCCTCATCATCATCATCCATTCTAACACTAAATGAATCAGAGATCAATATATTTGTACCATCATCTTCAACTATGTTATTAGCATGATCATTTTCTTCAATATGAATATTAACTTGTTGTCCATTAATCATAGCTCCATGTTCCTCCGGTTCTTTTTCTGAAAGAACTTCCTATGGACGATATGGTGTAGGATGTATTTGATTTATAATTACATGAAGACATCAATAGATATAATTTAATGTAGG
>LPNX010794667.1:135240-242252 GCA_001517045.1 Pseudotsuga menziesii | reverse complement strand
CCCCCCCCCCGCCTCAGCTTGTTCATGTTCCCTACAATGTTTTGTGGTTGTTATGGTCAATATTATTCTCCTCTTAAAGCCCCTACATTGACTACATGGACAATAACATTTCCCATTACCCCTTCTTTTCGCTACATCCCACAGTCTAGCAAGTAATTATTGATTTTGTTTGTTTGGATCAGGAATATTGCTATTTGACATTTTGTCACAAAAATATTGAAATAAGACTACTGAAAACCTTAAAAAATCAAGGTTCACACATCACGATTTCCGCAAATGGTGGTTTGTCAAACAATAAAATAATTTCCACCAATGGTTGTTTGTCAAATAATAAAATAATTTCCGCAAACCACTTGTTGATAAATTGATGTCCACAAACAGTGCGTTGATAAATAAAATAATTCCACAAACAATCCGTCAAGGAATAAAAAAAATTCCTCAAACCATCTGTCAAGGAATAAACTTATTTACGCAAACCATCCATGGATTCTATAGACAACATGTCGAAATGTTTCTGCAATTTATATATTTTCAAATTCAACAGTCATTGAATAACCGGCAATGTTAACCTAGTTACCGTTGTAAACAAAAATGGAAATTTTGTCGCCAATCAGGATATTCCTCGTCGCATATTGGACGACAGTGTGGTCGAAAATATGACAAATTTGGAGTAAAAAGTATGATGTCCTTGACATCGAATATCAGACACGTTAGAGTCAAAACTTCGACAATAGAAATAAACGTCGAAATTTTGAAAACTAATTCCACAATTTTAAAAAAATAATAATCAAAATTGTTGGAATATATTAAACCCACTCATAACTTAGGATAAAATAATTAATCATTATTTGGTTAATTATTCACCCATTAGCTTAATTAGTTAGCATCCACTTGCACCTTAAAGTTAATACATGCCATCTATATCCTAGGAATGATTTATTTCTAATTTTGGGTTGATCTTGACCACCTTTTGACCATCCACAATTGGTATACAACACTTTACATCAGATTCTGCTTTATTCTTCTTTTCCTTCTTTTCTATGGATAAGATAAAAGTTAGTCAACTGGGAAACTGGCATCTTTTGTTTCCAACCCATCCTCCATTATTTTTTCTTCATTTTCTAGGATTAGCATGTTTTTTCCATCTCCTTGACAACTCACTCATTATTTTTCCAACTCGTGAGGTCCTTAATAGATTTGGGAAGTGCTTTAGCCACATATGGGGGTTTGCTATATTTTGGTAAGTCAGCATTTTTGAGCTTTATGAGTTTTTTCCATACAATTCGATTTTCCTATGAGGGATGTACTATTTATGTACACTATTATTCATCATTATTCAATGGAAGGATAAACACCAATATTCATCTCTTCAATCATGTGATTCAGTCTCTTTTCTTCTCTATATTTTTCTTGTTTATGCTTGTGAGAATTCTTAAAAGCAAGATCTATTTCCTGTGCTTCTTCCTATCATCACTGCTCATAGCATTGATATATTATTTCTACAAAAATTCAACATTTCAAATTGATATCCGACAAAAAAGTACTTTTCGTCGGATGTTGTCATTGGATTTTGGGTTGAAATTTTGTTATGTTTTGAGGCGCATAATTTCTTCTTCAAGCCTTTCATATCCTTGTATTCTCATTTTGAGTTGTTGTTCTAGATTTTTTTTAGCCTTTTTGGCTACTAGAAACTAATTTTTTAAGTCAGCAGTAATTCTTTCTGGATCATTGTTTTTCTCTTCAAATTTTGTCATATCAGTTTTTTATTTTTTGTACATAATTTTATACTTCCCTAATTCGTTAAGAGAACTTACAAGTTCTACTTCAAGATGCACCACACCTTCTATTTCTTCTTCAGATATTTCACTCTCTAATCCCATGAATAGGACTTCAACATCTTCACTTATCTCTTCATCTTCATTGTTTTCCTTGAAATAGAAGTTTTTCTTATTTTTCTTAAACTTATTCTTGTACATGGTCTTTCTCTTTTCATCTTTCTTATGAAAACAAGGTTCTTCATCATCATTATCCTCTTGTTTTTGGTAAGGAAACTTAATGGAAAAATGTCCAATCCTTCCACAACTAAAAAATTTCATGGGTAGATTTCCTTTGTACTTTCCAATACCTTTCCCAAGTTTGTTGATGGAAAGAGATTCATCATCATCTATGTTCTCATATTCGTTCTTGGAAAGGATTTAAATGTTTCTTCTTTCTTTGATGATCCATTTTTTCCTGTTCTCATCTCATAGGCAGTGAAGATCCCATGTAGTTCATCTACTATCGTGAGTTTAAGATCATCTCTTTCTTATAGACGGGACACCTTTGAGTCATACTTCACTCGCAGGGTTCTTAGTACTTTGTCTACCACTTCTTTCTCCTTTATTTCTCCTCCAATGCCTCTAATGGCATTAACAATTTCATCTACTCTTAGAATATATTCTGCAATATTTTCTTCCTCTTTCATTTTTAAGCTTTCAAAATATCCTTTGTATGTTTGAAGTTTGGATTCTTTGACTTTTGGAGCTCCTTCATAGACAAATTTTAGTTTTTCCCGTGCATGTTTGGATGTCTTTCATTGCATGAAATTTACAAATACTGAATTTGTTAAGCCACTCAAAATTGCATTCAGGGATTTTGCATTGGCCTCATATTGGTCTAGGTCACTTTTGTCTATAGGTAGGTTGTATGGTATTTCATTTTTTTTTTTAAACAGAACTCCAAAATTTGTATCCAAGAGACATTAAATGGCACTTCATTCTTACACTCTAGAATGCATAATTATCTCCCCTAAATAATGGACGTTTGTAAGTGGCTAACCCTTCTTTTTGATCCATAGTGGTTTTTAATAGGATATTCCTTCCAGTGATTAAGTTGTAGTGAAGGATCCCACTCTGATACCAATTGTTAGACTATTGGACAATAATTAGAGGGGGCGTGAATCAATATTGATAACTTTTAACAATCAAAACTATTTTTAGTTTATTTATTAACACACATGATCAACAAAAAAAACACAGAACACAAATTTATTGTGGAAGACCAATTGGGTAAACCACCAATACTTATTATTATTGGAAAATTATATTTACAAATACTTTTTCCCTGCTACTACAGTCAAGGATGGAACCACAACCTATTTATCAACAACTACTAGAAGGAGGATACAACTCCATGTTTTGTAAACTATTGTTGAAAGGATGTTGCAATCCCCTATTTACCAGCTACCAGTAGAAGGAGATACGATCCCATTGTATCAATATAGATTTCTATAGCACCACCCTACCACCCTTGCATGCTAATTCAATCTCTTACTGATCTATAACAATGGATCTTGCAATTGAATGTACAAAGACCATTATTTGAAAGTTTAAAGCATTGTTTAAATACCCTCAAACATATATCTTCATCTAATAGTCATGTATCTTCATAGTGACTCTTCACAAAAAAAACTAATTCGGAATTACCTCTTTGTTTTTCATTTTTAACTCTGTTTAAATTTTAATAGTCGTGACTTTTTGCAGTTTCCTTTCCGTAATGTCCTTTCCACAACAATATTTCTACAATAGACCTTTGCACATTTAACTTTTCTGCAATTTGCAGAAACTAATTCCTTCCGCAATTGCGGATTTTGGGTTGCAAGTGTCCATTTTGACTTCTCTCAAAATAGCTTCCGTAGGACTTCTTCTGCACTTTATGGATTCTGAATTCCTTCTGCATTGCAGACTACAGATTGTGGGTCCATATTTATACTTTTCTTGAAATTTCTTCCGCAATTCAACTTTCATAAATCATGTGGAACATTGATCACTATGAAAACCTCCTTGTTCGTTGATCAGTTATCAAACACATAACTTAACTTTGGCACTCCAGAATGTTATTTTCCACACACATTTACCTCTGATAAATAAGTTGGTTGAAACTCCATGAATTTGTGTTCATTGATCAGAGTACCAATCAATCAATCAAGCTTGATCAAACGTAACCCCCTCACTTGATCCCCTCATGTTTCTTTCCATCCTCATCACATATGCCATCTCTTGCCCTATCATCGTGCCATAGCTTATTACTTTGTCATTATTGAACCCCTTTTGACATCAATGAAAACTCCATTCAATAACCACCCTATAGTAAGGATAGTTAATGTTGTAGGCAATTCCCTTCAACAATCTATATCAAGAAACAATTCTTGAACAAGCACTCTAGCTACAACATGGGTGGATGCTAAAAGGTAAAGAATGAATTCATTTGTAAATTTTGGGGGGAGTAATAAATGGTTATGAAATAAAAGAATTTAAGGGCATCAAAATATGCTTGATCTTGCTTATCGCATACAAAAAGGATACCAGAACAAAGAAAACACAAGAATAAATGAACAATATTGGTATAATTTGGAATGAATTGATGCAAGAAGTTTGCATTGCCTTGAAGGATTTGTAATTAGTTCAAATTCCTAAGAGGGAGGAGTTCAATCATTTGAAGGATAAATGGTGATCCCTTTTATAGAAACAATGAATCGTAACAATAATCTAGTAGGAATGCATAATATGCACTCAAAATGGTTCAAGCGAATGTTGTAGTTGTGATGCTTAAGGAAGAATTTGCAAAAATGTGCCAGGTGATATGATCATTGTTTGAACAAATGGTGAGGGCATCCAAATATGCTAGGATAATATTGACCATACCATTGAAGTATTATGACATGGCATTCTAGAAATTGTATTTGTAATTCTAGAGTCTAAATTGCATGACTCGATAGGGAAATATCCCCCAATTTCTCTTAAAGGTATTTTTGTACTAGTATTGAGGACAAATTTGAATTTGATTATATCATGAGAAACGATCCATGAAGGATAGAACTTCATGTTTGCTACATGCATTGGAATTTTATCGATGAAGGGGGTGGGGAGTTTTACTTAAGACAATCTTTGATGATATCACAATAGTTAGTATAGACATGAATGGTCTCTTACCTCTCGCTAAATAGAACTAGGTATGATACCGTTATGGTGTATGCAATTGGATAAATGAAACTTACACTTTTAAGCATATGGAATTTGAATTTAACTCCTAAATATTTGAAAAGGTGAATCAATCTCTCATTTTGGCACATTGGCTAAACATCAAGCCAAGTATCAAGACGGTTTTCCATGATTGAAAGGTCTATACTTAGAATTTCCATGTAAGACCATGAGAATACATCATGTAACTCATAAAAATGTGCTTTATAGGATGTAAATTTCTTAGAAGTAAATGAAGCACCATGAGAGATGTTCTTAGTGACACCGAGGTTAACTCAAATATCCACCTATTTTGTAGGATATGTGTTTCTCATATTACGCTCCTCAAACGAAAATAGCACAAGGATTGGATTGTTGAACAAATCAAAATTTCTCAAGGGCATAAAATATTTGGATTCAATGGTGAACTGATATGAATATTGGTATTCTATTGAGTATCCATACAGGAGGAAATAAGCATGATGATGCATATCATCCTACTAGAATTTAGGGTTAATAAGTTCTTCAATAATTTTCTAATAACTTCAAAAGGTTGGGATTCATGGAAAGGTTGAGAGGGCCCACTACCATGAGGGGATGATGAGGGCATAGAAGGGGTGGAAGAGGAGGTATTACTAGAGGAATAAATTTACATTAAATGGAAATCATTCCAAATAATCAAGTAGGTGGAGATACACAACTCCGAGACAACTATTTTTAGGGTAAGGCAAGGAGGTCCTAAACATTTTCCAAGGAGAGAGGCATAGTTTAAAAATCCAATACCCACACTAGTGAATGAAGGAATAAAAATAATACCCTCAAATACTGGTAGGATATGGTATAGAAAAGTCAACCCTATGGGATGGAAAGACTAACCCTGAAATTATGGTAGGATATGGTCTAAGAAAGTCGACCCCTTGGGAGCATAGTAGGTGAGTTGATAAAATGTGGTGATTTCCCTATCATGAGAGAACACCATGAGTTTAAAAACTTTTGAGGAAATTGATTTCATAGTTCCATGCATGTAGCTACTACAAAGGAGGATATTCTAATCTAACTCAACATCTACAACCTCATTGTTTATAAATACTATATCATCAATTAGTTAAATAAAAATGTTATGGAGAAGAACTTATAGATTATAAGGTTAACCATCATACATGTGAAATATAATAAGGGATATCAATAACTCAAGGGACCATAATTATTCCAAACATGGGTGTACATGACACAAGTAGAAGAAACTTCATAAATGATGCATCAATGAATAATTAAATTCTTAATAGTGACAAGAACTTGGAAACAAAATAAAATAGGGCTCAACTCTATCTAAGTCAAAGGTCATTAGATGAGTGTTTGAAGGATCAATAGCACCTAAGGAAAACAACATATTTTTTTGTTGCACTGATATTATTTGGAGAAATTCCATTGTATACCTGGTAGTTAGAGACTAGGACAAGTCATCCACAACACTATACATAGTAAGGAGTGACTCTAGCATTGGCGTTCTGGGTAGTGTACCATAAAGGGGTCTTAGGGATATTTAGGGGATGGTTTGAATTATTGTGTAGTAAATGTAAGGGTCCTTTCAACAAAGGTGTATCCTTGTCCTTATTGAGATTGGTTAGTTCAACTAAGTTGAGATAACATGCCATATTGATTATGTGTGTCATTAGGTTGACATAGGTGGAGTTCATGTGAATTTTTTGGAAGGAAAGATCACTAGGGTGACCTGTTGTAGATATTTAAGGAGGATAAGGTATCCTTGGCTATGTTATTGCCACCCCTTGAGATGGAAAGGTTCCTTATTTGCATCCCTCTAATGCCTTGTGATTTGGAGAGTCTCCAAAAAATTTTGTATGTATTTATTTAGATTCATTTGCAATGCCATCGATTAAGGTGTAATAGTATGAGGGGGTGGAAAAACATTTTGACCTTGAGAATAATTGATTTCCTATAATTTATTGGTCTCACCCCATAATTGGAAATCCTTCATAAGATGCAGATAATGGTGAGTGTAGTGTCCACATCCTACTTGGGAGCATTATTAGGATCCATATTTTTTGGGTTCTGAGTACCTCTAATATTACCAATAGGATTAGGGGGTTGGTCCCTTCTTGATTTTGATTGTTTACTTTATTATTCTTCATAATGTGTTGGGTTATGCTTGGTGGTTATTGGTTGTAGGTGGAGTGAGCATGTTTTTCTAAGCATAAACCTTCCCATGAGCAAAAGAGGGAGAATGGGGGTGAGGTCGGATTGGAGGTCCTAGTGAAGGGTCAGGGAATGGGTAATATGGATTAATAGCTTGTTGAGTCACATATCTTGTAGAAACATAAAGAGACTTAATGCCTCTATATGAGGGACTATGAATGTCGAAGGGTTGAGGAGGAAGTAAGAGGTACTCATTCTTACATGAGAGGATGAGTGTTAGGGGTCAGTAGGATAGTAGGGCATTGAAGGTGGCCTTGGGTTGAAGCACTCAGATTTAACACTCCTATATTTATGAAACATTTTTCTCAAACACTTGAATGAAAATCAACGTGGAATGTAGTTTATGGAACATTGATTAAGAGTTCGAAAGAATAGGATTTCATTCAATACAATGTTGTTAATCGAGTGTTATTAAAACTTTGAAAGAGGAGGATTTAGTTCAAATATGATAACAAACATTTTCTTATAAATAAAATGTAGTGTAAGGCATAAATATAGCACTACACCTTAGCACATCATGTTTTAATTTTTCCACATTATCCCATGAACAAATTCCTACTTGAACTGGTACGATGCTAAGTACATGATCGATGCACTAAGCATAGGTTCAATCACCAATGTTCCTAGAAACCAAAGTGAATAACCCATGCATTTAATTTCATGTATTTTGAGAGTAGAGAGAAGAAAAATGGAAAATAGATCATAAATCAGACAACTTGTTCTATACAAAATTGAGGTATAAACATCACATATAGAGAAAAACTATAGGATAGGTGATAGGGATAGGTTCAATCACTAGAGTTTCTAACAACTATAGCAAATACCACCCCATCGATATAATTTCCTATATTTTGGGAGTAGAAAGAAGCAAGCATGAGAATATATAAAGAAACCTTGTAAATAAGGGAAAGAACAATCACCTATGCAATAGCCTAAATTCAAAATAGTGTCTATTTTCAACTTTGACAAAAAGGCTTCGCAAACATTCACTTGCAAAGGGTCAAACACAATTTAAATTCATATTATTAGACTTTCAAAATAGTATAACAATATATTTTTTTTTATTTGAACAATTAATCCCATATGGGGAATATAATACATGTTTTGAAATCTAAGCATGAAAATCTATTTTTGACATTGATTGAATGAACGCCAATCACTCCTTAAGTTCTTTTAATTTCTCATGAGTCCTCGAAGTCTCATAGGTTACCCTCATTTCCAACTTGTCTTGTCTCCTTTTCTATATGTGAATTTAAGGAGATGGAAATCACTCCTTAAGTCTTCTTAATTTCTCATGATTCATGGAAGTCCCATAGGTTACCCTCATTTCCAACTTGCCTTGTCTCCTTTTCTATATGGTATGGAGCACATGGGGGCAGTGAATGGTCGGATCGACAGCATGAGAGCCTAGTATCAGGCTTGGCTTCATATCTGAGGGTAGAAACTCTCTTCAAACCGATCCATGGGAAGGGTGTATGAGAGGATAAGCATGTAAGATCAAGCATACAGAGATTACGTTTGAGGTGGTAAGAATTGGAAAAAATGGCAGATATCTGTATTAATTGGCCCCCTGTGAAGCAAAAAAATGGTGAATCACTCACACACAATGAGAGATCTGATGGAATGGGGGGATGGGTAGCAAATAATGGCAATTAAGGCTGAAAGCATGCACATAGTTATGGATCATGTCTATAGATGGGAGGAATCAGACGACTAGTGCTCTATAAATTCGGGTTCTCTAAAACATAAGGATCCAAGCAAGGTTTCAATCCTACTCCTCTTGTTCCCAAGAATTCATCTATGTGCAATCACCATGCCATGATACTGGAAGGCCCGTAATTAGTCAAGAGGAAAAAACATAGGATAAATCCATAGTGAGGCTTCCCCTAGCTCTATGCATGATTCTATTCCATGAAGGGGTGATGATCCTGTGTCTGAACCATTAAGTTGGGGAGACAAGTATATGGTGGAAATTCCAACTGCTATTGAGGCCTTTATCACCATTTTGGAAATCGATCTCCTTTGGGAGTTTGATACCCTGATGGGGCGACCCCTATTGTCCAATCCCTTTTGGACCGCCCGCATCCTTCTGGCCCAGCACATCCAGGCTAAAATTCAGACTGCCCAAGGGATCCATGACACATTTGACACCATTCATCATGGGCAGTACGAGAGTGCTTTTAGCTTCAAAATCCTGGAGCAGATTGCTCAGAACATGCTGGAAATACTGGGGAACATCGCCACCACCCCAGTGAATACCTCGACTAACTCACTTGTAAGCAACTCTCCAGTTCAGCATGTGAAACATCACCAAAGACCTAACCGGGAGACAAGAAGTTAATATTGGGATCCCTGGCATTGGTCCTTTGTCCTTTTGATGTTCAGATCTATGTCTTAAGGTTATCTATGTTTTGGCTCACTATGTTATGCTTCGAGGCTCATTTCCCTGACCGTTCATAGACATCTTTGGTTTCCTTGGATGGCAACGGGTTAATAGTAATTTCTGCTTTAAGTCCTTCCTACTCATGTTGATTTATGCTTAATAGTAATGTTGATTTGTACTTTAAGTCCTTCCTGCATGGATAGACTCAAGCCCATGAACACCTGGAGTTGTGGATAAGTTGGAGATGGTCCCTATTAGTCTCAGTTTTGGAATTTGGTGGGAACTAGACCTGTAGGCTCTAGCAATGTATTAGCTTGGTGCAAATATTTTTTATTTCTCTTCCTGGTTTAGTTAAGATCGACGGGGTAGGATTTATTAGCCGTGTCTCGGTCCATACTGGGGTCATTTTCCAAGACCTCTTGTAATTCTTCCTTTTGTACTATATTTTTGTACTATAATAGAATTTTCTTACTTACTCATAAAAAAATTATATTAATCACAACAATTCAAAAACTTGAAAATTTTACTAAGATAAAATATGCTTGTCACAAGTTATGGCTATAAAATACAAAACTTAAGTATAATCAAGATCCACATACGATTGAAAAAATAGGAATGGGAGAGAACAAATATTTGACCTTATCTATTCATCATCATAGACTAAAATGTGAGGAGAAGAAAGTGGACCGTCACTTGGAATTTCTTTCTTGGAAGATCTCAAGTTTTCTCCAAGTTAGAATGAAAAATTAGTTTAGAAGTGTTGGAGGTTTGTTATGGCATGACTCAAGTTATTTCCTATTAAATCAGAAGCCAAAGTGTTGAGGCATTAGTACGAATACTTGAGTCCATCTGCGCCTGGGATAGACAATGTAACCAACCCTCCATGTAGGCCATTATCTCACTCAAGATCTTACATTGGGGATCATCTTGAAATCAAACCTAGCCATAATATGTGATGGCTTATCCTAGAAATGATTTGGCATACTAGAGATGGTTTAGAGTTTTGGAATATGTGGAGTAATGGGGACTGGTTCTGGAACATCATCCCCTCTTACTTTCTCTATGGTTGTCTTGGGAGATTTTCCTAATTATGTTTCTACTTCACAAATCATTGGAAAATGGGGAGAACGCGGAGGTTTTTCACCATTATTACTATCTAGAAAATTCACTAATTTATTTGTCCTACTCTCCTCGAGTGGAAATGTCTACATTATCATATGCATTTGGATCTGAATTCATTGATGTAGGTTATTCTTCCATGTACGGTGGAGTATCTTTGATTTCATGAATAATGATGATCCCAAGCACATCAAGCAAGGTTTCACACTTATCATATTCAATTGTGATGATTGGAGTATTTTTGACTTCCTAAAAAATTTATAGGATTGGAGAGTCTCATCATTTTAGCTTGAATTATGCTTGACCACAAATTCCTACAATTTTTGCATCAAAGGATTAGTGGAATTGACACATTTAATGTCTGTAATAGGTGTTGTTGGTAGTGGTGTGGCTGGTGTAGATGCAGAAGATGGGATGTTGACTAGAAGCTTGACTTGAAGGGTTTATGGGTAGCACAACTCTCTCCTTCTTCGATGTAATTCCATGCAAAAAATGTGCTACAAACCCAAGCTAAGATTTGGACTATTTACATGAGATTCTAGGTGGAACCTAAAATGGAGGAAGAGAATATGTTTGGAATATCACATGCATTGGATGGTTGAGGATATTCTTGAAACAAACTCATCTCTAGATCATCTCGTCCACTACCAGCCTTCCTTATTAGGTAAATTCTTCCTTAGCCAGTGTCTTCTTATGGTGCATAAATCTAGTTGTGATATTTGACAAAATATAAGTGGTGCCTTGTGCTATTTTAAATTTGTATGCATTCCTAACAACTATGAGACATCACTATCAAATACTTGTTTTTTAGATAATATAGGAGCATGCTAGCTTTAAAGATCTTCGAATCAACAACATTGGGGTGCACAAATGTGTTTTCGCCATCCAATCCAAATGAGATGTTTCTCACAAGTGCATTGATAAGTGCCAAGGGAATTCACATGATGGGGGTGGTAATTATAATCATGCAGTCATAACACTTCCAAAATGAGTTGTCATTAAACTTACAACATTTTGAGCATCACTGTGTCTCTGTCAAGGTTCAAACCATATTTCCAAGACCCTTTTGGTTAGAAGTTGGATGTGATTCTCAATCTTCATAGGGTTTGCATTTGCACATGAAGAATATTACTACCAAATACCCAAAAATAAAATAATTGGATGCATCACGAGCATCCACACATGCTTGAAGGAGTTTTTCTATAAGGAAGTGGCACCAATTCAATTGAGTACCCTAAACTAAAAACTCAACCATGGAGAGTGCATCCAAGGTGCACTTTCCTATGGTGTACTTTGCATGACCCTAGTAGATACTAGTTGGCATGAAAATTTCACCCATGGGATATTGATTAATGAAATTACCTCACTTCACCCACCTCTTTGAGTATAGTACTGATCATATAATCTAGGATTGTATTTCTTGCAACCAATTTTAATCCCCCTTGGAAATCTAATGAAACATTGTGCCCCTCCATGGACAATCCCATTAGTAAATGGATATCATTGACATGGATGACATAGGAATAGTATATTCATAAGGAGTGCCAATGTACCTTAGTAATAAAAAATTGCATGCACCGCATAATCTCGCTAGTGGTACTAAACAATGGTAGGTCTCATAGAATGACTAGATTTAAGTTAAGAAGGGGTTCAAAAGAAGGCTTCAACACTATAAAAAACTCCCCTATCTCTAATACTAGCACATAATCTAGCTGGATGTCTGGTTTCATGTCACTAAATAGGTATCCATTTGAAAAATCACTATCTATAAATAGAGTAAGCTCCACTTTCCCGTGCAGTTCACATATAACCTACTCAATTGGATCTTAGATATTGGATAGTACCTCATGTTTAGGTCTGGGAGATTCTGTAAAGGATTAATATTTACTATTCAAATATTTACCCGTGGATTTTCAATCTCATTGATATATAAATTGAATTTGTTGGTTATATTATCACACTAGATGTTTTATTACACTTTGCAAAAGTCTGAGAATGATCCATTGTGATGATAAATGGCTACATAAACAAACAGTGAATTGCTAGAAAATTAGGGAGTTTTAACCATTCCATTGTGTTAATGACAAGACATAGCAAGTTCATTTAATGGAAAGAACGGAATATACATATCGTGTAAAGTTGTATTTTATGGGGAAAAAATCTGAGGCTTTTGAGAAGTTTTAAGAGTTTTAAAATCCCTTGTGGAGAATCATACTGGTAAAAGGATCAAGGTGTTCATAATTGATAACATAGGAGAGTTCTATGGAAAATTGTTCAACAAGTTCTATGTTGTGAATATAGTTTTCATTGATGTCAAAGGAGTTGAGGAATGAGAAAGGAATAACTAGTAAACATGATGACAGGGAAAACTCAAAGACAAAAGAATTAACAAATTTGGATGGTAGATCTTTGAAGGGGGAAAGATACACAAAGTAAGAAGTGGAAGATAACATTACAAAGTGATAAGTGATATTTGGATGACCCAGATCATTTGAGAGGAATAGATCAATGGTCTATAATAGCCTCCGCAGTACAAAAGTGCAAGATCTTTTAGTTGTGGAAAGACAATTAGGTAAGAGAAATTGTGCAAGCCGATTTTGAGAAGATCGATGGTGTTCAATGATCCCCACATAATAAAAGTTATTATCCACAATCCACATTTGATTGTTGATCAAATATCAGGAGTGAATGCGTAAGAAAATCAACAGTCCAAAAAATTGCAGAAACAAAGTTGCATTAAAAAATTGCAGAGATCCAAAATGGAAAGTGTGGTTCCACATTTCGAAATCCACAATCCAAAGATCGAAGGTCAATAAAGCATCCACAAGAAATAGATGGCTTAAAGAGTTGCATAAAACAATTTGTGAAAAGATATTTACAGAATCTCATTTCAAAAATATTAGAAGGCACATCCGCAATCCATAATCTTCAAGATCTAGGGTCAGGGAAGAATCTACAAGAGATCGACGACGTGGGAGAAAAATTATGAAAAGTGAACTACGCAAGTAGTTTGAACAAAATTGGAAAAAACCACAATCCAAAATCCGTATTCAATATAAGATCGACGGTCGGGAAAGAGTTTGTAACAAATCAATGATGCAAAATAATTTTTGCGGAAATGGATTTGCGGAAGTCATTTTTGAGATTTTATTGTAATCCGCAATCCACAATCTACATCTAATTTTAGATCAATGGCCAGGGAAGAATATGTAACCCACAATTGCAAAAATTTCATTGTGGAATTATAATTGCAGAAGTAATTTTCGAGAAGAGTCAAAATGCACATCCGCAATCCACAACCCGCAATTGCAGAAGGAATGAGTTCCTACAAATTACAGAAACAGAAATGTGAAAATGTCTATTGTGGAGAGATTGTTGTGGAAAGGATGTTAAGGAAGGTCATGCCTAATAAATATAAACATATTTAAAATGATAAATAGAGAAACATGATTTATTCCTTGGAAGAATGTGATTAACAAAGGTATACGATTATGTGAAAAGAAACAATGAATTGGTGCGATGGTTTGATGAAAGGTCATGATGATGGATAATATTTAAAGAGAAGATGGATTTGATAGTAATGTGTCTCTATGATCCAAATCTATGTAGAAACAGAAGTCGACAAAGACCAAATAACAAAAACCAATGATAGGGTTGAAAACATAAATAAGATATGGAAGTCTGATGAAATAAAATTAGGGTGGCATGGTTGTGCTAGGGAAGGCTACTTCCTGCAAGGGGTTTGTAGCTTCCTTCGAGTTGTAGCTGGTAAATAGGGTGTTGGGGAATCCTTTCAATAGAAGCCGATAATTCAAGGGGTCGTAGCTTCCTTCCATTAGTAGCTGGGTGAAATCATGAACTGGGTGTCTATTTAGTGGGGGGGGGGTTGTTATGAGAAAAGCAGTGTTGTTTTTCAAAGTTTGTCAATTTCAGGAAAAGAAAAATTAGATTTGTATTTAGAATTTCATTTTGTAGTAAAAACAAAATTTTTAGAGAATTGTGTTAGCTTTCTATTGGTTATTTTGAAAAAAAAAATTATTGGCATTTGATATGTTGTTTTTGCAAGTGTTTGATATTATGTTATTAATTAATGAAATTATGATAAATAGTCATTTTTTTTTACACCGGTTTATTCATTATTCAACTATTGTTCATTAAAAACAAAATATGTTATGATGATCTAGACAGATTGTACTAAAGGTTGTCTATAAGTTTCTATCCAACAACCGCATGCAATAATTATTAGAATTTTTTGAGGTGGACCAATCTAAAAAACTAGCATAAAGTTGACATGTTTAGTTTGACACAACATTTTCCCTAATTTTCAATTCAAAAAAAAAAGGTACCCTTTTGAATACAACACATCAATGTTAGGCACCATGATTTTTCCAAATTTTTTTATTGTGTCTTTAAGAAGTTATTGAATTTTCATTTCAATGAACTCTATTAAATTTTGAAGCAATCCACACACCTTCTAAGAAATATAATAAATAAAATTAGTTGATCACACCAAATTCAAAAAAGAATAGCATATATAGAAAGTAGATTGAATTATGCAACTAATGGTATTATTTGTGAAGAGAAATTGTAAGTGTTTGATATGATCCGATCTATCCAAAATTTGAAGAAGAGTAAAAATGAAATGGAATTCCATTTATGAAAATTTATAGGTTTTCGCCCAAACAAATATTTTGGCCAAAAGTTACTTTTAACGGATACCATTAATTTTAAAATTAGAAAGTTAGAAATTTAGTTCTTTCTAACTTTAAAGTCAACGTTATCCGTTAAAAGTAACTTTCGGCCGAACTATTTTTTCGGCTGAAAGTTAGTTCTATGTTTTTGGACGGAAACATAAATTAGTTTGGCCTAAAGATTATGGAATATGAATTCCGAAAAATTATTTGCATGGAATAGACACCTAGATTATGATTTCACCAATCTGGTAAATAGGGTTTTGTAGCATCCTTTCAGTAGAAGTTGATAAACTAGGGGGTCGTATCCTCCTTCCTGTAGAAGATGATAAATATGGTGTAGTAGCATCCTTTCAGTATAAGCTAATAAAACTAGGGGGTTGTATCCTCCTTCGAGTAGATGCTGGTAAATAGGGTGTAGTACCATCCTTTCCTATAGTAGCAGGAAGAAACTATTGTAAATATAATTTTGCAGTAATAGGAAGTATTGGTGGTTTACCCAATTGGGATTCCATGATAAATTTGTGTTCCATTTGTTCTTGTTTATCATGTGTGTTAATGAATAAATTAAATGTGGTTTAAATTGTTAAAAAATTAACAATACTGATTCACCCCACGCAACCCCTCCCCCCTCAGTATTGTCCAATATCCCAACAAATTCTATTAGACAAGGCTCCTTCACTACAAATTAACCATTGGAAGGAAGATCCTACTTAAAAACCACTATGTACCAACAATAAGGGTTAGCCACAAATAGACCTCTACTATTCACAAAAGAAAATTATGCATACTGGAGTGTGAGAATGAAGTTCCATTTGATGTCTCTTGCATGGAAGGTTTGGCTAGGAAATGAAAAGGAGTATAAAATAGAAGAATACCTACCTACTGATATATTAGAACTAGACCAATATGAGGGTAATGGAAAATCCCTAAAATCCCATCTTGAGTGGATTGACAAACTCTGTATTTGTAAAGGTCATGCAATGCAAGACTACCAAACAAGCTTGGGATAAGTTAAAGATTGTCTATGAAGGGGAATACTAAGTCAATAAATACAAGCTTCAAACATATAAAGGATAGTTTGAAATATTAAAAATGAAAGAAGAAGAAAATATTGGAGAATACCTTCTAAGAGTATATGAAGTTGTAAACTCTATTCAAGGCCTTGGAGAAAAATTAAAAGAAAGAGAAGTTGTTGGAAAGGTACTAACATACATTTCCAATGAAGTATGACTCAAAGGTGTCCACTCTAGAATAAGGAGATGAACTTGATTTCATAACAATAGATGAATTACATGGGATCTTCACTGCATATGAGACGAGAATGGGACAGAATAGTCCCTCAAGAAAAGAGGAAATATTTAAAGACATAAAAGAATCAAAGAAGTCCAAATCTCCATCCAAAAACCATTCAGAGATTTCAGACGATGAAGAATCCCTCTTTATTAAAAAACTTGAGAGAGGTACTGGCAAGTACAATGGAGATATACCTTTAAAATTCTTTAATTCTGGAAGGACTAGTCGCGTTTCCTCAAAGTGTCCTTACCCAAAACAAGAAGATAGTGATGATGATGAAGAACCTTACAGTCATAAGAAAGATAAAAAGAATAAAACCATATACAAGAGGAAATTTAAGAAAAAAAAGAAAAAAATTATATTCCAAGGAAGACAGTGAAGATCAAATCCTATTCATGGTACTTGTAACTTAATCTTCAGAAGATGATTCAAATGTGGAAGAAGAGGTGGACCTAAAATTTGAACTCATAAGTGCCCTTGAATAATTGAGAAAGAGCAGAATGAAGAACAAATCTTTGAAAGAAAAATTATCAAAAGATAAAGAGTCAACTCAAATTATTATTGATGTGAAAAAACAACTTCAAGAGGCCAAAAGGATTGAAGAAGACCTAGTATTGTATCTTAAAAAGAAAAACCAATATTTTGAAAGACTTGAAGTAGAAATTATCTTGTTTAGGAAGAAACTTGATGAGAAAATTGTTCAATCAAAATTTGAGAACAACTCAAGGAATTTAGATGACACCTTAAGTAGCCAAAGACCATTAAATGATAAAATTGGATTAGGATATGACAAAGAAAAGAAGCCAAAATGTTTGTCTTTTACATTCCAAGATAGAGATAAAAGAAGCTATGATGTTGCACTCAAAAGGCCAACTAAGAAGGATAGTGAGAAATATGCTCCCTCTTTTCATGATAAAGATAGAACTGATATGATTCCTAAAATACCAAAGACAAGCAGGTATCAACAGATCGTTTTTTTTCATTGCTACTATTGTAATAATTTTCGACATATGGCTAACGAATGTAAGATGAGAAAAAATGCTTAAGTAAAAGTTCCAAAACAAAGGAAGGGATGGAAGAAGATGGAATTTGTGAAGCAAAAAGATCAAATATTCCTCAAACATAAAGGAAAGTAATATGGATATTTCCATTGTTGTCATAAGTTTGGTCACAAGGAAACCGATTGCATAACCAAGGGAAAAGATCAAAGTCTGAAAAGGAAACAATACATTAAAACATGAAATGATCGAATATCAGTAAGCATGGTACCTCATGGAAAGATGTGGATAAGAAAGTAAGATCACAAAGACTCATAAGGAACATAAATTTCAAACATCAGTGAATATTCTAGAGATGATGATGAGCATAATAGTGTTATAAATATAAGTGGCATCCATCATGAGGGAAAGCAACATGAATATGTAAAAGAATACAGAGATAGAGATTAATATGATGAAGAAGAATATAATGGTGGATGCCTTTTCTAAAGAGGTTTCTCATTACCTAGAAGAGAACCTTGGAATTAGCATTATAAGGGATCATATACTCAGGAGGAGTTAATATCAGAAAATTGAAATTAATATTTGAAAAATATCAGTGGGAAATAAGAAAATAATGTTTTGAGTTTGACATTGAAACAAGAAGTAGAAGAGTCGTATGAAATAATTGGTAAAATCTATCTTCCTCAAAGATAAGATGTTATGTCCCCAACCCTCCAACCGGTGAAGAAGACGCTACTAACACCAATCAAATGGGAAAACAACCCCATGAACATGAACAAGGATAAATGCTGATATTAAAAAGATTAAAATAATACATACTAAGATTCATATAACATACAAGGATGCATAGTTACTCAACATTCAGTGGAAGTAAACATATGCATTCCAGCATTCAACATGTTCATCATAATTCATGAGGCAGTAGATATAATTGCAGAGATGAAATAGTCAGGAGTACTTATCTTTTAATGAAGAAATCGCCCCGCAACTAGCTACATCGCTGCAAGGTTCCTCCCAACCATAGGCCATCGTGCTCATCAATCTCTCAGAAACACTACCACCCCCAAGCTGGGCATGATTCCTCAAGGAATAAGGGTCAATGCAGGCTTACACATAGCCAAGGTACACAAATCATCCAAACCCACATAGTAGGGTTTACCAGGACATCAAGGAGATAGGAAAGGCTAAAAGCTAAGCTGGTGGCCTCAAACACTAGTTTTCTCAAGTGTACCCAGCCTCTAATCCCACTCTCAAAAGTCCGAAGACCAACCACTACACACTGCAGCAAAACAACCCATTCATAGCTCTATGAAGAAGGAAAATACAATCGAGTGATGATCCCAACCAAACGTGAAACACAACTCAATCCCAAAAGACAATTCAAAGTTGTTATTGGCCCTAACATGGCCAAAACAACTCAACAGCAACCCAAAACTAGGGAACATCAACAGCCCCAACTCTTAATGAAAACTATGGCAACCTTACACAGTCTCAAAACAGGGGTAGAAGCAGAACTCCCAGAATAGACATGGGAGGACTCAGCCAACGGATGTGGAATTCAACGACCGTCCAACATCTAAAAGCCGATAGCACACAGCTCCTCAACGCAAACACTGAAGAAAGTTACACCAACAAGAATGGGGAAAGAACCAATTCTCCATCCATCTGTGCATGAGGGGAAAAGGACGTGGCCAACAAATATGGAAAACAACAATCCATCAGCAACAAAAGAAATCCATAGCAATTCTTCATAGCCCGGACATGGTGGAGGTAAAAACACCAACTCCATGTGTGAGGAAGATTAACCCGCCCCATCCTACGTGTCCTTGCGTGAGAGTGAACCCCCAATGGAGAGAAATGGCCTCCTCCCCGAGAATGGTGGTGGTGGTTTTTGCTTGCCAACGTGTGGTCAACCTGCGGGTGGAGTGTGCATGTGGGAAAGGACTGACAATCCTGCCACACTCCATTCCTAGCCATAACTACCTCAACTACTCAACAAAACATTAAAGTGATTGGATGAGAGAAGGGAAGATGGATAAATCAAATAGGGTGGTAACATATGGATCCCCCCCCCCCACCCATAGTCCAAGGTTTGACATCCCCCACCCTTATCCTTTGGAATCATGCCCTTTTCATTTTAATTTTTCATCGTCGTAGCTGGCTGTAGGTTTAGTTTAATTGATGTGCATATTTACATGATGCCAAACTATAATGTGCCAGATAGCATGATATACCATCGGCAACTATCCCAATTTCCGAAACATACACAACCAAATCGATGGTGGGGCTTTTACCTTTAGCTCCTCACCATGATTAATTACATTATATACATCATGTAAAAGGGGTAAAAAATGGGGTGTTACATTCCCCTCCCCCTTGGAATAACACCGTCCTTGGTGTTCCAATACATAGGAATACATATACAATTTGCACATCCAAAATTTCAAAATTTTGTAGATCTGTCCCAAGTTCAATTAATTACTTTGAACATTCAGGACCAAGCCCCTCAGCTTCCATGAACTTCTCCTTCTAGTTCTCAGCTTTTAGCTTATCCCGAAGTCTAGGAACTTTGCGCCTGTTTCCATCTTCATGCTCCCTCATTGGGCAATCCCGGTGTAGATGATGTCCTCCGCATTCCCAGCATTTCACTGGCTGCTTCATCTTTACCTGCTCAATTTCCTTTGAGTCTTCATGCCTGGACCATTTCTTAATGGGTTTCTTGGATGAATGCCCCATCACTGGTCCACCTTCCTTTCTTTTTTCGATTGCTCCCAGAATGTTTTTCACCTCCCTTTGAAAACCAATAGAGTCTTGCAAAATCTGGTGGTTCATTTCATTCTGCCTTTTCTGTAACTTGAGCATCTCTCCAATATTTTCTTGGGTCTTGGCAATCATTTGAAGGAGACTTCCAGCCAAGTCTAGCAACTTTTGATCTGCTGCAATGATCAATGTGTAGCACCGGGTTTCACTTTTCTCACCTGTGAAATGCACCATTGAAATTCTGTCAGACCAAGAATAATATAGACATTAAAATTAGTTAGTTAACTTCCCAATTGGAATTATAGTCCAAGTCTCATCAAGGAGACTTTCATATTTTTCATGCCTTCCCAACAGGCACACAAGCTCATTCATGTCCATTCTTGGGCAGGGAATTAACTATTCTAGCATTTGCAATTTACTTTAAGCAAATACACACATTCCATTTTCAGTTATACATGCATTCAACAATCTTTTGTTTTCACAATGCATAAATATATATGTATATATAATCAAGAGGCAAGAGAGAGCAGCAAGAGTTTTTCCCCTCTTTGTTTTGCTCCATCTTGGAACCCACACCATCACTGTGGATTTTCATGCTCTCGGCCTCTTTCACTTCACCATGAATGCTGGACCAATCCCTCTTGGTCATGACACTTAGTGTCTTCGGTCTATTCCATACCTCTAAACCATGGAGCCTCCCCACATGGTTTCCTTGGCTGCTAGGAACTTCACAGTCTCACTAGCACCTTTTTCATTACCACTCATTCCAAGATCTCTAGGATAGCACATGTCCACATGCACCCCTAGGATGCTCTCATAGTCCTCGCTCCCAGCAATACCTATATCCAAACATTGAATAGATTCACATATTTAGTTTATTCTCATCGGTTTTATCTCTAGAACAAGAGCTTAAAACATCATAACCAAATCATATACACATGTACATTCATAAGCAAAATAATCCAATACTTATTTGTATTATGTGTTTCCTCGTTGGTCCACAGGATCCTGCTTCGCTTTGCAAGCCTTGGGATTTCCTATGGACTTGGATGTTACGTTAGCATGCAGGCTACTCCACAACATCAAATAATTAATGTCTAGCCAATACACCCTCATGTCGACTTGGCTTGGAACTTTACCACGACCATTTCTAGGTCTAGGATATACTATGGATCCCCGGGCATATAACAACCCAACATACACTTATATCAAAATACACTTATATCGACAATAATCCTTACTCCACAACCCCTCAAAACAATTGTTTCCCTTTTCTCTTTAGGGTGCAACACCCAATTGCATCTATTTAGCCTGTCAACACAAGCAATATAAGAAAACTCATCAGCCTTATTGCTCTAAAACTATAATCATATTTCATACCATTCACATTCAAGTATTGAAACACCAAGAGTGCCTCCACTCCATAGGGTGTATTCAATATTGAAAACCCTTTCATGACTCGACATCGGAAAAGTGTGCATCCTTTCTCGGTGTGTGCAATGTAGGCCCTATTCATCCTCAAGCAATTAGTCATCATGGAAATAAAATCAAAACATGTTCTGCATATGGAATTTTAATAATTTGACATGCATATTCTTAGTAAGGGTCACAAAACACTTATCCATTTGCCGGCGCAGTATTCCTTTGTTAAGGAGGAAAGGGGCTCCCTTCTCTGAGTTAACAGTCCCTCAGTTAGCCATCCCAACTCCTTTTTACATTTCATATCCACACATGTTTTACCGACACAATCTATACCTTCTCACTCATGTTACTTACCAAACATGTAGTGCAGATGAGATATTTCCACAATGTCCAATGGAGTTTCACCCAAAACCGATTTCCAAGATAAGGGAAAACCTTCCCATGAAGTTTGACTCCTGGAGGCCATCACACATGATCCTCCTACAGTTTGTACCCCTGGCACATTCATCAAATATCCAAACAGTTAATCATTACCTGATAATACAATCCAAATTGATTGTTTCATAACCAAGCAATGACATTAGTAATCAAATTCAATAGGAATTTGCAATTTTGTCTACTATAGAAATTAGTTTGCTTGGCAACGAGGTGATCCTCAATTGTGGGTCTTGTAAGCAACACCACTATGCCCATTATAATTTTATGCTTCTAGCATAATACAAATACCCACTTACAATGCGTCCTCCTGACACAATCTTATGCAAGCCAATAGTGATTAGTAGTTGTCAGCAATTTCTCAAATCCAAAATTCACAATTCAAATTTAACAACCCATTATGCATACCAACTATTTTCATAGACATGAGACTCTTCTCATAAGGTTTGGCTCTTTCACATGCTAGATTCTGGCATTTGTCATGGTCTTACTCTCATTGCCCTGCTCTAAATAATCTACCTAAAACCTAAGCTTCAATCAACCAAACACTTGGTAAGTCTGGATGCATATAACCTTTTCATTGCTACAACCATCACTTGAAACATTTCCAGAATTTATAAATTTAAATACTTCCAGCTGCTAATCACATCAATATTACCAAAACTCATTTACTTCACGCAATTATTATCATACTAACATTTGCAAGGTATAGTAACGTCATTCATGCAATTAAATGAAATGTTTAGATACTCCTTACTTCACAAGCATATCCCTTGTACCACCTTACTCTTCCATAGAGCATTTCCAGCAGCCAACTGATCATGACTATCCTCTTTATGCACTTACTATCTTGCATTCATAACAGCCTTTGAAACGGTTCCTAAATTGTCATCAATTCATCATTTCAGCCACCAGTTATTCACAATATCACACGCCCTCATCTCAATGCATTCATGCAATGCATCACAACATTTTCACCTATACTTATGCAATCAGTCACTCACTCCCTTCGTATGCATCCATTCAATGCATGACTACAAGATTCATAAAATATTTTTAATGTGTATCCATTCAAGGCTACCTTGCATTGATTCAGGAATACTATGCATTCAACACACCATGCATGGCCTAACCATGACTACTTGATATAGGATGCATTACTATAATCAAGATCATCAGTACTTACTTTCCTTGGGCTAATAAGCTCAATCAATATATACAGGCATGACACCTTTCTATATGAACGTAGTATAACATTCAAATATCCACATGGTATGAGATCTCTTACCTTTACCACTCCTTGAAATTAGTCATAATTAAACCATTACGTGCATGGATCCTACTTACACCTTCGACATTACCAGTGTAGTCAGTATCTTGCAGAGGATTGCAGAATTTGCTCACCAAATTTTGATTATGGACTAGTTGCCTTATCCCTTCCTCCAGAGGGTTGCTAGTCACATTTGTCAGCATCGGCAACATATTCATCTAGGCCCATGTTGTCGTTGATTTTTCCACTAATGCCAACACCAATGCAATAACTATCATTAGTGGTTCATTATAAATGTATAATCCCTAATATCCTATGTATGCAAAGCATATCCTCATGCATTTCATGCATAAAACTTATAAAATGTAGTTATAATCAGCAAGATATGGTTTAAGGAAGCTTCCATTTTCAAGTCCCACATCCTCGCATGGAACTCCTCTTCCACACAACAGCTGGTTTGAATTCATGGTCTTGCTACCTCTAGGTATGTGATTCCCTATATTTTTCCATTTGACAACAGCGGCCGTCATTATCACTTTACTGCTCCATAATCAGATCTTGGTGACTTTCCATTGTTCCCTACTGGATAAGGTTTCCAACGCCTATCCACATGCTTCATTCTGACCTTGGGTGTGAAAACCACACCATTGCAAATATATTTTGGTCAGGAATGTTAACTTCAACCACCTAGGATTTTTCTTCTCCTTTTCATCCCTGAAGCTGTTGAAAGACTACTGAGAATTTCATTGAAGACCCTTGACATCTCTGAGAAATCCCACTTGAAACCCAAAAACTTTCCTTCATCGAATCGGGCCTCTTCCCAACTAAAATTTTGACACTTCAGTGATCCAAACAACAATTTTACTCTGATGCTCATCGGCGGCCCTAACAACTAACATTTTCTGCTGCATCGGATATTTGGTTGTCTAGGCTTCCAAATCACTATTGGCGATGGTAGTGTATCGGTGATCGAAACCACTAACCCTTACCACATCGGCTATCGGAACCACAATTATTCGGGTGGACAATTCTTTGGGTAGTCGCACCTATGGGAAACAAACGGACCGTGGGTTCCGCAGACCATGCAACCCATCGGCGGTCTCATCAATTGATTTCCAGTTATTTGACCCACTAGTATTCCCCATCACACCGACGATTCGAATAACAAATCCTTTTTCTGGGTCAGCGACCAGAACCACTATCCATCGGGTGGATAGTTCCTTAAGCATCTGCAACGTCGAGCAGTAGACCATCTATGGATTCCACGGCTAAACAAATCATCGATGGTCGAAACAACTAATATCTCCCGACGCATCGGCTGAACAAACAACTAGCTTCTCCCAACCTATCAGCGGTCCATTCAACTAACTGCCTCAGACGTATCGGCATTCCAATCTTCTAATATCTTCCGATGGTTTCAGCACTTCGGCAAAATTTTTCTTTCCTTATCTGTCATCGCATCATCTCCTCAAACAAATATCCTTCACCGATGTTTCGGCGATCGAATCCTCTACCTATCGGACGGCTAGTTCTCTAATATTCTGACACTTCGATAGTCTAATCTTCATCTTTCATCTGACGCTCATCGGTAGTACAATCAACTAAATTTTTTCGACGTGTCAGGCCGATCCTCCTCTAGCTTCCGACGTATCAGCAGACCGATCCTCTAATTTTCTCCGACGTGTCGGTGATCCAATCATCTAAAGTTTTTCAATGTTTTCTGTACTTATAAAAATTTTCAAAATTTTTTCTTCTTCCTTCCACCGCTGCATCAGCAACCTCATCCTCTAATTATTGGCGATCCCATCTTCTATTTCTCTCCAATACTTGCTGCCACATCGGCTGCTCAAACAACTAAATTTTGTCGACGGTTTCCATACTTAAAGGAATTTTCAAAAATTTTCCCTTTCTACTTTCTTCCACCGATGTATCGGCACCCTCAACATCTATTTTCTGTTGATGTCTCGATGGCCTTCGAGAGATCCCCACCACAGCTGTGGCTCTTCCTTCCACTATCCTTCGCCGATAGCCGATGAATACTTAGAAGATTTTTTTGCAATGTCTTCCTCCACCGTCGTATCATCAGCAGTTCCCCTAGCTATACTTCATCGATGTTTCCGTAGTCTCCTAGTGATCTCCTTTGACATTTCGGTTGTTCAATCCAGTAAATTTCACCAATCCACCTAACTCCTTCAATGCTTATCAGCGCCTCGAACAACCAAGTTTTGCTGACATATCGACGGCCTTCAGCTGATTCCCTCTGCAAGTGTGGCTCCAGCTTCCACTGTTTTCCATCGACAGCATTGAAATTCCTTCCATCTAAATGTGCCGATGTTTTGGTAGTCTTCATCATCTTTCTTCCGCCACTATTGTGGTGCCGTCATGCTTTTCCATCCGCTTCATCGATTCAGACTTCCTCTATCTCTCGCTGCCACTAGGGTCTATATCGGAGGAGCTTCCAACTAAGTTCTCTGACGATTCGATGGTCTCAACACTTAGAAAATTTTTCCAAAGGATTTCCTCTTTGTCGGCTTATTTTGCCCAATGGCATCGGCTCTCAACACCTCTTCATTTATGTCATTGTGGCTCCCTTCCAGCGACCCTCCCCTTTCTTTTGCCACCATCGCTGCATCGGAATACTTCTCATGAAGCTTCCTACCATTGCGGCTCCGTCTCTAGGTTCTGTCCGTTGTGCATCGGACGGGATTTTTCCTAGCTCATCTGATGATTTTCGGACTTAGAATTTTTTTGGAATTTTCTCCTATTTTCTTCTGGGCAGTAGGCACCCTGCCTTTGTTAACTGATTCTTCATGGCCCTATGATGCTTTGTCACTACATCTTTATGGCCCATTCAGGCCCATGCTCCAACCTTTGCTCTGATACCACTCTATAACATCCTCGACCCTCCGACCGATGAAGAAGACGCTACTAACACCAATCAAATAAGAAAATAGCCCCATGAACATGAACAGGGATAAATGTTGATATTAAAAAGCTTAACATAATACATACTAAGATGCATATAACATACAAGGATGCATAGTTACTTAACATTCAGGGGAAGCAAACATATGCATTCCAACATTCAACATGTTCATAATAATTCATGAGACAGTAGATATAATTGCAGAGATGAAATAGTCAGGAGTACTTATCTTTTAATGAAGAACTTGCCCCGCAACTAGCTACGCCGCTACAATGTTACTCCCAACCATAGGCTAGCGTGCTCATCAATATCTCAGCAACACTGCCACCCCTAAGCTGGGCATGATTCCTTAAGGAATAAGGGTCAATGCTGGCTTACACATAGCCAAGGTACACAAATCAGCAAAACCCACACAGTAGGTTTTACTAGGTCTTCAAGGAGCTAGGAAAGGATAAATGCTAAGCTGGTGGCCTCAAACACCAGTTTTCTCAAGTGTACGCAGCCTCTAATCCCACTCTCAATAGTATGAAGACCACCCACTGCATACCACAGCAAAACAACCCATTCACATCTATGTGAAGAAGGCAAAGACAACCGGGTGACGATCCCAACCAGAGGTGAAATAAAGCTTAAGCCCACAAGACAACTCAGAGTTGTTCTTGGCCCTAATGTGGCCAAAACAACTCAGTAGCAACCCAAAACCATGGTACATCAACAGCCCCAAATCACAATGAAAACTATGGCAACCTTACACAGTCTCAAAATAGGGGCAGAAGCAAAACTCCAAGCATAGACATGGGAGGACTCAACCAATGGATGTGGAAGTCAATGACCGTCCAACATCTAAAAGCCCACAGCACACAGCTCCTCAAAGAAAACTCTGAAGAAAGTTACACAAACAAGAATGGGGAAAGAACTGATTCTCCATTAATCTACGAGTGAGGGAAAAAGGACGTGGCCAACAAATATCGAAAGCAATAGTCCATCAGTAACAAAAGAAACCCACAGCGATTCTTCACAGTCTGGCCATGGTAGAGGGAAAAGCATTGACTCCATGCATGAGGAAGATTAATCACCCCCCTCCTACGTGTCCATGCATGAGAGTGAACCCCCAATGGAGAGAAATGGCCTCCTCCCTGAGAATGGTGGTGGTGGTTTTTGCTTGCCAACGTGAGGTCAACCCGCTTGTGGAGTGGGCATGTGGGAAAGGAATGAAAATCCTGTCACACTCATCTCCCAGCCATAACTACCTCAACTACTCAACAAAACATTAAATTTATTGGATGAGACAAGGGAATATGGGTAAATCAAACAAGGTGGTAACATATGGATTCCCCCCCCCCACAGTCCAAGGTTTGACATCCCCCACCCTTATCCTTTGGAATCATGCCCTTTTCATTTTAACGTTGCACCATCATAGTTAGCTATAGGTTTAGTTTAATTGATGTGCATATTTACATGATGCCAAACTATAATGTGTCGGATAGCACGATATACCATCGGCAACTATCCCAATTTCTGAAACATACACATCATACTCACTCTTTCGGTCAAATTGGCCTAGTTAAACCACTATCCTAAGTTTAATTGACATCAGTGGAGCATTAATTACCATCATCCCAGTCACTTCCACCCATACCTACAGTCAAGGAGGCTAACTTAGCCTTCTCCTATAGTCAAGGAGGCTAACTGGAGCACTCCAGGGGTGATCTGTGTGACATTCATGCACCTAATTTCTAACTGGTGGTTACTTTTAGTTCAACCAATCAGTTACAGTCAGTTAAGGCACCTCCACTCATTAAATATATTATTTAATTATTATTTAATGATTATTTATTATTATTTTAATGAACTGGAGTGAACAAGGCGCCTTCACCAACTTCTGATGGTCAGTTCAGCTTCATTTAACCTCATCAGGGTTTATTGGAGTCATGCGGTACTAGCACTTGATGATTGGATTGCTATGACATGTGTTTGATCTCCTTCAATTGAGATTCATTCATTTATTGCACTCCAACTTCAGTTAGGGTTTGGTGAGTCAATTAGGGTTTTGGTCAAGTGGTTAACTGAGTGAGATTGCATGGAAAAGAGTCAGTTAAGCTAGACTCACTCACTGAATTCGAATTGTCCGTTAGGTATTCGAATTCTTCATGGAATTAAGCTATTGCTATGCATGGAAATTGTAATCCTTTATTGTTTATATAATATACAGAGAGGAAACCTATTTGGTATTCCAGTTATTTCCAATTCATGAGTATTTGTTAATAATTCTTTGATGATTTTGATTCTTAGTTCCTAGATCATGTGCAAGAATTAATATGGTATCAGAGCTTACGGAGGGACGAAGAACAATCTCTCAAGAACAATATTTTTGACAGATTTCTCCATGGAAAGTGAGCAATAGCTCAAAATTCCAGCACGGCACCAGAAGCCAAGGCTTACCACTTAATACCCCAAGTAAAGAACTTGTTGATCAAGCTTGTTTGATTGACTATGCTGGGTGTGATGAAATCCTAGAATGTGCAGGCTGTCCGACCTTACGGTGCCCTTTTTGTTTTGATTTGTAGGTCTTAACAGGTACAACTTCAAATGGACTCATCAATCCCTCTTATGGACTCATCAATCCCTCCTCTCACCCCATTCACAAGCTATTCGAAATGGAAGTTGAAGATGACTGCATATCTCAAGAGACGAGGTCTCTATGAGGTGTCTATTGGAATTGAAAGAGAGACTTATGAGAATGAGAATGACTGGATAAATGACGGTGACAGAGCTTTTGGAGCAATATGTCTGGCCCTTTCTGATAGCTTGTACTTTTTTGTTGGTTCTATTGAATACCCAAAGGATCTCTGGACAAAATTGGACAGAACCTATGGCAAGCACAATGATGATCATAATAGTACTTTGGAAATCACAGCCAGCACCACAAGAGTTCTTCACTCAAAACTTTCATCCTATACTCTCTCTGATGAAGTTGTTCAAGATGAAGATGGAGCATAATCTTCTACACATTCAATTCGAATTGAAGAAAGTCTCCATGAAGTGACTCCTTCTCCTGATGCTCCAGAAGTTCATGACATCTCTGATATCTCATCTTCTCATATTGCTGAAACATAATAAGAAATTTGAATCTCTAATATTGAAGAAAAATACTGCTACACTTCCATGCAAACATTCACCTGTGATTTTCCTTTGAATTCTGTGCAAAATTTACCAGTAATTGCTTCCGAAAGTGAAGAGAAATTTGATTTTTCTTCCTCTAATGTTGCTGCTGTTGTGAAAATATGCAAAAAATTGGATATTTTGGAAGAAATATCAGATTATAAGATTGACACATTTTCTCCCCATGATCTAGATCTTCCAGCAAATTCCTGCAGGATTGCATGCACCAAAATTCAGAATTTTGAAGAAGAAGAAAACTGTGCATCTACCGTCTCGGTTGACCATAATTTTGGATCTGATATGAACCTTACTGGATCTGATATGATCTTATTTGGATCTGATCTGATATTTATTGGTTCAAAATTTCAGTTTCATAAACCTTCAGTACTGCTTGTAGCTGTTCTCATCAATGGTGTGAAGAAACAAGTACCGCAAGTCTCCTATAAAACTGCTGCTGGGGATTTGATTTCATTTCACAGTTTTGGATCTATTGAGAACTTATTTAGATCTGATTTACATTCTGATCTGATATTATTTTCCTCATATTTTAAAATTCAATAGCTTTCAGTCATGCTTGTAGTTTCTCTCACCAATTTCGGTCTGAAAAATCAAGTACCACAATTCTTCTTCAAATTTACTGATGGGGATTTGGTCTTAGTTTCCTCTTGTGAGGTTGCTGATATTTTATTTTGTGATTCATTAGCTATTTTAGATTCTATATCAGATTATGGAGCTCAAGCATTCACTCTCCAGAGTCCCAGGGATTCTCTACCTTTGGTCACAAGCTCATCTCCTCACAGAAGTAGTAAAGAGGAAGACATTCTGCATCCGCTTGGACACTTGCTCCTAAGATTTGGGGCTTATTTTACCAATCATGGTTTGCTGTTCAGGGCTGCAAAATATCAGTTTATTGAGTGTTCCACACATGGTTTGAATCCTCAAGAACCTTTGCTCTCTCTTCAGATGACTTCAGTTGCTCTACATGGGTCCATTTTTCACCGTGCAGCTATTTATATTTCTGATTTAGTTGAGTGCATTGTTTTTCTTCCAAAGTGGAAGATTCCTCCAAACATATTCATTTATTTTGGATTCATAGGTTCACATGCACAGTCTCAGGATGCTGCTGCATAGAAGAACCAATTCTTGATTTACTGCTTAGTTTGAGGGGGGGTATTTTTCCCATGAGGTTTTTCCCGTTTCCTTGGTTATATTAATCAGTTACTTTATTGTACAGGGTGACCTATGGACTTTGTTTCCAGGGCCCTAGCATTTTATGCATCTATGTTTTCTAACTCTTCCTGAGTATAGCTTAAGGGGGGGTGTTGGAGACATCTACCATCATACTCACTCTTTCGGTCAAATTGGCCTAGTTAAACCACTATCCTAAGTTTAATTGACATAAGTGGAGCATTAATTACCATCATCCCAGTCACTCACACACCTACCTATAGTCAAGGAGGCTAACTTAGCCTTCTCCTACAGTCAAGGAGGCTAACTAGAGCACTCCAGGGGTGATCTGTGTGACATCCATGCACCTAATTGCTAACTAGTGGTTACTTTCAGTTCAACCAATTAGTTACAGTCATTTAAGGCGACTCCATTCATTAAATATATTATTTAATGATTATTTATTATTATTTTAATGAACTAGAGTGAACAAGGCACCTTCACCAACTTCTGATGGTCAGTTCAGCTTCAGTTAACCTCATCAGGGTTTATTGGAGTCATGCAGTACTAGCACTTGATGATTGGATTTATATGACATGTGTTTGATCTCCTTCAGTTGAGATTCAGTCATTTATTGCACTCCAACTTCAGTTAGGGTTTGGTGAGTCAATTAGGGTTTTGGTCAAGTGGTTAACTGAGTGAAATTGCATGGCAAAGAGTCAGTTAAGCTAGACTCACTCACTGAATTCGAATTGTCTGTTAGGTATTCGAATTCTTCATGGAGTTAAGCTATTGCTATGCATGGAAATTGTAATCCTTTATTGTTTATATAATATATAGAGAGGAAACCTATTTGGTATTCCAGTTATTTCCAATTCATGAGTATTTGTTAATAATTCTTTGATGATTTTGATTCTTAGTTCCTAGATCATGTGCAAGAATTAATAAATCGCCCCCCTCCTACGTGTCCATGCATGAGAGTGAACCCCCAATGGAGAGAAATGGCCTCCTCCCTGAGAATGGCGATGGTGGTTTTTGCTTGCCAACATGAGGTCAACCCGCTTGTGGAGTGGGCATGTGGGCAAGGAATGACAATCCTTTCACACTCCTCTCCCAGCCATAACTACCTCAACTAGTCAACAAAACATTAAATTTATTGGATGAGACAAGGGAATATGGGTAAATCAAACAGGGTGGTAACATATGGATTACCCCCCCCCCCCCCCCCCCCCCACAATCCAAGGTTTGACATTCCCCACCCTTATCCTTTGGAATCATGCCCTTTTCATTTTAACGTTGCACCATCGTGGTTAGGTGTAGGTTTAGTTTAATTGATGTGCATATTTACATGATGCCAAACTATAATGTGCCGGATAGCACAATATACTTATATTTCTAAGCTTCCCAATCCATTCCCTCTCTTCTATCCTTCCACCTTCCCCAAATTTAAGTAGGATCCCATTGAGCTTCCCAAAATGACATGAGAGCTCTCTTGGATGGTATATTTTGACCTAACATGACATATATTTTAGATGTCAGCCTTCAGATCTAACTTGTGTCATAAATATCATATAATATCCATAATTGGTGTCATATATGTCATAAATGTAAGGGGAATCTATCCAAGCGTCCATGAAACTCCCATTTGGCTCTTCCTCTCCCCATGTAAGTTAAAATTCATCCAAAATTCAACCTATGAAGTATATGTACAAGTATATTAACCTTATAATCCACCCAAAAACATTAGGCTTCCCATAGATTCGAGATTGAAAGAGGAGGATTCCATTTAAAACAGGAATTATAGCTTGAGTGGACCCCATATTCTCCATGTGTCTCCATTCTCCATAGCCATTTCATTTTTCACTTTTTCCCCCATTTTGGCCTTAACTAGTTTTTATGTCTAGACCTCCAAATTGACCCAAATGCTTCCAAATTTTCTATGAAGGTAAATTAATAATAATATAAATTATATATTATGTTCATGGATTTTTTGTGACCTCCCAATTACTTCTTCAAACTTGTTTAATGTTTTGTTCAAAGTAGGATTCTTTACTAGAAAATTGGGGGTCCAATTCTCCCTACGCAATTGCCAGAAATGGATTTTCAAATGATCCCAAAGTAAATCGAATTGATGAATGGAGGTAGGGGATGAGTGTGGGAATTTTTTAATATCTCATATGCACCATGGTTCATTTTATACATTCTGTTATGACTCTCTCCCAAACAGCTCCCAAATCACAATTCCGACCCTTAGGGAAAAGGCACCAAATCTTCTCCCAATGCAATTAAAATGAGTAAAATGGCTTCTGATGCTTAATTAATAAACATGAGAATTGAAATAAAAATTAATTACAGTCCATAAATCATACATTTATCATATATTCATTCCTCCATTTGAAAGAATAAGCATTACCATGGCATATATCAAAATAGAGTGGAAATGGTCATTGTTTGCTCATTAAAAGTCATTTTGGCATACAACTCTTGGGAATCTCACCTTGAAAATTTATGAGAATGAAAAAAAAAATATTGAACTGATTAAAATTATAAATTGACAATTAAAGGCTCTCCCAATTCGAAATCATCAGCATTACAATGGTTCACAACAAGATAGTGGAGAAATGGCACTATTTCTTCATTGTTCAACATTTTTACATGAATTCTTTTGGGTATTTAGACCTGAGAGTATTATGAAAATGAAATAAAGAGAACATAAATAAAAAATAATTTAACGGGAACTATAATATTTCCCAAATAGATCAATATCTCACTCGAAGCGCAATCCCTCCATTGACATGAAAATGGTGTGAAAACTGGAAATAGTTGAGAAAGATGGTGCGGTAGAAGAATACACATGCTTTCCAATAGATTAAACCTGAAAATAAGACTCCATTAAAGCTCCATGAAATATCTTAGTGGCCTCTCCAAACACCAACTTGGATGGGAATCTTTCACCCTCGAAATTGGCTAAGGCAAGAAAACTAGTCATCCACTAGCTCTCACAATTCACAAATGACAATTTCAGAAAATGATCAAAAGCTATTCTCTTGCTTTATTCCTTATTTTATAAAAATATTTAGCCTTATAAGGCTCCAAATCCATCCAAAACTCAATCCAATTCGAATTAGGGTTTGTTCTCATGAATTTACATGTGTCTCCTCTTTCCTAGCCTTCCACCTTCCCCAAATTTAAGTAGGAGCCCATTGAGCTTCCGAAAATGACATGAGAGCTCTCTTGGATGGTATATTTCTACTTTAAATGTCATATATGTCATATTTCAGCCTTTATATCTGACTTGTGTCATAACTATCATAGAATATCCATCATTGGTGTCATAGATGTCATAAATGTAAGGGGAATCTACCCAAGTGTCCATGAAACTCCCATTTGGATATTCCTCTCCCCATGCAAGTTAAAATTCATCCCAAATTATACCTATGAAGTACATGTACAATTATATTAACCTTATAATCTACCCAAAAACATTAGGCTTCCCATATATTCAAGATTATAAGAGGAGGATGCCATTTAACATAGGAATTCTAGCTTCAGTGGGCCCCATAGTCTCCATGTATCTCCATTCTCCATAGCCATTTCATTTTTCAATTGAAATAATTTATTTAAATACATTAAATAAATATTTATTCATTCTAATATCTAAACACCATTTATTATCTCCCTTATTAACTTCCTAATGTTTGCACTCACCCTAGGGAACTAGTACGATTGATGAAATTGTCTTGCTATGCAATTATTAAAAATGGGGACATTAAAAATTTTGAGAATATTTTCATTGATGTCAAAGGAGTTTAGGAATGGAAAAGGAGTAACCAGCAAACATGATGATAGGTAAACTCAGTGTAACACAGAGGAATCAACAAAGTCGGATGGTAGATTGATGAAAGGGTTAATATCCACAAAGTAAGCAGTGGAAGATAACATTCAAAAGCACCGAAGAAGATTTGGAAAACCCATATTGTTAGATTTTTATCATTTAAGCTAGCATTATATTATGATATTTAAAATAATAAGCACATAAATCAAACATAAGGGATAATGAACACACAATTTTTCCTCGGGGAAACCATAAAGGAGAAAACCCTGCAACTTTTTCAGAGATAGAATCAGCACCAAAAGTAAAACCCCAAAATAGTAAGATGATATACTGACATTAGTAGTCTCTCTCTCTTGCCCCAACAACTTCTTCTCTCTCAGTTATGTGCTACAACTGAGTGTGAGTGAATGTGTGATAAATAGAGAGGCTCACTCTCTATTTATACTAATTCCTGACTTGACAGTAACTCACTAGGGCTGACTTCTTTAGGAGAGTCTAATAACCCTAGGGCCCCACAACTGTGGGGACTTTAACCCTTGATCAATAGGAGGGTTACCCAAAATGACTTGACATGACTTGTTTACATTATTGAATCTCCTGATAGGAACATCAGGGCATGACATGACTCAAATACATTATAGACACTTCCCGGAATAAACCTCGGGGTACAAGACATAAGATATACAGGTGAATACATTCCGAAGTTACAAATACATCAACATAGATCATTTGAGAGAAACATATCAATGGTGTATAATAGTATTTGCTATACAAAAGTGTAAGATCTTTTAGTTGTGGAAAGACTATTATGGAAGAGAAATTGTGGAAGCTTGTTTTGAGAAGATTGATGGTGGTGAATTATTTCCACACAAGAAAAGTGAATATCTACAATCTGCATTTGATCATAGATCGATGATTAGGAGTGAATTCACAAGAAATCAAATAAGGGTGGCAAGGTGGTGTTAGGGAAGGCTACAAGCCTGCATGGGGGTTGTATCTTCCTTCCAGTAGTAGTTGGTATATAGGGTGTCGTAGCATCCTTTCTATAGAGGTTGATAAATCAAAGGGTCATAGATTCTTTCCAATAGTAGCTGGTAAATAGGGTGTCATATCATCCTTTCAGTAGAAGCTGATAAACTAGGGGGTCATAGCATACTTTTAGTAGAATCTGGTAAATATGGTGTAGTAACATACTTTTAGTAGCATCTAATAAAACTAGGGGGTTGTATCCTCCTTCCAGTATTTGTTGTTAAATAGGGTGTAGTACCATCCTTGTTTTTAGTAGCAAGAATAAACTATTTGTAAATATAATTTTGCAGTAATATGAAGTATTGGTGGTTTACCCAATTGGGCTTCCATGATAAATTTGTGTTCTTTCTTTAGATCCTACATTGTTTAAAAGACTTTTTAGCATCCTTATGTATTTAACAACAACAAGACCATACATCACGTATGGAGTAAGTCTATTCTCAATATTCACAAAGTCACCAAAGGAATCTCATTGGAAAGAAGGTAAAAGAATTTCGAGGTATTTAAGTGGCAAAAAATACCTTGGAATAATGTATTCAACCTCAGAAATTCTAAACTCATTGGATAAACAAAAAATAAAAATGGAGGAAACACAGATGATAGGAAAAACAATTTTGGGTACACATTTCATTTTGGTACAGGTGTTGTGTCATGGGCTTCAAAGAAACAACCCATAGTAAATATATATTCAGCAGAAGCAGAGTATGTCATAGCTACAGGCGCTGTATGTCAAGTTTTTTGGATGCTTAGAATGTTAAAAGACCTACTCTAGAACCAAGAAGAACGAACAACCATTTTTTGTGACAACAATTCAGCCGTTGCATTATCAAAGAATCATGTGTTTCACAAGAAAACTAAACGCATCAAAACAAGGTATCATTTTGTAAGAGAATTGGTGAACAACAAATAAATTTGTTTAGAATTTTGCAGGTATGAAGATAAGCTTGCAAACATCTTTGCAAAACCGTTGGAAAGGGATACATTCCAGTATCTATGAAGTTATTTAGGAATGATAAGTTTTGCGCAATTAATTATGTCATAAACACAGAAAGTTTCAACTATGAAACATTTTGTAATATTTTTTTTTAATTCTGATGTGCACATGTACTAGTGTGTAAATTATCTTAACAAAGTACATGCTCTTAAATAAATTGAATATACAAATAGAATATGTATGATATATATACATAGAAGCAATCAGTCAAATGTATTATATTAGTTAACATCCACTAGCTAATACTTACCTTTTACATTCTTGGATCTACCTTTCCCATTCAAGTACTCCCCTTCAAAATTGTTTTTGGATTATGGATCACAAATGCGATGTAAATTGAACTTTGATGGTAAATTAGGAATATATTCACTAAATTTAAAACATGTTTTGGTATACCATATATCCCTCCATCATAGAAACCTTAGCACATGCTCATTATCTAACCAAAACCTTCAAAAATTTCAAGTTCTTCTCAACCATCCGCATAGACTTTGAGTGCACATGTCCACACAATTAAATATCCAAAACTTGGTGTATAAGGTAATGTTCATGTGCATTGAAAAATGTCAAAGGTAGATGCTTCTACATTTCACACATAAGATGAGGAATTTCTCTCATACAATACTCTATATATTCTTTATGGATTTCTTTAGATGACAACCATCTACAAGTGATGTAAACCAATAATGACATTTAACAAAAAAAACATTAAATTACATAAAATAAATTAGTGCGCAAAAAAAAAACTAAATTATATGATGAATTAAAGAAACACTAGGCACATGCAAATAATCGCTAGTTACCTCATATATTTCCCAAGATTATATATAACGTGTTTGACATTGTTGTCGAAGTTGTCCAGGAGAGAGAGAGAGAGAGAGGTAGAACATACTGTCACATAAATTTTTAAGCAAAGAGTAGACAAACAAAATAACAACAATATGCAATGGAATTAAAAAAACGATAATTATATGGATATAACAATAATAATTACCTTCATGAAGACGTTCCAATCATGCATTTTTACCCCTGCGAAATCACCTTTATTTTTATGATATTATTCATGTCTGCACAAAATTGTAATGTACCTTTTTTATTTTTTTCCTAAAATGCCCAATTTTCCAATTTTTCACAATTTTTGCTCTCAACTAGTCTTAGTGCCTTGGTCTCCAAATTGGCCCAATTGCTCCCAAATATTCAGAGGTGTATGAATGATATAATATATTAATTATTATGTTAATGGATTTATTATGTCCCTACAATCACTTCTTCAATTTTGTACTAATTTCTGAACAAGAAAGATGATTTTATTAGCAATTTTGGGGTGCAAATCCCCCCCCCCCGGCCCCCCCGGGGTAATTGCCGAAATAACCTCCAAATGTATAGAACACCACTATAATTATCCAATTGAGGCAAGGTATGTGTAGAGGACATCAATAGGGACTCATATGCTGAACTAATCAAACTCCCATGGTTATTATCACTTCCTTAAATCAGATATATAAAAACTAGTTTTGAACCCATGGGGAAAGGAGATGCAATTTAATCCAATGGTTATGGAATTCGACCCAATGGAAAAAAAATATCATTTAATAAATATGAAACCTCAAATATTCTTCATTGACAATCCATTTATGCATGAATAATCAATATTTTACATAGCCATTCAAATCTACCAATATTATAAGAGTTTGCAACAAAGAAGTGGGAATGGCACTGTTTCTCTGTTACTAATCAATAATACATAAAATATATTGGCCTTTCGACCTGATAAATTTCTGAGCAGAGAGAACAGAGTATTTACATCAGAATACAAAATACTAGAGCAACAGGAGCTCCCTCAAAAAGATAAATGGATCACCAAGTGCGCCTCACTCCCCCAAGCTGAAATATGGTGAGATGGGAGAGGGAATGAGCTGAATCCTGAAGTTTCCATGAGAGGTTGTAGCTAAAATTTTATATTATAAATCCATTGAATATCCTTGAAATACCTGAGTGGCCTCTCCAATCACCAATTAGTATGGGAATCTTTCACCCTCGAAATTAGCTCAAGCATGATAGTCACTCACTAGCTCTCTCTCTTCACAACAACAAATTTCACAACTGATAAAAAGGCTCCTTCTCATGGATGCTCCATATATGTTATAAAAATTAATGGTATCCTCAAATTCTAAATACATCCATAAACCAAATCCAAGTTGAAATGGTGTGGTTGCTCATGCTTTGTCATGTTCCCTCTCTCTTCACCTTCCATCTTCTCCCATTGCACCAAGTATTCTTTGATTGTCCTACTCCTCAATCTTCTCTCCCTTATCTTCAAAACCTTTTTCCAGAATAAGTGTGAGTTTTCCTTCATCATCCAAAGGTGGGAGTGTATCTCAAATGGAAACTTTCTGACCAATATATTTCTTGAGAGAATAAACATGAAATACATTATGAATCTTAATCCCTTCCGGAAGTTCCAACTCATATGCTACTTCTCCAATTTTTTGGATCACCTTGTAGGGCTCATAGTATATTGGATTTAAATTTTCTACTCCATTATTTTTTAGAGATGCTTGTTTGTATGGATGAAACCTGAAATACACTAAATCATCAACCTAGAAAGTCCTTTTCTCTTTGTGTTTATATACATATTGTTTTTGTTGATTTTGGGCAACCTGCAAATTGTCTTTTAAAAGCTTTAAAATTTCTTGGCTTTCTTCCACCCATGTTCAGCTGTTGGAGCTCTACTATTACCAAATACCATATTAGAAAATTTAAGTGCACCATAACCATATAATTATTTTAAAGGAGACATTCCTATTGACATGTGAAAGGTGGTGTTGTAGCAAAACTCACCCAAAGGTAGCCATTTTGTCCAAGCTTTTTGTCGCTCTCCCACATAGTTTCTGAGGTACCATTCCAACCATTTTTTCACCCTCTCTGTTTGTCAATAAGTTTGGGGATGGTATATTTTACTTGGATTCAACTGAGTGCCACCAATATAAAAATTTCTTGCCAAAAAGCACTCACTAATCTACCATCTCTATCACTCACAATGCTCTTGGGGAGCCCATGCAATCTGAAGATTTGTCTAAAAAAAGGTCAGCCACTTGTGTAGCACTAAAAGAGGATGTAACAAAGAATAAATTATAAAACTTAGTCAATTTATCCACTAACACATATATGCAATCCTTGCCCAAATATTTGGGCAAACCGGTGATGAAATCCATCGATATGTTGTCCCCTTTTTTCTCTGGAATGTGCAAAGGTTGTAGTAACCCAGCTGGATATGTGATTTCTGATTTGTTTTTTTGAAATAACTTAAATTCATGCACATAATTTTGAACATATTCCTTCATCCCCTTCCAATAGAAACTTTTCCTTTGTTTCCTATAGCTTTTGAAGATCCCTGGATGGCTTGCTAGTGGGGAATCATGTGCTTCTTGCAAAACTTTGTATTTAAACTATGATTCTCAAACCAAATAAATTCTGCCCTTATAGTATATCATCCCCTCCAAAATTATATAGTTACCATCTCCCATGAGTCCATATAATACATCACAAACAAACTTATCGTTGGCATATTCAACTAGTAGCATGTCCTTCCAATTTTTAGCAATGGCCATGAGTGAAAAATAAGGTTTTCGAGATAATGCATCTGCTACAATGTTATTCTTTCCTTTCACATATTCAATATAAAAATCATAAGCTTGTATATTTAGTACCCACTTTTTTTTTCCTTTCATTTAGATCCTTTTGGGTAAGGAAGTGTCTTAGACTATTGTGGTTCATTTTCACCACAAATTTGTTGCCTACCAAGTATTGTCAGAATTTGACCAAGGCATGCCTGATGGCCAACATATACTTATCATATATGGAGTAAATATTTTCATGATGCTGCAACTTTCTTCTCTGAAAGGATATAAGGTTTTGTCCTTGCTTTAGGATAACCCCTACTCCCCCACCCGAGGCATCACATTCAACAACAAAAGGCTTAGAAAAATCAGGTAATGCAAGTATGGGACAACTATTAATTACCTCTTTCATCTTTTGGAAGGAATTTTCAATCTCATCTCTAAAATTATTGGGATGTCTATAAGGTGGTATCTGAATGGGTGCAGTACCCTCCTCCAAAACAATGTTATGCTCAACTCCCTATCAGGTGGTCTACCATGTGGAAGATCTTTGAAAACTTTTTCATACTTGTGCAGAAGTGTCTCTATCTCTTTTGAGTGTTTAACAAATCTGAATTTTGGCTTGGGAGATCTGACATGACATTCAGTAGTCCATTCTAAATCACCATGCCTCAACATATATCTCATACTTTTGTAATTTACTACATGTTGTGGGTAAGTGTGCTACCATCTCACAACCCTTAATGCACCTGTTGAATCTTGAAATTTCATTTCAAGAATCTGATAATTTACTGAATGATATCCTATAGAATATAGCCACTGCACTCCCAAGACTATATTATTATCAGCAGCATCAGCCACATAAAAACTATCAACAAAATTATAGTTACCTATGGTGACTTGCAGCTTTGGAATCCACATGTTGCATTGCATTGTGTTGTGACCTGGGATGACAACTGTGAAGCCATCAAATGGTTCACTTGGTATTTTTATTTTCTCCACCATCTATGAATCAATGAAATTATGTGTAGCTCCTCAATCTACCAAATCTGAATATCTTTTTCCTAATACCACACCCTTGCATCGAATAGTGTGATAGCGAGGCACTACTGAAAGTGTTTCCATTCTTTCCTTGTTCGGTGATGGCTGTTTTTCTTCTTGTTTTTATTCTTGAGCTGCTGTCGCATATGTCTCCTCCTGATATACAATGTTCTATTCTTCTTCCATACCCCCCTCATACTCATCATTATCATAAAATACTTCTATGCATTCAACTTTTCCTTTAGCACATTTATGCCTCGGTGTCCATGGTTGGAAGCATGTAAAGAATAATCTTTTACTTCGAAGTGCATCCCTTTTTTTAATTCTTTATTATTATTTTCATATGTATCTCTTTTCCAACTCTTCTTATTAGGTTCATCCTTTTTCCAAGGATTTCTTTCAAATTTGGAGTTAGGCTTGAGAGGAAATCTTGTTCTAGGGAGCACATTTTGAAAGTCCCTAGTCAAGCTCATTGCATAATTTAAGTTAGTAGGCTTATGGGATTTGACCAAACCTTTTAAGGGATTTTCCAGACCTTCAGTAAATATAAATACTAACCTTTCCATATATACATCATCCACCTTAACTGATAATATTTGGAATTCCAACATATACTCAATAGGAGTCCCTACCTGCTTCAATTGTGCTAATTCTTTGAAAGACAATTCTGGATATTTTTTTCTCAAACATTTATAATACCCTGTCAAAAAATTCCCCATATGTTTTGACCTGATCATGACCCAAGGTTTTCAGGACATGGAACCACCATTCATTAGAATCTCCCTCCAAGTACAAAATAGCCATTTTTAAAGCATCTTCTTCCACCATTGGATTCAGCTGGAAATACCCATCCAATTTATGCACCCAAGTGTTAGAAAAGATTTGAGATGAACCATCAAAAGTAGGAAGTGGCACTTTACCTATGGCACAATTCAATTCTTTATTTTTGCACAGAGACTTATTTCTCTCCTTCTTTCTGAATTTGTTTTCCATAGTGAAGTAGTGTTCAAATGTTATACTCCTCCTACAGTACTCTTCATCCAATTTAGCCCAATCTTTTGTTATTGTATAAATTTCAAATTGAATGTTAGTATCTTCTTTGGGAATAATAATTTTAGGTGTAGTAGGCCTTGGTGTGCCCTGTAATTCATGGGTTCTGTTATAAGGTCTTGTTTGTGAGAATATGTGCTCACCCATTGTCTTCTTTTCTACTAATTTTGAACTACCACTATCTCCCGTTATCCCTTTGCTTCCCATTTGAATGGCCATCAATTCGAATTTTTTTTATATATTGGGACATGAATACTATATTTTGGTTCATTTATTCAAACAAAGTTACTATAAGTTGGAGATACTCCATTTTCTCCTTAGTGTGGTCTTCTCCCTCGTGAGCCATAGTTTTAGTCCAAGGTGCCCTTTATTTTTTCCAATTCTTCTTCTACAAGCCGATCACCTTCCAATTCAGATTCTAAGGATGATAGTTTATTACTTTGAATCCTATTTAATACCATAAGGTTCCAATACCATGCTCTTATACCACTTGTAATTTCCCTTTTTAAATTTTTTTCTAAAATGCCCATTTTTCCAATTTTTCACAATTTTTGCTCTTGACTAGTCTTAGTGTCTTGGTCTCCAAATTGGCCCAATTGCTCCCAAATATTTAGATAAGGTGTATGAATGATATAATAACTTAATTATTATGTTCAGGGATGTATTATGGCCCTCCAATCACTTCTTCAAGTTTGTACAAAATTTGAATGTCGGAATGGCCTCCAAAATGTAGAGAGACCCACTAGAATTCACAAATTGAGGCAGGTTATGTGTAAAGGAAATAAAAAGGGACTCATATTTTGAACCAATTGAATTTCCATGGTTATTATCACTTCCTTCAATAATATATATAAAAACTAGTTTTGAACCCTTGGGGAAATGAGATGCAATTTAATCCGATGGTTATGGAATTCAACCCAATGGCCACAAACTATCAGTTAATGAATATGAAACCAAAATATTCTTTGGTGACAGTCCATTCATGCATTAATAATCCATATTTTACACATCCATTAAAATATACCACTATTATAAGAGATTGCAACAAAGAAGTGGGAAATGGCACTATTTTTTTATTACTGATCAATAATACATAAAATATCTTGGATTTTCAACTTGAAAAATTTATGAAAAGAGAGAAAAGAGTATTTATATCATAATAAAAAATTCTATATAAATACGAGCTCCCTCAAAAAGATAAATGGCTCACCAAGTGCGCCTCACTCCACCGGGTTTAAATATGGTGAAAGAATGTGAGATGAAAGGGGGAATGAGTTGAATCCTGAAGTGTCCAGGAGATTTTGTTTATGTACTTGTATATTATAACACCATTTAATCTGCTTTAAATACCTGACTAGCCTCTCCAATAACCAATTAGGATGGGAATCTTTCACCCTCCAAGTTGGCCCAAGCATGAACTAGTCACTCACTAGCTCTCTCTCTTCACAACAACAAATTTCACAACTGATCAAAAACCTCCTTCTCATGGATAATCCCTATATTTTAAAAATATTAATGGTCTCCTCAGCTTCCAAATAGATCCATAAACCAAATCCAATTTGAATTGGTGTGGCTTCTCATGCTATGCCATGTGGCCTCACTCTTCACCTTCCATCTTCTCCCAAATTGAGTAGGAACCCATTGGGCTTCTCCAAATCACATGAGAGATCTATTGGATGCTCTATTTGGAACTGATATGTCAGATATGTCATATTTCGGCCTTCATATCTGACTTGTTTCATAACTTTTAGAATCTCCATCATTGGTGTCATAGATGTCATAAGTGTAAGGGGAATCTAGCCAAGTTTCCATGAAACTCCCTATTTGGCTCTTCCTTGCTCATGTAAGTTACACTTCATCCCAAATTATACCTATGAAGTATATGGGAAAGTAAATTGACCTTATAATCCATCAAAAACATTAGTCTTTCCATAGAATTGAGATTTCAAGAGGTGGATTCCATTTAACATAGGAATTCTAGCTTGAGTGGGCCCGATAATCTCCATATGTCTCCATTTTTCCTACCCATTCATTTAATTGACCTTATTAAATAAATATTGTATTCCTTCTAATGTCTAAACATCATTTATTATCTCCCTTATTAACTTCCCAATGTTTCCACACAACCTAGGTAACTAGTAGGATTGATGGAATTTTCCCACTATGTAATTATTTTAAAATGGGGACATTACAAAAATCCAGTGGGAAATTTAATTTTCTGCATGCATTCTTTTACAACATTAATTTTTTTCTTTGTAAACATCCTTGGAATTGAGTTTATATTAATTTGGTCTTCGTTGCTATGAATTTGAATGATGTCTTTCATTTCATGGTTTCCTTCTTGAATGTATTTGCATAATTTCACAAAAAACAATTGTCGCTCCTTAGCTCCATTAGTCGCTCCTAAGCTCCATTAGACGCCATAATGTTTTAGTCACATTCTTTCTGAAACACATTGTATCAAACATATGATAAATTTGTATGTTCTCATAGTAGGGAAACATGCTGAATTGTTTAGGATAACGTTTCATTCCTCATGGAAGCCCATTAATGCCTTCATGATCACAATGGACATCATGAATATTAGTTTATAAATAAAATATAGAAATCAATTGTGGCCACTACAATAAACAAAACAAAATAAAAAAAAATACGTAACAATTCATATATGATGATCCATATGTACCAACTTGACGATTTCTTTTATATTGCAAGTTCCAAAGGTGAGGTGTCATTCCCCATGGTTTCAATGCAGTCTCTTTCTTCCCATTGAAAATATTGTTCTTGGTTGTTCTCTAAGTATGACTCTTATAGAGGAAGTGCCTATACTCATCAAACACCTCATTTCTTAAGCTTTTTGAGCGACGAGATTTGATCTTAGGACCACAAACTGGACATGCAAATTTTCCCTTTGTATAAAGACATATAATATATAGATAAACTATATATAAACTATAATAACTACTTCATAAAATAAAATGCGATTAAAGTCGAACTTAAAAATACAAACAACAAAAATGGGTTAACCCTAGGGCATCGTGTATTGTCCATACAAGAATTGAATGGAATTGAAAGTTCATGTGTCGTAATTCTCTAGATATGTCATACATGCTAATTCCATTCCATAACTTCGGTAGCTCGTCTATAAGAGGTTCGATATATACATTCATATCTTTGACCTAGAACTTACCTGATTGATTTGAAGTACATATAAAATATAAAATTATGAGAACAACTAAGATATATAAACCATGCACAAGAGTAAAATAAAAAATATATATTTGACATTAGGAAACAAAATATGAAAAATGAGATGCCACAACAACATTAAAAATAAAATAGTTGTAGACACAATATACCTGGAATAATCATCGATAACATTATTGGCTCCCTCTTTATTGAAAACCATGGAGGAATGTTATTCTTGATAATAAAAAATAGACCATACCATGTAAATGGATCTCATCTATGCAAATGTATTAAAACCATCTGTTTCCAAAGAAATACTAAGATTACGGGGTTCTTCTTTAAAGTGAAACCACTTTTCCACCATATCTCTAAATGTAGAACGATCTGCAGGAATTGGAATAACATCATCTTGACTTCTATTCCTTGCACATTAATCCATAAATTGCTCTATGTTATTGCACCTGAACAGTCATTGAAAATGTGGATGATGGGAATATAACGAACAACCTTGTGAGGCACCTTTTTTGTTACTTGATTTGTTCAATATCTAATTATATGACATTTTGTCGCAAATTCATGCCAATTATAATATATAACATGGTCATTTGGGAATGCATGAATTGCTTCATAATGCATTCCAATCTCTTTCATGATGGAAGATAAATATGGATATGTGCGAGGTAAAATATTTGATGGTGGTAACAAAAAATCAGCTATTAAGCTACATCAAATAAAAATAAAAATAGAGTTAATATAATATATAAATAATATTAACAAAACATATTTCATCCATAGTAATTATATCATGAATTAACAATAAAATTATTAGAAGAACAAATATAACATTTATCATGATCATATATATGTGATGGATTATTTTACATACCTTAACATCTGCAGGATTGATATGTTTGAAATACCATTCATAACCTTCAAGTTCATTATCAACAATATAACAGAGAGAAGATTTGTTTTGGAGCCTTCATAGATAGGTTCATATGCCTTCTCAGGAAGAGGTATATCGTGAACATTTTCAAAGTCAGCAATATTTTCATGATCATTGTCATCATCATCATCCATTCTAACACTAAATGAATCAGAGATCAATGTATTTGTACCATCATCTTCAACTATGTTATTAGCATGATCATTTTCTTCAATAGGAATATTAACTTGTTCTCCATTAAGCATAGCTCCATGTTCCTCCGATACTTTTTCTGAAAGAAATTCCTCTGGATGATATGTCGTAGGATGTATTTGATTTATAAATACATGAAGACATCAATAGATATAATTTAATGTAGGAAACATTAAAATAATACATACATTTAACAAAGCAAAAAAAATAAAATCCTTTATAATGCTAGACTTACAAATGGACGATATTTATTCCCCCCCTCAGCTTGTCCATGTTCCCTATAATGTTTTGTGGTTGTTGTGGTCAATATTCTTCTCCTCTTAAAGCCCATGCATTGACTACATGGACAATGACATTTCCCATTACCCCTTCTTTTCGCTACATCCCACAGTCTAGCAAGCAATTGTTGGTTTTGTTTGTTTGGATTAGGAATATTGCTATTTGAAATTTTGTGATAAAAATATTGAATTAAGACTATTGAAAACCTTAAAAAATCAAGGTTCACACATCACAATTTCCGCAAACGATGGTTTGTCAAAGAATAAAATGATTTCCACCAACAGTGGTTTGTCAAATAATAAAATAATTTTCTCAAACCACCTGTCAATAAATTGATGTCTGAAAATAGTGCATTGATAAATAAAATAATTCTGCAAACAATCCATCGAGGAATAAAACAATTCCTCAAACCATCCGTCGAGCAATAAACTAATTTCCACAAACCATCCATCGCTTCTATAGACAACATGTCGGAATGTTTCTGTAATTTATATGTTTTCAAATTCAATAGTCGTCGAATAACTGACAATGTTAACCTAGTTACAGTTGCAAACAAAAATGGAAATTTCTTCACCAATCCGACAATTCTTCATCGCATATTGAACAACACTGTGGTCAAAAATACGACAAATTTGGAGTAAAAAATTTGATGTCCTTAACATCGAATATCAAACGCGTTAGAGTCAAAACTTCGACAATAGAAATAAACGTCAAAATTTTGACAACCGATTCTACAATTTTAAAAAAATAATAATCAAAATTGTTGGAATATATTAAACACACTCATAACTTAGCATAAAATAATTAATCATTGTTTGATTAATTATTCACCCACTATCTTCATTAGTTGGCATCCACTTGCACTTTAAACTCAATACATGCCCTCTATATCCTAGGAATGATTTATTTCTAATTATGGGTTGATCTTGACCACCTTTTGACCATCTAGAATTAGTATATAGTACTTTACAGCAGATTCTGCTTTATTCTACTTTTCCTGCTTTTCCATGGATAAGGTAAAAGCTAGTCAACTAGGAAACTGGCGGCTTTTGTTTCCAACCCATCCTCAATTAGATTTTCTCCATTTTCTAGGATTAGCATGTTTTTTCCATCTCCTTTACAACTCACTCATGCTTTTTATAACTCGTGAGGTCCTTGATATATTTTGGAAGTGCTTTAGCCACCTATGGGGGTTTGCTATATTTTGGTAAGTCAGCCTTTTTGAGCTTTATGAGTTTTTTCAATACAATTATATTTTCCTATGAGGGATGTACTATTTATGTGCACTATTATTCATCATTATTCAATGGAAAGATACACACAAATATTCATCTCTTCATTCATGTGATTCAGTCTCTTTTCTTCTCTCTATTTTTCCTCTGTATGCTTGTGAGAATTCTTAGTAGAAAGATATATTTCCTATGCTTTTTCTTAGCATCATTTCTCATAGAATTGATCTACTATTTCTACAAAAAATTGACATTTCGAATTGAAATACGACAAAACAATACTTTTCGTCAGATGTTCTCATTGGATTTTGGGTTGAAATCTTGTTATGTTCTGAGGCGCATAATTTATTCTTCAAGCATTTCATATTATTTTATTCTCATTTTGACTGTTGTTCGAGATTTTTTTCAGCCTTTTTGGCTACTAGAAACTGATTTTTTAAGTGAGCAGTAATTCTTTATGCATCATTGTTTTTCTCTTCAAATTTTCTCATATCAGTTTTTTATTTTTTGTACATAATTTTATACTTCCCTAATTATTCGAGAGAACTTACAAGTTCTGTTTCAAGATATACCACACCTTCTATTTCTTCTTCAATATATTTCAATCTCTAATCCCATGAATGGGACTTCAACATCTTCACTTATCTCTTCATCTTCATTGTCTTCCTTGGAATATAAGTTTTTCTTATTTTTCTTAAACTTATTCTTGTACATGGTCTTGATCTTTTCATCTTTCTTCTGAAAATAAGGTTCTTCATCATCATTATCCTCTTGTTTTGGGTAAGGAAACTTATTGGAAAAATGTCCAATCCTTCCATAGCTAAAAAATTTCAAGGGTAAATTTTATTTGTACTTTCTAGTAGCTTTCCCAAGTTTGTTGATGGAGATAGATTCATCATCATCTATGTTCTCATATTAGTTCTTGGAAAGGATTTAAATGTTTCTTCTTTCTTTGATGATCCATTTTTTCCTATTCTCATCTCATAGGCAGTGAATATCCCATGTAGTTCATCTACTATCATGAGTTTAAGATCATCTCTTTCTTCTAGAGTGGACACCTTTGAGTCAGACTTCACTGGCAAGGTTTTTAGTACTTTGTCTACCACATATTTCTCCTTTATTTCTCCTCCAATGCCTCTAATAACATTAACAATTTCATCTACTCTTAGAATATATTGTGCAATATTTTCTTCCTCTTTCATTTTTAAGCTTTCAAAATATCCTTTGTATGTTTGAATTTTGGATTCTTTGACTTTGGGCACTCCTTTATAGACACATTTTAGTTTTTCCCATGCATTTTTGGATGTATTTCATCGCATTTAGTTTACAAATACTGAATTTGTTAAGCCACTCAAAATTGCATTCAGGGCTTTTGCATTGGCCTCATATTGGTATAGGTCACTTTTGTCTATAGGTAGGTTGTCTGGTATTTCATTTTCTTTTTTAAACAAACCTCCAAACTTTGTATCCCAGAGACATTAAATGGCACAAGTCATTCTTACACTCCAGCATGCATGATTATATCCCCTAAATAATGGAGGTTTGTAAGTGGCTAACCCTTCTTGTTGATCCATAGTGTTTTTTAATAGGATCTTCCTTCCAGTGATTAAGCAGTAGTGAAGGATCCCACTTTGATACCAATTGTTGGAATATTGGACAATACTTAGAGGGGGAGGTGAATCAATATTGATAACTTTTAACAATCAAAACTATATTTAATTTATTTATTAACACACATGATCAACAAAAAAAACATAGAACACAAATTTATCGTGGAAGACCAATTGTGTAAACCACCAATACTTCTTACTATTAGAAAATTATATTTACAAATAGTTTTTTCCTACTACTACAGACAAGGATGGAACCACAACCTATTTATCAGCAACTACTGGAAGGAGGCTACAACCCCATGTTTTATCAACTGTTGTTGAAAGGATGTTGCAATCCCTTATTTACTAGCTACCACTGGAAGGACGATATGAGCCCCTTGCAGTAATATAGATTTCTCTAGCACCACCCTACCACCCTTGCATGTTAATTCGATCTCTTACTGATCTATAACAATGGATCTTCCAATTGAATGTTGAGAGGTCATTATTTGAAATTTTAAAGCATTGTTTAAATACCCTCAAACATATCTCTTCATCTAATAGTCATGTATCTTCATAGTGACTCTTCACAAAAAAAACTAATTTGGAATTACCTCTTTGTTTTTCCATTTTTAACTCTATTTAAATTTTAATAGTCGTGACTTTCTACAGTTTCCTTTCCGCAACAATATTTTTGCAATAGGCCTCTGCACATTTAACCTTTCTGTAATTTGCAGGAACTCATTCCTTCCACAATTGCATATTTTGTGTTGCAAGTGTGCATTTCGACTTCTCTTAGAATAGCTTCTGCAAGACTTCTTCTGCACTTTACAGATTGCAAATTCCTTCTGCATTGTAGATTGCATATTGCGGGTCTGCATTTATACTTTTCTTGAAATTTTTTCCACAATTCAACTTTCACAAATCATGTGGAATGCCAATCAATTTTTGAAATCCTCCTTGTTCGTTGATCAGTTATCAAACACATAACTTCACTTTGGCACTCCAGAATGTTATTTTCCACACACATTTACTTTGCCGGTCCTTTTCCTGTCGTCGATATATTCTCTTGATACAATATAAGTCGTCTAACCTATGCTAAATAAGTTGGTTGAAAATCCATGACTTTGTGTTGATTGATCAGAGGATCGATCAATCAATCAATCTCGATCGGACGTAACGCCCTCACTTGATCCCCTGATGTTTCTTTCCATCCTCATCACATATTCCATATATTTCCCTGTCATCGTGCCATCGCTTATTACTTTTTCATTATTGAAACCCTTTTGACATCAATGAAAACTCCATTCAATAACCACCATATATTAAGGATAGTTAATGTTGTAGGAAATTCCCTTCAACAATCTATACCAACAAACAATTCTTGAACAAGCACTCTAGCTACAACATGGGTGGATGCTAAAAGGTAAAGAATGAATTCATTGTAAAGTTTGGGGGGAATAATAAATGGTGATGAAATAAAAGAATTTAAGGGCACCAAAATATGCTTTGTCTTTCTTGTCGCATACAAAAGGGATTCTAGAACAAAGAAAACACAAGAATACATGAACAATATTGGTATAATATGGAATGAATTGATGCAAGAATTTTGCATTACCTTGAAGGATTTGTAATTAGTTCAAAGTCGTAAGATGGAGGATTTCAATCATGTATATAAAATTTGAAGGATAAATGGTAATCCCCTGTATAGAAACAATTAATCCTAACAATAATCTAGTAGGAATGCAGAATATGCACTTAAAATGGTTCAAGCGAATGTTGTAGTTTTGATGCTTAAGGAAGAATTTGCAAAAATGTCCCAGGTGATATGATCATTGTTTGAACAAATGGCAAGGGCATCCAAATATGCTAGGATAATATTTACCATACCATTGAAGTATTATGACATGGCATGCTATAAATTGTATTTGTAATTCTAGAGTCTAAATTGCATGACTCGACAGGGAAATATCCCCCAATTTCTCTTAAAGGTAGTTTTGTACTAGTATTGAGGACAAATTTGAATTTGATTATATCATGAGAAACGATCCATGAAGGATAGAACTTCATGTTTGCTACATGCATTCGAATTTTATTGATGAAGGGGCTGGGGAGTTGTCCCTAAGACAATATTTGATGATATCACAATAGTTAGTATAGACATGAATAGTGTCACTAGAGTCTCACTAAATAGAGCTAGGTATGATACTATTATGGTGTACGCAATTGGATAAATGAAACTTTGACTTTTAAGCTTATGGACTTCGACTTTAACTCCTAAATATTTGGAAAGGTGAATCAATCTCTCATTTTGTCACATTGGCTCAACATCAATCCAAGTATCAAGACAGTTTTCCATGATGGAAAGGTTGATACTTAGCATTTCCATGTAAGACCATGAAAATACATCATGTAACTCGTAAAAATGTGCTTTATAGGATGTAAATTTCTTAGAAGTAATTGAAGCACCAAGAGACATGTTCTTAGTGACACCGAGGTTAACTCAAATATCCACTTGGTTGGTAGGATATATGTTTCTCATATTACCCTCCTCAAAGGCAACTAGCACAAGGATTGGATTGTTGAACAAATCAACATTTCTCAAGGGCATAAAATATTTTGATTCAATGGTGAACTGATTTGAATATTGGTATTTTATTGAGTATCCATACAGGAGGAAATAAGCATGATGGTGCATATCATCCTACTAGAATTTAGGGTTAATAATTTCTTCAATAGTTTTATAATAACTTCAAAAGGTTGGGATTGATGGAAAGGGTCAGAGGGTCCACTACCATGAGGGGATGATGTGGGCATAGAAGGGGTGGAAGAGGAGGTCTTACTAGAGGAATAAATGTACATTAAATGGAAACCATTCCAAATAATCAAGTAGGTGGAGATACACAACTCCGAGACAACCATTTTTAGGGTAAGGGGAGGAGGTCCTAAACATTTTCCAAGGAGAGAGGCATATTTTAAAAATCCAATACCCACACTAGTGAATGAAGAAATAAAAATAATACCCTCAAATACTAGTAGGATATGGTATAGAAAATTCAACCCTGTGGGATGGAAAGACTAACCCTCAAATTATGGTAGGATATGGTCTAAGAAAGTCGACCCCTTGGGAGCATAGTAGGTGAGTTGATAAAGTGTGGTGATTTCCCTATCATGAGAGAACACCATCAGTTTAAAAACTTTTGAGGCGATTGATTTCATAGTGCCATGCATGTAGCTACTACTAAGGAGGATATTGTAATCTAACTCAACATATACAACCTCAATGTTTATCAATGCTATATCACCAATGAGTTAAACAAAAATGTTATGGAGAAGAACTTATAGCTTATAAGGTTAACCATCATACATGTGAAATGTCATAAGGGATATGACTAACTAAAGGGAGCATAATTATTCCAAACATGGGTGTACATGACACAAGTAGAAACACCTTCATAAATGATGCATCATTGAATAATTAAATTTTTAATTGTGATAAGAACTTGGAAAAAAAAAATAAGGCTCAACTCTATCTAAGTCAAAGGTCATTAGATGAGTGTGTGAAGGATCAATTGCACCTAAGGAAAACAAGATAATTTTGTGTTGCACCAAGATTATTTGGAGAAATTACATCATATTCTTGGTATCTAGAGACTAGGACAAGTCATCCACAACACTATATATAGTTAGGAGTGACTCTAGCATCGGCATTCTGAGTAGTGTACCATAAAGAGGTCTTAGGGATATTTAGGGGAGGGTTTGAATTATTGTGTAGTAAATGTAAGGGTCCTTTCAACACAGGTGTATCCTTTTCCTTATTGAGATTGGTTGGTTCATCTAACATGCCATTTATTGATTATGTTGTGTCATTAGGTGGACATAGGTGGAGTTCATGTGAATGTTTTATAAGGAAGGATCACTAGGGTGACCTATTGTAGATATTTGGGGAGGATAAGGTATCCTTGGCTATGTTATGGCCGCCCCTTGAGATGGAAAGGTTCCTTATTTGCATCCCTCTAATATTGTGATTTGGAGAGTCTCCACCCAATTTTGTATGTAGTTATTTAGATTCATTTGCAATGCCATCGATTAAGGTGTGATAGTATGAGGGGTTGGAAAAACATTTTGACCTTGAGAATAATTTATTTCCTATCATTTATTGGTCTCATCCCATAATTTCAAATCCTTCGTAATATGTAGATAATGGTGAGTGTAGTGTCCACATCCTACTTGGGGGGTTTATTCAGATCCATATTTTTTGGGTTCTGAGTACCTCCAATATTACCAAGAGGATTAGGGGGTTGGTCCCTTCTTTATTTTGATTTTTTACCTTATTCTTCTTCATAGTGTGTTGGGTTATGCTTGGTGGTTATTTGTTGTAGGTGGAGTGAGAAGTTTTTGCTAAGCATAAACCTTTCCATGAGAAAAAGGGGGAGGATGGGGGTGAGGTCGGATTAGAGATCCTAGTGAAGGGTCAAGGAATGGGTAATATGGATTAATGGTTTGTGGAGTCACATATTTTGTAGAAACATAAACAGATTTAGTGCTTCTATATGAGGGAGCATGAATGTGGAAGGGTTGAGGAGGAAGTAAGAGGTACTCATTCTTACATGAGAGGATGAGTGTTAGGGGTCAGTAGGATAGTAGGAGGTTTAAGGTGGCCTTGGGTTGGAGCACTCAGATTTAACCCTTCTATCTTTATGAAACAATTTTCCCAAACACTTGAATGAAAATCAATGTGGAATGTAGTTTATGGAGCATTGATTAGAGTTTGAAATAATAGGATTTTATTAAATACAATGTTGTTAATTGAGTGATATTAAAACTTTGAAAGAGGAGGATTTAGTTCAAATATGATAACAAACATGTTCTTATAACTAAAATGTAGTGTAAGGCCTAAATAAATCACTACAGCTTAGCGCAAAAGTATTTCTTATTAAATCACAAGATAAAGTGTTGAGGCATTGATACGAATACTTGAGTCCAACTGCGCCTCAGATAGGGGACGTAACCAACCCTCCATGCGGGTCATTCTCTCACTCAAGGTCTTACCTTGGGGATCATCTTGAAATCAACCCCGGGCATAATATGCAATGGATTTTCCTAGCAATGATTTGGAATACTAGAGAAGGTTGAGAGTTTTGGAACATCATCCCCTCTTGTTTCCTCTATGGTTATCTTGGGAGATTTTCCTAATTATGCTTCTGCTTCACATATCATTTGAAAATGGGGAGAACATGGAGGTTTTTCACCATTACTACTGTCTAGAACAATCACTACTTTATTTTTTGACATCCTAAAAACTATACACGATTGGAGAGTCATCATTTTAGCTTGAATTATGCTTTACCACAAATTCCCACAATTCTTGCATGAAAGGATTAGTGGAATTCACATATTTAGTGTGTGTAATAGGTTTTGTTGAGAGTGGCGTGGCTAGTGTAGATGCAAAATATGGGATGTCGACTAGAAGCTTGAGGTGAAGGGTTGATGGGTAGCACTACTCTCTCCTTCGATGTGCTTCCATGCAAAAATTGTGCTATAGACCCAAGGTAAGATTTGAACTCTTTACATGAGAGTCTAGGTGGAACATAAAATGGAGGAAGAGAATACGGTTGGGACATCAGATGCATTGGATGGTTAAGGCTCTTCTTGAAATGAACTCCTCTCTAGATCATCTCCTCCATTACTAGCCTTACTCATCTCTAGTCCATATCCGCCTTGGAGGTATTGCAATATTGTCCTTCATAAAGAAATGAACTATTTTATTCAACGAGAGTAATTAATCCTTCTCATGCGACTTCAATCACATTATACTTAGACCAATCAACCTATAGGATCCCTTTCGAAGTTGCTTTTCATATCAAAGTAACATCTAATGGCAAGAACGTTTTTTAAACCATAGTTGATGAATGGGACTCGACTTGTGTTGTGTTGTTAAAATGTTGACAAGCATTAGGATCACCCACCTTTGTCCCTTCCCATACTATGTTAAAACATTTGATGGACATTCCTTCTCTCCTTACAAACTCATTGTAGATTGTCGTATTGAATGGGGTGTAAAAACGGTCCTAGTGGATGTTGAGGTAGTAGACATGGATATAAATTACAATTTTCTATTAGGACATAGTTGGATACAGGCAATTATAGCTATAGTATACTCAATGTCCCAAGTAATTTGGTTCCCTCATCATGCAAATATTATCACGATCAACGAATTATATTATTGCATGCCTCAAACTATTGTCTAGTCGAATGTTCCTTTCGTTAGGGATGCTCTAAATTAGGTTCAAGAATTGGGGGTAGGATTGTTCAAAGATGATTCCCTCATGGGAAACCTTATGACCCCCCTACCAATATTCAACCCTCAAACTGCTCCATATTTCAGTAGTACATTAGAGGCTCCATTAATAGTTTTTTCTATCTCCACCACAACAAGTGGTCCTACTTCATTGAATGGAGCTGTGAAGGAGGACACCTTAGTACAAAATAATGAAGGAAAGGTGATAAATCCTATAGAAATTGGTGAAGGCATGAGTAGTACACCCCTATCTATTGTATAAGTGTCATCATACCTAGCTATTCAAATGGATTTAGTAGATTCAGAATAGAGTCTTCCCTTAGAGGAGGAATATGATCAGGTTACTTGGCCCTTTGGGGATGTGATATATCCGATCTCACATGACTTCTTGGAAACAATTTTATCATCACATGAATCTATCCTTGAATTTGTGAACATTTGGTTGCACCTGCCTAAGGACATATTTTGTGGGGCCACTAGGTGCATTCTTAGTTTAAATTTACCTAAGTATAGGAGCATAATTTGCAGCACATTCCTTGATATTATCAGGTATATTTGGAAGCTTTCATATAGGTTTAGGTTATCCCTTTGTGAATATGCATTTGAACCTTTTGCAACCCAAATATTTCATAGGGTCGAACTTGTTGGAAATTGGTGGGTCAGCCCATCATATTTGTATTTTCCATCATTCTGATAGAAGAGCCTATTGAACATGGACACCATAGTTAGAACCCTATTTCCATATCGTCGCCCATGTTGAATTTTTATCGGAGGATTGGGAGCCTAATTAGTCCCACCATGAATTGGAAATTGAGACCACATAATTCTCTTCCACACAATTTTGATCATTTTTGGAGGGGCTCCCTATTTTGTGTTAGTTTACATAAACATGTGTTAAAATATATGCATGAACATTTGTGCTTATTGTTTGAGTTCTTATTGATTATGTTGCATATTTTCCTTTACATTCAATTTTTTCTCAATGACGCCTATAAAGAATTGCTTCTATTTAGTTGGCCTATACATGTATGATATATTTTATTCGGGTAGTCTATAGACCAAGATTCATTGTGATTAATGATTTTGTTGTTTTCCACAAGAATTAACATGAATTAAGGGTCAGTGCAAGAAAATGAGGGACCTTTTAGATGCAACCCTAGTTTTCAAAAACATGATCATGTTACAAAAAAATACAACATGTTTCTGCTACATAGCACTTGCTATGGTTCTGCTACTACAAAACGCACTCGCGAACTGTAGTTCTAAAATGCGTACGTGATTTGGAAAACTAAAAATAATTTATATACACAGGCCCAAAACCCGCAGCCTGTTTTACCTATCAGGAACGCGAAAATGATGGCGATTTAGAGCGTTTTGGAGCAAATTAAGTGCTTGGTATTGTTGGAGCTGATTTAGTTGGAGGGGAGGAGATTCCACTGGTGAATTATCATCCAACCAGGTAATTCAATCACCCAAAGCATTATTTTTTGTCAAGTTTTAACCTATAATGGTCAATTTTAATAGAATAATCAACCCAACAACTCCCAAGATAATGTGTGATGGATTCAAACTAAAAGAGGCTATAAGAAACAAAAACATCATGTCTAATAGATATTCAATGTTCCAAAAGGCTAGAAATATATAAAACAAACACAAGTATAGAGTGTGTCTGGAAGGAGGACAAAATTATAAGCCAGGGGTTTTAACAATTAAAAAAATATATATATCTACATTCAAATTAAAGACAAAGAAAGATAGAAATCCCACATCATAACGAGATTGAGAGGCATAAGCAAAAAGGAACAAAAATACTATATGAGAGACACAAAATTACTACTGAGCAGGGTTCTAAAAAACACATATCTCATAATTCTCCACAATATGCAAGAGAGAGTAATGGACAAGCTAGCTTATGTTCCAATTACAATAGAATCCCTAGATATTACACACCAATTGGTAAAACTAACATAAAAATACGGTATAAGGCACAAGGTGTAAGAAACCCATGTTAGAAAACACAAGAAAACGAATTCTGCTTCTTTTATCCTATAAACATAATAAATAAAATTAGAAACATGTGAGACCCTAGGTCTCCCTAAGATCCCTTGATCTAGCAAAGACATAAATGACTTTAATCAAACAGTCTATGCCCTTGCATCACCAGGTTTATCAACCATTTTTTAAAATAGCAAAAACAATGGGTAATATATTTCTACATGTCGAGTCTCTAAGCTCATCTACAACCAATTGTAGTCCAATCCAAAAATTCTCCATTTTACATGTAAATTTTGGTTGGTTTCCATGGTTATACAACAATGGAAATGGTGAACACCCATGAACTACCTAGAATGCGTCGTGAGAGTGTTCCCAACCATGATTGAGTCAATTATATTGAGAGGATATGGTGGCAGCCCTGTATCACCCCTTTTCTTTCCTCACATGTCCTAATAGTCCCTTGCCCTTTTCTTTTACATATCCAAGGGACATAAAGGCCAAAACATGTCAAAATAACACTCCTAAATTCAAAGAAGTTTAAACCCAAGTGTGCATGGAGAAGTCAACAATGAGGGTGAAGAAGTGCCTTAACTTCTAGAAAGAAGTTGAACAAAACTCACTATTTAATTGTTAAATGTTTAATTTAAAGTTTTAAATGTATGTAAGTGAATGCCATTAAATTGCTTACTTGAGTTTTCCTTAATTTAAATTTTCAATTTTGAAGAGATGTCATTATATCCCATGTATACGTTTCTAATTATTTCCTTATTGATTTTTTTTATTGCAGTTGCGGCTATGGACACCAATGCTGAAATACTGATTGAGGTTGCCTAGTTGAGAGGACTCAGTACTGCTTTTAGTGGTGGTGATAGGATTCGATGTTCACTTGCATCCACTTTGGATGCAATTGTTGAGACTATTACATTGTCAAGCAACATATTATATGATATTACATCATATAGAGAAAGAAAAAGACAAGATTACATTGATGGGATTGGCTACAAGGAAATAAAAAAATTGAAAATTACCAAACAGCATATATTTTCATTGTTTAGGGACCCTCACACAGGGGAAATCCCAAATGAAAATAGGCCACATATTTATATCGAGTGGTGCACATATCAGCCATTTGTTGATAACTGGATGGACAAATCGTATATGGTTTTGATATGCCACCACACAACAACAAGGAATCCCCCTGTATTTCCTTTGGAAGATGTATGCAGAGTTCATGTTGGGTAAAAATGTAAACTATTTTGATATATTGTCGTTTCAGGGGATTGATGGGGGGATGCCCCAAAACTAACCCAATGCCAGGATTCGAGACATTGATCGCCCTATCCCTGCACCTCGCAGGTAGTTTCCTAGGCTAGATGTCCCACCTGTACATTGTGTTATTCCACAGACACATGATGCATTTTTGAGTTTGGCTTGGCCAGTTGTTCGCCATAGCACTATGGTTCAACATATGGGTGAGGAAGGGACATTTGTCCCTGGTGTGGTACATACACCAGGTCATCATGGTGTAGGACCATCTTCTAGTGCAGTACCACCCACTAGTGCAATACCCCCTTCTACTGCATGACCATCTACTAGTGTAGCACCATCAGCACATTCCTAGCCTACTTTTGAGCCTCATGAGTGTACATCGTGTGGTCGTCCCTGCTATGATATTTCATTAGATGTTGTATTCAGTTGATTTTTGAGTGATGTATGTATATGATTAATTGTAATAAATTCTTCATTTGTTTTCCTCTTTGTACACATATGTATAGTTTGAGCTAATATATTAATTTTGTGAACTTGCAGTTGATGCTTTATGCTGGCAGTGACGCCCCAGAGTTTCATGTTTCACACTCTATAGAGGGGCATGGAATTCCATCCAATGTTCCCTTAGTTGGTGGAGAGATTCCTATAGAACCCATTGCCTTATCTCACACCAAGGTAAACATTTTAAAATTTCAGTTTTTTAATACTTGTTAATTTGTTAATTTCCACATACTGTACATGTTAGTTCACTAATGTTATCTACGGTCTAATATTTACAATTATTAAACTTGAAGATGCTAGATCCTTCATGGGGGAAAGAAATGATGGAGGTAAACATTTTAAACATTTAAAAAATTTCATTTTTTAAGTACATGTTTGTTCGTTGAATCATGCATGTATAACTACATGAACTCTTGTTGACTACAGGCACCAACCAAAACACCTAGACCATTTCCTAGAGTTGTATCTCCTCATAGGCCATATGTGAACAAGGGTCATGTGTATATGAGACGACCTACTCCTAGAAAGAGTCCAGTTTTCCACGAACATGGAGATACTGATACCATGGTAATGTATATCCTTCGATGATATTTCTTGGTTAACTTGAAATCCAGTGCATAAAATGTTTTGTTAATGTTTGATTTGCATGTTTACTGCATCAGGAGCTAGAGTTTACTATTGAAAACCTTGCAAGGATGGTTGATACAGCAGTCATTGCTGCATCTACAATGGCAACAAGTCACACAAAGGTACAACTATTTCAACATGATCATTACATAGTTTATTATTGTTGGCATATGTTTATTCATGCATGTCTAACTATTTCAACATTTTGTGATTGTAGCCACCAGCAGGAGTTATTGATGAAGCAGTCAATGTGGTATCTGCAATAACAACAAGCCACAAAGAGGTACAACTATTTGAACATGATCTAAACATAGTGTGTTATTGTTGTCTATTGTTTATTCATGCACATTTCTAACTATTTCAAGATTTGGTGATTGTAGCCACCACCACCACCAGTAGTTCCTGCCCCCTCTGGTTCGACCATCGATGCAACCATCATTGATGTTCAACAAATAGCTCCATCTGCTACACAAGAAACACAATCCCCTTTGTCACAATCTCTCACTGAGGTGAGATGTCCATTAATGACCAATTGTTTCATGCAATGTCCATTAACATTTTGATAATTGTTGAGTTAATTTAGATATGGTATTTTATTGAGCTAATGTATTAGTAAATAGTTAGTTGAATTTAACAATTGATATTTAATTTGCAGGATCCAGAGATGCACAGTAGTCCTAGAGTTGTGGCTACAGGATCAACCTCGAGAAAGAACAAGAGGAATCTTGAGTTTTGATGTGTCTTATGGGATATGTACATTTCGATACATGTACATGTGGGTTGGACAGTTTTGGATACATGTACATTGACATTTCACTTACATGTACATGTGGCTTGGATAGTTTTGGATACATTTACATGTGGCTTAGATAGTCTTGGATAGTTGTGGAGACACATATACTTCTGGTTACTTTTGGATATATACGTACTTTTGGATACTTTTGGATATATATGTACTTTTGGAGACATGTACATTGACATTTTAGTTATAAATGAATGATACATTTCACTTTGAATTTGTTCTTTTGTTTCCACATGTTCTTGTGTCAATCTAATGTATTGATTTGTGAGGATTATCTACTACTTATGAATGCACTATGTCAAAAGAAAAAGCTATTATATTTAAAGGTTTCAATGATCTCACTACATGCACACTAAATTCAAAGTTCTTGCTCGTGTAATTTAATAAATATAAGTGCAATACAATGCATTTCAATGTTTCAATGAACTCACTACTTGCACACCAATTGGATATATCTAATTAAAAAATGTGAGTTTGGATTCATTAAATTACAAGTTAAGTCAATGCTCAAGTGTAATTTAATAAAACTAAGTGCAATACATGCTTCATATTTCATCAACAACCAACAACACTATTCAACAAACCTCGTGCACCCAATGACTAATCACTCAACATTAAAGGAACTACAATAGAATCCAAAGACCGAGAACCAACTTCATGAATCAACATGATTTGAAGCATAAGTCCACCAGATTTGAAAAAGTTGAGTTGGACATTAGATTGATTCTGAATTGAGTTGTGACAGTAAGATAAGATTAGGTTTTCCTTGGTAGGGTTATGGTTATGGGCCATGCATGTTAAACAATAAACCCTAGTTAGGGATAGGGTTTTCCAAGTTTGTCCTTCGTTGGCATGAAATGCATTGTCCAGCTTTGGCCCTCATTGGCGTGACTACATTGTCCCCTACTGAGAAAAACCCTATCTTCATAAAACACCATAGACAAAGGTCACCAGGAAATGGATAGGAGGGAGAGCCCCTCCCCCCTAGCTAAAATCACACGTCACGAATCCAATGGAATCGACGGTTCATCGATCACAAGCCCAAGCATCGATCTATGGCGAGTTGTAGGTCACCTCCAGATACTGTTTAGGGACACCTAGTGGAATTTTTCCCAGTGCATGAAAAACATCACAGAGCCACACTTTTGAATTCCATCAACTCCTACTAGCATGTTTGGGCATGGGAAATATGGAAATTCCAGCCACATCCCCACCATCTGTGGATTTCCATCTTTGGCCCTCGTTGGCGCGACTGCATTGTCCCCTACTGAGCGAAACCCTAGCTTTAGAAACCATCATAGACAGAGGTCACTGGGCAATGGATAGGAGGGGGATTCCCCCCCTAGCTAAAATCCCATGTCACAAATCCAATGAAATTGATGGTTCATCAATCGAAGGCCCAAGCATCAATCTATGGCAAGTTGTAAGTCACCACCAGATACCGTTTAGGGACACCTGGTGGACTTGTGCTCGGTGCGCCAAAAAACCTCACGGAGATGCAATTTTGAATTCTATCAACTCTTGCTAGCATGTTTAGGCATGGGAAATATGGCAATGCCAACCACATCGCCACCGTCCATGGCTTTCCATTATTGGCCCTCGTTTGTGTGATTGCATTGTCCCCTACTGAGTGAAACCCTTGCTTCAAAAACCACCATAGATGGAGGTCACCAAGAAATGGATAGGATAGAGAGGGACCCCCATAGAAAAAATACCACGTCATGAATCCAGAAAAATTGACAGTTCATCGATCGGATGCCCGAGCATCAATCTATGGCGAGTTACAGGTCACCTCCAGATACCGTTGAGGGACACCTGGTGGACTTGTGCCCGGTGCGGAGAAAACCTCATGGAGACACAATTTTGAATTCTTCCAACTCTTGCTAGCGTGTTTTGGCATGGGAAATATGGAAACACCAACCACATCCCCACAGTCCAGGGCTTTCCATCTTTGTCCCTCGTTGGCGTGACTGCATTGTCCTCTACTGAGTGAAACCTTAGCTTCAGAAACCACCATATACAGAGGTCATCGAGAAATGGAAAGGAGAGAGAGTCCCCCCCCCTAGCTAAAATCCCATGTCACGAATCCAATGAAATCGACAATTCATCGATCGGAGGCCCAAGAATTGATCTATGGAAATTTGCAAGTCACCTCTAGATACCGTTCAGGGACACCTAGTGGACTTGTGCCCGGTGCGCAAAAAACCTCACGGAGCAGCAATTTTGAATTCCATCAACTCCCGCTATCATGTTTGGGCATGGGAAATATGGCAACGCCAACTGCATCCCCACCATCCATGGCTTTCCAGCTTTGGCCCTCATTAGCGTGACTGCATTGTCCCCTACTAAGCAAAACCCTAGTTTCAGAAACCATCATAGATGGAGGTCACCAAGAAATGGACAGGAGGGAGAGGCCCCGTCATAGCTAAAATCCCATGTCACAAATCCAACGGAATTGATGGTTCATCGATCAGAGGCCCGAGCATCGATCTATGGCGAGTTGCAGGTCACCTCCAGATACCATTCAGGGACACCTAGTGGACTTGGGCCCGGTTTGCCAAAAAACTCACGGAGCCAGGATTTTGAATTTCTTCAACTCCTACTAGCTTGTTTGGGCATGGAAAATATGGCAATTCCAACCGCATCCCCACCGTCTGTGGCTTTCTGTGCATCAATGACTTAATGTTACTTTTGAGTTGTCGAGTTGTCATTGCTAGTATGTTGTTTTGTTTTAGGATTTTTATAATACATGATCAATGAGAAACATGAGTAAATGAGTTATTGTTATCTTTTAATTGGAAATTAAACTCCTTAATAAGATCATATCTTTTAATTGAAAATTAAAATATCACAATTTCAATTACACCAATGACCCAACATGTCAACCTCCCAAAATTTTCTATTATGCATTACATGAAACATTAACCTTTCGAAAGCATGAGAGGTTTCAAATATTGTTTGTTTATTAAATTTATCACTTAATATCTTGACATGCATGATTTTGACCTACTTCGCATGCATAATGTTAGCGCATGTTACTTTTGAATACTTCATATGCATAATGTTGAAGCATATTACTTTTGAGTTGTTTGTGTCAATATTAATAGGTTATTTTCTTCCACTTTCAATGTTCAAAAAAACATAATCAACTAAAAACAAAGTTAAATAAATCTCTTATTATATTTTATTATCTTTTAAGTAGAAATTAAACTTCTCAATAATAAAAAAATGAGATGAAATTCCAACACTACTAGGCACTACCCCTTTGGCAATGGATATGCGGGTATAAGAGGTGAGTTGTCAAGAAAAAAATTATACAAGCCTTAAAACATAAGTTTATCATTGCGGCATCTTGTTTCCATCATCCTAGTTGTATATATCAGCTGAAAACATTAACAATATTACCTACTTGAAAAATTAGGGTTTTAGTCCTATAAGAGAGCCTACAAAGAACTTTGATAGGTATGACCTACAGAGGTACATGTATGTATTCTAATGTTATGTATATCATGTGAATGAGATCTTGAAATGTTCATATGATTGATATATATGGTTTATTGATCATATGTAAAATTTTGCATGTTCATTAACTTGACATACAAGAGAACTTTTGGCATATTTATAAACAACATTATGGAAAATTTCGCATATCAAGAACACAAAATTGACATATTCATAAGAAACATACATGGGAAAATTAAAATTATGATACATACCTCATCATGCTAGATCCCACCTATTATCATACAACCAAGCCCTCTGGATCATCTCTTATAATGATGGTCTCCATTAGTCTCTCGTGCTCTCTATCCAGTAAGAAGTAGCGTACCTTCGATGAATTTCGGCTAGGCATTGCTTGTACCTAGAGGTTTGTACCAATGATTAAGTTGGTAAAGTGATACACACTTGCACCTGGTTTGTAATCACTGTAAACATATCCACCCTTATTTCTTGCATTGTTGTCATGTGTAAGGTATTCACCTTTTACAACCATAGACCCGATGGGGAAGTGGTTGTTTTCATCATCAGTCATGGACATAATGAGGGTTTGATTTCCCTCTATACAACATGCCAACAAGTAATCACCACCCCATTCACTATATTTTGAGGCAACCACTGCATATATGTGTCTTGCATAGTATGATTGTAGGTATATGATCACATATTTTTTGTGTGATACAAGGCCATTAATGTGAGTTTCAAGACTACGTAAATTTTACAAAAGAATGTTAAGGAAATGCATCATACCAGGTTGTACAAGGTCTGATACATGATCAAAATCTACAGAAATAGATGATTGGTCTTCTTCCAACAGAGTTAACTCAACAATTGCACGCTGATCAAGTGGAAGTGATATGCAATCCCATCCATCAACCCAATCCAATGATTCACACACATCCTAGTCACCATCACAACAAGGCGGGCAAAAACAAGAGAGTTTTCTGGTCCAAATTTCAAATACTGGGTTTTCAGAGCTTTGAACCTAATGAAAGCCATGAATCCCAAGAACAGTATTGCATTCCCATGCATGTGAACGATCTATGTCTACCATCTTCCAAAAAAATCTATCCACATGTCTCTTTATTGTGGATTCTACTCACATAGCTGATTCCTCTCCAATTACTGGTGTGCACCACTTGACTATAGATTGAGCATTTTGAATAGTAGATATTGTAGATAATTTCATTTCCTCTATTCATAGGGCTGTTTTGACACATGCTCTCCTTTACCATGCCCAGTCTCAAAATAGTTCCACATATGTGGAAATTTGTTGTTTTTATGCAATGAACACAACCATTGAAATATGCATGCATTTTTTAACTGACCAGCACATCCATAAGACCAAATCCAGTGTCAATCCATCTGTATGTTCCTTCCCTTCAAATGATCATAGAACATGATGAAGCAATGACGTACATAGTGGAAGTCATGTCACCTATCATCACTTATGTAGAAGTGATATTCCTTTAGAATTTCTCTTTGTTCTTCACTGCTATTTGGGCCATGCCTATATGTGATATGCACCATCAAGGAAACCTGCTCAGTGTGATAATACTGAATTTGGATCTCATTTTGAGGTTGCAGAGTGTAGTTCTTGGCAAAATCAACAACTGAAAGTATAGTACCACGAGGAAATGTATCTCTGCATAGTCTAAACTTCTCATCCTGCCATCGTGCCAAGTGGACATGATAAACATATTGATGTGTATTTTCAATAAATTCCTTGACGAAGACACTAACTTGTACCTGTTGACAGAAAATTATCTCAATATCAGGTTTTTTTGTAAGTGAGGAATGAAATGCAACTATTCAAACATAAATTTATAGATAAATGCATGTACCTGAGATGTCACCAATTGTATTTTTTTGCTTTCTTTCCCTCGGACTATTTCATAGCTGATATATTTGAAACTTTTCATGTCTGTAACCATATTCCCAAATTCATTGTCTCTAGTCTCGTGCATACATTGGCTCAATAATTCCATTCCAGCACAGTTGGAGCAAGTTCCATCCAAACAGGATTTTGCATTGTAAGTTTGCCCCTCAAGACTATTACACATGATACTATGAATGAATTCTCTTGATGAGGTTGGAGGCACTGTCAAGGAGAAATCCTGCACATGGTTAGTATGCAACACACGATGAATGTACAAAAATGTTTCATAGTAATATTCATATTCTACATGGTATTTACAACAACAAGTGTTACGAAGAGTATTTATTCTAACATACCAGGGATTACATGTATCAAAATATCTTTTCCCCAAATTCAATTGTCTATGTTGATTCCTAAATTTCTCGTATAGTTTTGTCTGTGTTATATCAAGAAGATAATTAAAATGTGGTTCACGGTCCTTTGAACCCCTTCTCAATTTTAGTACATCCTTCCAGTTTGAAGAAGGCCTTGTGTGATCATGCCAAAAACTCTGCACTAGTCCCTTTACTGCATCAACTAGCCTCATGTCACGACATGGTAACTGACCAATAAAGGCCCAAAAATCTGTCTAGGCGGTTGTGTCAAGATGTTCTCTTCTAATAGAATACCTACGGAGAGTTTTTACATTCAAATTACTAGTTTAGATGTAGGCTTGAGAAAACGAAGGACCCTGGTGTTCTTATTTACAATTTCTTGTGACAACACACAACGAGCCACTAAAATGGGAGGATAAGAAAGCTTATCATCACTTGGAATTTCTTTCTTGGAATCCCTCGAGGTTTCTCCCAATTGGAATGAAAAATTAGTTGAGAAGTGTTGGGGGGGTTTGTAACGGCATGAATAAAAGTATTTCTTATTAAATCACAAGATAAAGTGTTGAGGCATTGATACAAATACTTGAGTCCATCTGCACCTTGGATAGGCGATGTAACCAACCATCCATGTGGGTCATTCTCTCACTCAAGCTCTTACCTTGGGGATCATCTTGAAATCAACCCTATCCATAATATGTGATGGATTTTCCTAGCAATGATTTGGAATACTAGAGAAGGTTGAGAGTTTTGGAACATCATCCCCTCTTGTTTCCTCTATGATTATCTTGGGATATTTGCCTAATTATGATTCTGCTTCACATATAATTGGAAAATGGGGAGAACATGGAGGTTTTTCACTATTAATAATGTCTAGAACATTCACTACTTTCTTTTTCATACTCTCCTTGAGTGGCAATGTCTACATTATCGTATGCATTTGGATCATAATTCATTGATGTATTTTATTCTTCCATGGATGGTGGAGTATCTTTGCTTTCATGAATAATGATGATCCCAAGCACATCAAAGAGGGATGAAGGATTATCATCTTCAATTGTGATGATTAAGGGACTTTTTGACTTCCTAAGAAATTTACGCGATTGGAAAGTCATCATTTTAGCTTGAATTATGCTTTACCACAAATTCCCACAATTATTGCATGAAAGGATTAGTGGAATTCACATATTTAGTGTCTGTATTAGGTGTTGTTGGGAGTAGTGTGGCTGGTGTAGATGCAAAATATGGGATGCCGACTAGAATCTAGACCTAAAGGGTTGATGGGTAGCACTACTCTCTCCTTCGATGTGCTTCGATGCATAAATTGTGCTACAGACCCTAGGTAAGATTTGAACTCTTTAAATGAGAGTCTAGGTGAAATATAAAATGGAGGAAGAGAATATGGTTGGGACATCGGATGCATTGGATGGTTGAGGCTCTTCTTGAAATGAACTCCTCTCTAGATCATCTCCTCCACTACTAGCCTTACTCATCTCTAGGTCATATTCGCCTTGCAGGTATTGCAATATTGTCCTTCATAAAGAAACAAACTATTTTCTTCAACAAGAGCTATTAATCGATCTGATATGACTTCAATCACATTAGACTTACACCAATCGACCTATAGGATCCCTTTCAAAGTTGCTTTTCATGTTAAAGTAACATCTAATGGAAAGAAAAAAAATTAAACCATAGTTGATGAATGGGACTCAACTTGTGTTGTGTTGTTAAAATGTTGGCAAGCATTAGGATCACCCACCTTTGTCCCTTACCATACTATGTTAAAACATTTGATGGACAAGTTCCTTCTCTCCTTACAAACTCATTTTAGCCTGTCGTATTGAATGGGGTGTAAAAACAGTCATAGTGGATGTTGAGGTAGTAGACATGTCTATAGATTACAATTTTCTATTACGACATAGTTGGATACATGCAATTATATTTATAGTATATTCAATGTCCTGAGTAATTTGGTTCCCTCATTAGGCGAATATCATCACGATCAACAAATTAGATTATTGCATGCCTCAAACTATTGTCTAGTCGAATGTTCCTTTTATTAGGGATGCTCTAAAGGAGGTTCAAGAATTTGGGGTAGGATTGTTCAAATATGATTCCCTCATGGGAAACCTTATGACCCCCTACCAATATTCAACCCACAAACTGCTCCATATTTCATCGGTACATTAGAGGATCCATTAATAGTTTTTTCTATCTCCACCACAACGAATGGTTCTGCTTCATCGAATGGACCTGTGAAGGAGGAAACCTTAGTACAAAATAATGAAGAAAATGTGATAAATCCTATAGAACTTGGTGAAAGAATGAGTAGTACACCCCTATCTATTGTAGAAGTGTTATACCTAGCTATTCAAATGGATTTAGTAGATTCGGAATAAAGTCTTCCCTTAGAGGAGGAATATGATCCGGTTACTTGGCCCTTTGGGGATGTGATCTCGGGCCAGCTCACATGACTTCTTGGAAACAATTTTATCATCACATGAATCTATCCTTGAATTTGTGAACATTTGGTTGCACCCACCTAAGGACATATTTTGTGGGGCCACTAGGTGCATTCTTAGTTTAAATTTACCTGAGTATAGGAGCATGCTTTGCAGTACATTCATCGATATTATCAGGTATATTTGGAAGCTTGCATATAGGTTTAGGTTATCCCTTTGTGAATATGCATTTGAACCTTTTTCAACCCAAATATTTCATAGGGTCGAACCTATTGGAAATTGGTGGGTCAGCCCATCATATTCATATTTTCCATCATTCTGATAGAAGAGCCTATTGAACATGGACACTATAGTTAGAACCATATTTCCATATCGTCGCCCATGATGAATTATTATCATATGATTGGGAGCCTAATTAGTCCCACCATGAACTGGAAATTGAGACCACATAATTCTCTTCCACACAATTCTAATCATTTTTGGAGGGGCTCCCTATTTTGTGTTAGTTTACATAAGCATGTGTTAAAATATCTGCATGAACATTTGTGCTTATTCTTTGAGTGCTTATTGCTTATGTTGCATATTTTCCTTTGCATTAAAATTTTGATCAATGATGCCTATAAAGAATTTCTTCTACTTAGTTTACCTATACATGTGTGATATATTTGATTCGAGTAGTTGATATACCATGATTCATTGTGATTAATGATTTTGTTGTTTTCCACATGAATTAACATGAATTAAACAACATTTATATTAAATTTGTGAACCATTGATCTATAGGAAAATAATATGAAAGTGTGGAAATTGAACCCAGTCATAGAACAATTACACTCACAACAATTATCAATTGTACATGCAAAATCACTCACAAAAGAGACTGAATATGGAGCTGAACACTAAACTGTATTAACTCAGTGTATAATAGCCAACCCTATAACATCATAGGTTGCTGCAACAAATAATTACATAAGGGATTCGAATGCATGAGGAGGCAATTCGAATTTAGTCAAAAGCAGGCTTACTAAAATTAAGCAAATCCCCCATAGGTGCATAAAGTAGTTTCCAAAATAGTCAAGGAGCTCACGAATTGGAAAAAGCACTTAGGAAAGCTAAAAGGTAATGGAAGGACAACTCATACATGCTTTTCATAGGATAAAAGAGTGGAGGATGTGGAGGAAAAAAAACCAATTAACCTCACCTAGTCAAACTTTCCCAATTGAATTAAAGCACTGAAAAAGCAGGAAATAAAGAAGAAAAAGCAGAAGGGCACCTAGGAGGCCAGGAATAAAGTAGATTTGATTCCTTGAGGTTTCCCAAGTGCTCCATGAGTCAAAATTAGAAATTTTTACCACTATGGATGTGTAGATGACAACTTGCATATGATGGAACATAGAAACTAGGCAAATAAGACAAAAATGGATTAATTAATGTCTAAGGTAGCTAACTATGGGTTGATTATTCTAACACCCCCCCTTAAACCTGACTTATGAGTAATATATCAGAAAATTATAGGGCCTAGCAACAAGGCTTAGTCACCCTTTACATACTGCATGTCCATTTAACCAAGGAAAGAGGCAAAAACCCAATGGAAAAATCCTCCCTTAAACATGGACTGTAAAACAAAATTTGGGAATCTTGACTTCACTCATGCTTCACAGCATGATCAGCAATCCCTAGCAGTGATTTGATATTGCTGAAGGTCTTCTCACAAAATGCTTTGGTGAAGATATCAACTACTTGTTCTGAAGATGAACAAAAGAGTAGGTGAATGGTGCCATCATGCACAAGCTCTCTGATGTAGTGCATATGGATCTCAATCTGTTTGGTTCTCTACTTTTGAACTGGATCATTGCAGATTTGAATGGTACTCTGATTATCACAGTAGATAGTAGTTGAGTATTCTAATTCAAAGCCACATTCTCCAAGTAACCCCTGCAACCATAAACATTGAGTTGTTGCATTTACAACTCCTCTATACTCCGCTTCTATAGATGAGAGTGCAATGGCACTCTGTTTCTTGCTTGACCAGCTGATTGGCCCTTCTGTAAGCATGAACACATATCCTGATGTGTACTTTCTATCTGTGCTATCACCTTCCCAATCACTGTAAGTAAACCCAATCAAATCAAGATCAGATTTTGCTTTATAGAAGATCCCATGTGTCCTTGTTCCCTAAACAAAGTTAAGGATCCTTTTGGATGCTTTCCAATGAATCTCATGAGGCTGATCCATGTATCTATAAGCCACACCTACTACATAATAAATATCAGTTCTAGTATGTGTAAGATACAACAAACATCCAATCAATTTCCTATACAGTGTATTGTTTACCATAGGTGAAGAATCAGCTTCTTCCAGCTTCACTCCTGAAAGGAAAGGAGTCTTGCTTGGCTTGCAATCCTTCATTCTGAATTTTTTTAGTAAATCCAAGCCATACTTGGACTGGTGCACCTTGATTCTAGCTTTGGTTTGAGCAATCTCAAGCCCCAAGAATTGACTTAAGAGTCCCAAATCTGTCATGGAGAAGGCTTGGTTCATTGCACCCTTCAAGGAAGCAATCTCATCCTTTGAGCTTCCTGTAATGAGAAGGTCATCAACATATAACACAATGATCATTAATGAACCATTAATAAACTTCAAATATACATTCGGATCTGATTTGCATCGAACAAAATTCAGTGATAGCAAGAAGCTATCAATGTTGGCATACCAAGCCCTGGGGGCTTGCTTTAGCCCATACAATGCCTTCCTCAACCTACACACAAGAGATGGGTTAGTAGAAAATACTTGAGGCTGCTGCATGTATATCTCTTCAGTGAGATCTCCATTCAGGAAGGCACACTTTAAATCCATGTGATGTACCTCCCATTTCTTTGAAGCTGCAATGGCTAAGGCTAGCCTGATGGAGTCCATCTTTTCCACTAGTGCAAAGGTCTCATTGTAATCTATGCCATGAACCTGTGAGTAGCCCTTAGCTACCAATATGGCCTTGTACTTCATAGGTAAACCATCAGCAGCAAATTTGGTCTTGTACACCCACTTACACTGAACTAGCTTCCTCCTTGGGGGAAGATCAACCAGCTCCCAAGTGTTGCTCTTCTGGAGTGAGCTGAACTCTTCCTTCATGGCTGCTTGCCATATTGGATATCCTGATACTTCTTCATATGTTTTAGGATCTGATTCCACCATTAGATAGCATTTCTCAGCAAACATAGGATCCTTCATGCACAGAGAACTCTCAAATTGAGATCTAGTCCTCCTAGAGTCATTGGGATTCCCAGCTAGCTCTTCTGCTGCATGAATGGTATTGGCTGACCGTTTTGTCCTTGTAGGGCTGTTAGGATATGAAATAAAATCATCACTATCAGACATATCAGAATAAACATGTTCAACAATCTCTTCACTTACTTTCAGAGGATCTGGTGGTGAAGAGGCTTCTCCAACTTCCACTGCTGCTAGGGGTTCTTCTTGAAACTGAACACACCTTTCAATGAAGGATTTGTTGGTGCTCAAATTTATCAGCTTGTACCCTTTTGAATCTTTAGAGTACCCAACAAATAGACACTCTTGGATTTGGGGCTGCAAAGCCTTTCTCTTTTCTGTTGGAATTCTAGCCCAAGCCCTTGAGCCAAAAATCCTGAAATGGGTCACATCTGGCTTGTGCCCACTCCATGATTCGAAAGGAGTCATACCATCAAGTTGTTAATGATGCACCCTATTCTGGATATAGGCTGCACAGTTTATAGCTTCAGGCCAGTACTTTGGTGGCAAAGTTTTGGCCTCCATCATGCATGTTGCCATCTCCTTCAGTGATTTGTTCTTCCTCTCAGCAACACCATTTTGCTGTGGTGTGTAAGGGATAGAATGCTGCATCTGAATACCTGCATCTGCACAATATTGAATAAACTCAGACTTGACATACTCACCACCATTTTCAGATCTGAGGACCTTGAGTTTCCTCCCAGACTGGTTTTCAGCCAAAGCCTTAAAGACTTTGAAGAGGCCAAAAACTTCAGACTTGAGTTTCATGAAGTAAACCCAGCAATACCTCAAAAATTCATCTATGAAAGTTAATGCATATTTTCCCTGACTCATGGACATATGAGGGAATGGTCCAGCAACATCACTGTGGATCAACTCGAGGGGTGCAGAGGTTCTCTCATGACTAGCTCTCTCAAATTTATGCTCTGGGTGTTTTCCTAGGATGCAACCTTGGCAGACTCCTTTGGAAAATTTTATCTTGGGTAACCTTATGACCATCTCTTTTTCACTAAGATCAGAAATATATTTGTAATTTAGGTGGCCAAATATTTCATGCCAAAGATTTCCTGCCTCATTAGCATGAATCAGAAGAGCAGAGGGGTTTGATTAGGGTGGGAAGTGTGAGAACATGTATACCTTCGAAGTATGATTTGCAACTCCTTTTGCAATGAATTTACCACTTGAGATCTCTGTGATCTCAACTTCATCAGGGGAGAATATGACCTTGTTTGGAGACCCAGTGTGAGTCATCTGATACACTGATAAGAGGTTGGAGGCAAGACCGGGAACATACAACGCATTGCTGAACTTACCATGATCAAGATCAATCCTCCCTTTGCCCAAACTTTCAGTGAGAGAGTCATCTCCCAGTACTATTGGTGGACCTTTTGACATTTCAAGTGAGGTGAATGCCTCCTTGGTTGAAACCATGTGTCTTGAAGCTCCAGAATCAATGATGAAACTAGGTGAGTTTGATGTGCCAGCAACCAATGCATGAACTCTCTCTCTGTCATCTGAACTTGATACTCCTTCTCTCTTCTTTGAGCTGTCTGGAAGGCAGATGCCATTCTTCTCCAGGATTTGGGTCAGCATGTCTATTTTCTTCTTCATGCAAGAGCTCTCAGTATGATTTCCCTTACTACAGTATGCGCACTTGCTCATTTCTCCTTTATTCTTCTTCTTCTGGTAGTTCTTCTTGGAACCTTGAGGCTCCTCCAGAGACTTGTTCTTGTCTCTCTTTTTCTTAGGTGGATTTTTAGACTTCTTTTTGCTTTTTGAATCCACCCTCGAATCTCCAGCAACCAAAGCTTGGTATTTGGATGGTTTGATGGTGCCCATCATCACTAACTTATCTTGTTCTTGTGTGAGAGATTCCATGAAATCTGCAAGGCTAGGCATCTTCCAGGTTCGGGCTATCAACTTTGTGGTATAGAAGGTCGAAACAAACAATGAATAGTTAGGGCCAAGACTAGATGATCATCCTTCTTTTCGATCCCACATTGTTTTAGCTGCAAAAAAGTGCTTTGAACTTGGAGAAATAGAGTTGCAGGGATTCAAAGCTATTGGGACTCAGGGAGATCAGTTCATTTTCAATTTGATGTCCCCTCTTCTCATCTGTCTTTCCAAAAAGATCAACAATATTCTCCCATACTTCATTTGTTGATGTCAATCCATCAAGATGAAAAACGAGGTCTCTGGAAATACTCAAACACAAGAGACCATAGGCCTCATCCCTCCTGTTGTGCCATTTTGTCTTCTCTGCAGCTGCATTGGGCTCTGCTTCTATTGCCATAGTCACTCTGTAGAGGCATTTCACTCTCAACGGTATCTCCATCTCTACTTTCCATTCAAAGAAGTTGAAGGGAGTCAAGATGATCTTCTGAGATTGATCCATAGCTCAGAAATTGTCCCGGCCGTCAGTAGAAGGCTCCCAGTAACTGATGTTGAACCTGCAAAACAAATTGGAAGGAGATAAATCACTCTAAAAAGGCTCTAATACCATGTGGAAATTGAACCCAGTGATAGAACAATTACACTCACAACAATTATCAATTGTACATGCAAAATCACTCACAAAAGAGACTGAATATGGAGTTGAACACTAAATTGTATTAACTCAGTGTACAATATCCAACCCTTTCACATCATAGGTTGCTACAATAAGTAATTACATAAGGGATTTGAATGCATGAGGAGGCAATTCAAATCTATTCAAAAGCAGGCTTACTAAAATTAAGCAAATCCCCCATAGGTGCATAAAGCAGTTTCCAAAATAGTCAAGGAGCTCACGAATTGGAAACAGCACTTAGGAAAGCTAAAAGGTAATGGAAGGACAACTCATACATGCTTTTCATAGGAGAAAAGAGCGGAGGATGTGGAGGACAAAAAACTAGTTAACCTCACCTAGTCAAACTTTCCCAATTGCCTTAAAGCACTGAAAAAGTAGGCAATAAAGCAGAAAAAGAAGAAGGGTGCCTAAGAGGCCAAGAATAAAGTAGATTTGATTCCTTGAGGTTTCCCCAGTGCTCCATGAGTCAAAATTAGAAAGTTTGACCACTATGGATGTGTAGATGACAACTTGCATATGATGGAACATAGAAACTAGGCAAATAAGACAAAAATGGATTAATTAATGTCTAAGGTAGCTAACTATGGGTTGATTATTCTAACAGAAAGTTGTAGGAATGGAATTATGCAATGGAATAATCAAAGAGAATGCACATTGAATAGGTAATTCATGCCACAAATTTTAGATAAATTGGAAAAGAATTGCTCAAATAATCACAACATTAAACTTCATTCATTAATCAATAATACAATGATTATACAATAAATAGAATTTGAAACATGGGGATAAGATTTGAATATACGAGCTCAAAGCTAACTGAATAATTAACTCAGTGTGTGTAAATCACTATTGGAACTCACTATTCTAACTCCATATGTCTAAATCAGTCTACAATCAGTTAACTAATGAGGTAGGTGGGAAAAAGGTGCCACTGTCCTTTCATGCATGAAAAACTGACGCTAGGATAAATTAAAGTAATCTAACTGATTGTAATTGGAGGTTAACTCAGCATAATTTCTTACCAACCATGACCAACTAATGGAGGCTACTGGTGGAACTCAGAGTGGTCTCCTATAATGTAGGGATTAGTCTCATAGGTACATAAACTCATGCATGCACATGCAGTAAGTGAAAGATAACCTCTATGTGTGCTCCCCACACTCTAGTATAATAATAATGACCCCCTAAGTTAGGAAAGTAGACAAAATAGATTATATTGGACAAAGGAGGATTAATTAATCCTAACACCCCCCCTTAATCCTAACTTTAGACAACTTGGTCCATGACAACTAGACCAAAAGTCACCCATACAATCTAAAATGACATAAAATACTACTTAATAAATTAAGTAAATGTTGATGTATATGTAACTTCGGAATGTATTCTTCTATGTATCTTATGTATTGTAACCTGATGTTTATTCCAAGATGTTTCTATTATGTATTTGACTCATGTTGTCATGCCTCGATGTTCCGATCAGGAGGATTAATAATGTAAACAAGTCTTGTCAAGTCATTAGGTAAGTCCCCACAGTTTCGGGGCACTTGAGTTATTATACACTAATTAAGGTGTAGGCTCAAGTAAGTAATTGTAAGTTGAGCCTACGTGTGAAAGTGCAATTCAAGTGAACGGAAGAATATAAATAGAGAGTGAGAGTCTCTCTATTTATCACTTGTACAACACATCACTTGCTCTCTCAAGTGTGGTGCACTAGTGGAGAAGGAAATATACTAGGACTAGAAGACTACTACTGTCGGGAGTGCATCTTACTATTTTTGGGGTCTTACATCTTGTGGTGATTCTATCTTTGAGGAAGTTGCGGGATTTTCTCCATTTATGGTTTCCCCGATCAAAACTCTTTGTGTCTCTTGTCTCTCATGGTGTGATTATGTTATTGATGTGCTTATTATTCTCTCAGTGAAAAGATCCTAACATAATGCTAGCTTAAATGTTGAAAAACTAACATGGTATCAGAGCTAACCTGAGAAGAAGACACTGTGCAGCTGCGGGAACTAGGGATTCCTAGTTTGTGGATCTTCCTCCACATATTTTCAGAAAAATTAAGGTGGAATTACTCTCCTCCCTAGGGCACATCTTTCTGTCGAAACAGAATTCAATTCTGAGGTTTTTCAGTTTTGGAGCTGTCACTAGGGTCGAAAATTAGGGCTTTTTACATAAGAGGAAATTTTCAGTGAGCCCAGGCCTAGATTGATCTCCTCCCCAAAATCGAAGTTAGGAACAAATTTGAAGGCATTTCGGTGGACAGAACTCTAGGAAAGCAAAACCCTAGTTGCTCCTAAACCAGCTCTACAGGATTTCAGCTCAAGTCTCGGATTCGACATCTTGAACCTGGTAAGATCTAAAACCTTTTGTATTTCCATTTGAGGTTCTTATTTAAAGATGTCTCATCATACCAAGCTTGATGAAAAGCTTGAGGGAGCTGATAACTTCCAAGCTTGGAAGTATAGGATCTCCCTGGTCCTGGAAGAGAATGAATTAGACTCCTACATTCATGAGGAGGTTCCAGTTCTAGAGGGAGATGAGGCAAAGGCCTTACATAAGAAGAATATGGTTATAGAAAAGAGGATCATTGCTGATTCTATCAAGGATCATCTTATCCCACAGGTGTCCTCTCTCAAGACACCTAAAGCTATGTTTGATGCCCTAACCAAATTGTTTGAAGGAAAGAACATCAATCGGAAGATGACCTTGAGGAACCAGCTAAAGAATGTGAAGATTCAGAATGCAGAAACTATCCAGTCATACTTCACAAGGGTTTCTCAAATCAAAGAACAATTAGAAGTTGTTGATGAAGAAGTGGAAAATGCAGAGATTGTGATGACTACATTGAATGGCCTCCCTAGGTCATGGGATGCTTTCATCCAAGGAATTTGTGCAAGAAAGAAGTTGGTCAAGTTCAGCAGAATATGGGAAGAATGCTCTCAATAAGAAGCTCGAATAGCAGCTCGAGAAGAGAAGATGGGTAGTGAAGACCAATCTCTCACAGTACGCTCCAAGACTCACTCCAAGTCATCAAGAAAAAGGCTTCATCACTTCAAAGGTAAGCACTCTCACAAAGATAATCCTAAAAGATATATGTCTAGGGTTATATGCTATACTTGTGATGAAGCAGGACACTTTGCAAAAGATTGTCCTAACAAACAGAAGAAGATGAAGAAGAGCAACAAAAGAAGACATCATGCTCACGCTGTAGAGGATGATGAACCATCCAGAAAGAGATCCAGATATGAAAGTGAAGATTCTTCAAGCGAGGATGAATATGTACTGATATCAGCTCTCACAGGTAACATCACTCATGTAAGTGATGATTGGCTCATAGACAGTGGTGCTTCCAAACATATGATGGGATTCAAGGAATCCTTTGTGAGACTATCAGAACATGAATCACCACACAAGGTGAAACTGGGAGATGACTACCAATATCCAATAAAAGGTAGACTCTGGTAAGTCTCTAACAATGAAAGAAGTGTTGTTTGTGCCAGGACTGAAGAAGAAGCTTCTATTCATTTCAGCATTAGATGTAAAAGGAATGCGAGTGGAATTCGTAGATGGCTAAGTCATCATGTGGCCTAAAGAGAAGACTATCGATGATGTGGTAGTAATTGGAGAACAAGAAGGAGGCTTGTACAAATTGAAGGTCCATCCAGAACAAGCCTTGATCCATGACATAGTAGAGCCAAATGAACTTTGGCATAGAAGACTTGCACATGTGCATTACAGAGCACTACCTATTGCAAGTAAAGTTGTCGAAGGTATTCTAGAAATTCAAGCAAAACATGATGGGGTCTGCAAAGGATGTGCAAAAGGAAAGAATACGAAGAATACATTTTCGACCAGTGAAAGCAAAGCCAAAAAAATTCTAGAAATCATCCACTCTGATGTATGCAGTCCTATGTCATCAAACTCACTTAGCGGGTATGCATACTATGTTTCTTTTATTGATGATTTTTCTAGAAAGACATGGATTTATTTTATGAAGAACAAAGATGAAGTATTCAACAAGTTCAAGGAATTCAAAGCCTTGATTGAGAACCACACTGAAAAGAAGATCAAGACCATTCGATCAGATAATGGTGGAGAATTCACTTCAAATGAATTCAAGGAGCTATGCAAACAATCAGGGATTAAGAGGGAGTTGTCTACTCCTTATAATCCACAACAGAATGGGGTTGCAGAACAGAAGAACATAACTATTATGAAAGCTGCAAGAGCTATGCTTCATGATCAAGATCTACCTATACATCTTTGGGCTGAAGCTGCCAGAACAGCGGTGTATGTGCAGAACCGTACTCCACATAGAGTACTCGAAAACAAGACTCCTGAAGAACTCTTCTCCGGTAAGAAACCAGAAGTCAGCCATCTCAGAATATTCGGTTGTCCTGTGTACATACATATTCCAAAAGAGAAGAGAACAAAATTAGATCCTTCAGGAAAGAAGGGTATATTTGTGGGATACTCTGAAAGCTCGAAGGCTTACAGAATCTACTTTCCAGGATACAAGAAGATTGACATCAGCAGGGATGTGACATTTGATGAAGGCACAGCTTACAACAAATCCAGAAAGAGACCTGCTGAAGAACCTGAAGAAGCGGAAGCAGAAGAACCCTGAACTCATGACACAATCATGAACGAAGAATCTCAAGAAGAAGATCGAGAGTTCAAGGAACCACAAAGACCTGTACATCCACCTCTAGAGAAGAATCCTCATAAGAGGAAACCTACTTGGGTACATGAACTTATCCAAGGTGCATAAAGATATGGGGCTCCAGAAGAGAATCACAGAGAAAGAAAGAGGACTAGATCTAATTCTGGGTATGTAGCTTTACTATGTGATTTCATTGATAAAGAACCTTCCAGTTACGAAGAAGTGGCAGATCAGAAAGAATGGAAGGATGCTATGATCGAAGAATATCAATCGATCATGAAGAATGATGTTTGGGATGTTGTCCCAAGACCAAAAGGGAAGTCAGTTGTCACTTCCAAATGGATCTACAAGATCAAGCATGCTGTGGACGGTAGCATTGAAAAGTATAAGGAAAGATTTGTAGCTCGAGGATTCTCTCAGAAAGAGGGAGTAGACTACAAAGAGACCTTTTCACCTGTAGCCAGATACACTTCCATCAGATCAGTACTTGCTCTGGATGCAGTGACAAAGTGGAAGATACACCAGATGGATGTCAAGACTGCCTTCTTGAATGGTGTAGTAGAAGAGGAAGTGTATGTAGAACAACCACTTGGTTTTGAGACACATGACAGAGAGTCTCATGTATGCATATTGAAGAAATCCCTATATGGTTTGAAACAGGCACCCAAGACCTAGTATGGCAGGATTGACAACTTTCTATCCATTTGGGCTTTACCAAAAGTAAAGCAGATTCCAACCTTTACGACAAGGTTGAAGATGGCAACCCAGTGATGCTCCTACTGTATGTTGATGATCTATTTGTGACAGGAACAGATGGGTTGATTGATGATACGAAGACAAAGCTTGCTGCTGAGTTCTAAATGAAGGACTTGGGGATGATGCATTACTTTCTAGGCATGGAGGTGTGGCAGAGCACAGATGGAATCTTCCTTGGACAAGGGAAGTATGCAGTAGAGATCCTGAAGAGATTTGGGATGATGGACTGCAAGGCTATGGCTACACCCATGGCATCGAACCTGAAGCTATTGAGTGATGCTTCATCAGAGACGGTTGATGCTACGATGTATCGTCAGATGATTGGGTCATTGATGTACCTGACGAACACGAGACCAGATATTTTCTTTGCTATGAACACCTTGAGCCAATACCTGACAGATCCGAGAAGTGTTCACTTGATGGCTACAAAGCATATTCTGAGATACCTGAAGGGTACAGTTGATTATGGGCTCAAGTATGATGCAAATCAGAAGATTAACCTGGAGGGTTATGTTGATTCAGATTGGGCAGGTAGTGCCATCGACAGGAAGATTACTTCAGGGTGTTACTTCAGTATGGGATCAGGTGTGATCTCTTGGTTTAGTAGGAAGCAATCCTGTGTGGCACTGAGTACAGCTAAAGCAGAGTATGTCACAGCTTGTTCAGCTAGTTGTGAGGCAGTATGGCTGTAGAAGCTACTGTCTGATATATTTGATCTCTAGTTGGATGCTACTTGTATACATTATGACAACCAAAGTTGCGTGAAGTTGTCAGAGAATCCAGTGTTCCACGACAAGTCGTAGCATATTGAGATCAAGTCTCACTATATCAGGGATATGGTGCAGAGAGGAGTAGTGAAGCTCCAGTATGTTGCAATGGAGGAACAGATAGCTGATGTATTGACGAAGCCATTGGCTAGGCTGAAGTTCGAGTACTTTAGAGAGAGACTTGGTGTTCCCCAGATCGAGGTTCCTTCCAAGAGAAAGTGATGAGACCCATAGCCATTCTGACATGGTGAGAGGATTGGTTCCTTCCATGGTCAAATATAAGGGCTGATCCATTCTGTCATGGTGAGAGGATTGGCTCCTTCCATGTTAGATATGAGTGCTATAGATCCAAAGCCATTCTGACGAGCAGGTCAGATGTAAGGGTTGATCCATTCTGTCATGGTGAGATGATTGGTTCCTTCCATGTCAGATATGAGTGTTGACTGCCATTCTGGGAATGGAGGCACCTGGTCAGTTACCAGGAACACTCAGTTAGGGACTGAGAGAGCCACTCTGACAAGCAGGTCAGATGTAAGGGATGAGCCATTTTGTTCATGGCTAAAGGATTAAGTTCCTTCCATGGAAGATGTGAGTGCTGGCCATTCTGTCAAGTAGGACAGATGTAAGGGAAACTGCCACTCTCAGGGAGAGTGGAGGTGCCTGGTCCATTACCAGGTAGCTCAATCAGGGACTAGGGGCCATTCTGACGAGGGTGTAGGATTCAGTTCCTACGAGGTCAGATGTGAGTGCACAAATCTTTCATCATTGTGAGCAGATGTGGTTCCTACCTGGATGAGAGTCTTTCATCATTGTGAGCAGATGTGGTTCCAGACTGGGTGAAAAGAACAGAGTTATTTCATCATTGTGAGTGGATGTGGTTCCAGCCTGGGTGAGAAGAACAGAGTTCTTTCATCATTGTGAGTGGATGTGGTTCCATCCTGGATGGAAGTACAGAACTCTTCCATCATTATGAGCAGGATGTGTTCCAGCCTGGATGGATGTGAGTACTGTGCCCTTCTGACAAGTAGGTCAGATGTAAGTGCAGAGCCATTTCATAGATGGTAGTTGATGTGCCTACCATGCTAGTGAATGTGAGTGTTGGGCCCTTCTGATGTGATTGTAGTTTACTACATGATCAGATGTGAGTGCTGGGGGTGCCTTTTTTATGAGCAGGTCAGATGTAAGTGTTGGGCGAAGACCTACCTGGTGGCTAGGCCTACAACTAGCATGAAAAAGGGTTGGCTCTGTAGAACTTCCTATGACGAGATAGTACACACATGATGATGACCAGAGGAGATCCAGATCGAGCTATGATCTAGATCCAGTTATGATGACTCCGAGAGATCCAGATCGAGAGATGATCCAGATCCAACAGTGATGATCCAGATCGAGAGATGATCCAGATCCAGATCTAGTCCAGTGATGATGATCCAGATCGAGTGATGATCCATATCCAGTGATGATGTTCTATGATGATCCAGATCGAGTGATGATCCAGATCCAGTTCTATGATGATCTAGATCGAGAGATGATCCATATCCAGATGACTTGAAGATGAATATGACTTGAAGATGAATATGATCAAGTTGATACAGAGAAGAAGACCAGTGCTGAAAATCGTGTCGAAAGAATACCTTCCTAGTTAAGAGGGAGTGTTGATGTATATGTAACTTTGGAATGTATTCTTCTATGTATCTTATGTATTGTAACCCGATGTTTATTCTGGGATGTTTCTATTATGTATTTGAGTCATGTTGTCATGCCCCGATGTTCCGATCGAGAGGATTAATAATGTAAACAAGTCTTGTCAAGTCATTAGGTAAGTCCCCGCAGTTTCGGGGCACTTGAGTTATTATACACTAATTAAGGTGTAGGATCAAGTAAGTAATTGTAAGTTGAGCCTACGTGTGAAAGTGCAATTCAAGTGAATGGAAGAATATAAATAGAGAGTGAGAGTCTCTCTATTTATCACTTGTACAACACATCACTTTCTCTCTCAAGTGTGGCGCACTAGTGGAGAAGGAAATATACTGGGACTAGAAGACTACTGCTGTCGGGAGTGCATCTTACTGTTTTGGTGTCTTACATCTTGTGGTGATTCTATCTTTGAGGAAGTTGCGGGGTTTTCTCCATTTATGGTTTCCCCGATCAAAACTCTTTGTGTCTCTTGTCTCTCGTGGTGTGCTTATGTTATTGTTGTGCTTGTTATTCTCTCAGTGAAAAGATCCTAACATAATGCTAGCTTAAATGTTGAAAAACTAACAGTAAAATGGGGCAATATCATAGGAAACCTACCCCTCCCCTCAAAATAAGCAGAAATAAAAAAACAAGCTATACTTAGGAGAAAATTTTTCTCTTTGAGGAAAAATTTGTGAAAAAATTGCTGCAATTTGCAACTCAGTGGAGCAGCCATGTAGAATCATGGTTCTTCTGTGCATCAGCATCCTAGGACTGTGCATGTGAACCTTTGCATCTTCTTTCAATATGTTGAATGTTCCTTGTGTCTCTTCTTTTCGAAGGAGGAATGGAATGATCTATTTTGTTCATTAGTGGGACAAGTTGTGGATCAATCTTCGTCATCAAGTACCATCTCGCTAGAAGTTTGTTGCACCAATTTATACGTAGTGAAGCTATGCGATAGAGTGCAACATGTTCATTCTGATACTGGGACCTCATTCTTCTTCTATCATTTGGATCCCCAGCAACATTCCTAGCTTTTTTAATGAGGTTTTCATTCCATTTGGGCTTCTATTTTGAAATAGGAGTTGGATATGGATCTAGATCATCTTGAGGTACAATATCAATATCAAAATCATGTTGATCTTGTTCCTCATCTTCTGAAACTGAAATATTAGATAACATATCATTATCTGCAAATGGAGATGAAAGAGAGTATTTACCTTCCCTTTTAAATGGCTATTGAGATTTTACTAGAGATGTGTATGGAAGAAGGTGTGAGAATTAATATTCCTTGGAGGCATGGTTTGCAACACCTTTCTCTATAATATTTCTAGTTGAGGTATATGAAATCTCCACTGAGTTAGGACCAAATACAACTTACTTTGGAGATCCTAGAATCTATGTTAGAGTTTTAATGGTTATACAAGATCTAAAAACATTTAGCAACATAACATAATAACCTTAACCAAAGGATCACTGAAAGAAAGACAAGTGCAACAACATAAGAGAACACACATATTTTCCTCAGGGAAACCACAAGGGAGAAAACTGCACCAAACTTGTTCAGTATAGAATTCATCCAAGTATGGTATAAAACCATAGAAACAATAATAGTTTCTCATCTTCCACAACGGACTCCTTCTCTCTCTCTCTCTTTCTCCAGTGCAATACTTGAGTGTAATGTATATACAAATGAAGGGGAATGACTCCCTATTTATATTCTTTAGTTAACTTGACCTCTAAACTAATAGGGTCAACTTGTCTATCAAGACATCAAAAATAACATTTATTATATTGACACTTGGGTACTATTGACATGACTTGCATCCATAGGTTTACATTGATTCTTTCAATGACTCTTACAATACCAAACTCATCTCATGAAGGAGAAACACAATCAATACATCGGGAATACCTTTCAAAGTTACAATACTTTAACACTCCCTCTTAACTAGGAAGGTATTCAAACACAGTAGCAACTGCTACCACAGTCGTACAATTGACTGGTGAGTCTTTATATGTCATAGGAAGTTTTGGAACATCATCATATATATTCATCATCGATCTCAGTCATATCATCTTCTGCAATATTATTATGTAAATATTGAATCATCTTTTGTCTGTACTGAATCATCTATATCTGTATATAAATATTGAATCTTCTTCCGTAGCATCAGTATGTGGATACCGAATCATATTCTGTCATTTCAGTATATGAATACCGAATCATCTTCTGTCATGTTAGTATATGAATACTGAATCATCTTCTCAATCATCTTCTGTAGCATCAGTATGTGAATTCTGAATTATCTTATGTCACATTAGTATATGAATACTAAATCATCTTCTGTAGCATCAGTATATGAATTCTGAATTATCTTATGTCACATTAGTATATGAATACTAAATCATCTTCTGGATCATCTTCCGTAGCACCCATATGTGGATATTGAATCATCTTCTGTATCATCTTATGTCAAATCAGCATGTGATTATTGGATCTTCTTCTGTCACATCAGTATGTGAAAACTGATTCATCTTCTTCCATATTAGCATGTGGATGTTAAATCATCTTGTGCCAATATCAGTATGTGAATAATGAATCATCTTCTGCATACTGAACCTTCTTCTGTAACATCAGTATGTGAATACTGAATCATCTTATGAACTGTCTTGTGTAACATCAGTATGTGACTACTGAATCTGCTTCTGCCACATGAATACTAATTCTTCTTCTTCAACATCAGTACATGAATACTGAAACATCATCATTTGCATCATCAACATGTAAATATTGAAACATCATCAATATATAAATACTGAAACATCATTATCTACATCATCAGTATGTAAATACTAAAACATCATCATTTGCAGTATGTAAATACTGAAACATCAACATCTACATCATCAGTATGTAAATACTGAAACATCATCATCTACATTGTCAGTATGTGAATACTAAAACAACAACAACATCATTAGCATGTTAGTGCTAAAGAAACATCATCAATAAATGATATATCATCATCTACATTATCAGCATAGATATGCTAGAACATCATCATCATCATTAACATAAAAATGTTGAAACAACATCATCATCATATACACAAAGTGTTGTGACTTCAACCACATCAACATTATCAGCACATGGTGTTGGGACCAAAACCATATCAACATCATCAACACAAGGTGTTGGGACCACAACAACATCATTAACATCAACATACAAATGTTGAAGCAACATCATCATCAATATCAGTATAGAAATACTAAAATTACCTCACCATCATAAATATAGAAATACGGAAACTGTCTTATCAACAACAGTATAGAAATACTCAACCTACCACATCAACATCAGTATGAAAATACTGAGGTTGCCACATCAATATTAGTATGAAAATACTGAACTTGCCACATCAATACCAGTATGAAAAATATTGAACTTACTATTTTTTGTCTTCTAGGGTTTTTAGGCATGAAACCTTAATCTTTAGTAGTTGAAGTTGTAGCAGTGTTTCAGCTGCACAAATATTTCTTTCACGGTGGATCTTATACCATGTTAGTTTTTTAATGGATATACAATATCTAAAAACATTTAGAATCATAACCATAAGAAAAGGATCACTGAAAGAAAGATAAGTATAGCAACACAACAAAACACAAATATTTTCCTAGGGGAAACCATAAGGGAGAAAACCTCGCAAAAATTCCTCAGTATAGAATTCAACCAAGTACAGTGTGAAACCATAGAAACAAGAATAGTTTCTCATCTTCCACAATAGACTCTCTCTCTCTCTCTCTCTCTCTCTCTCTCTCTCACACACACACACACACACACACACACACACACAATACTTGAGTGTAAGGTGTGTACAAATGAAAGGGATTGCCTCCCTATTTATATTATTAAGTTGAATTGACCTATAAACTAACAGGTTTGACTTGTCTAACTGACTCGGCCGACTTGTCTAACAAGACATCAAAATTTTTTTATTATATTGACACTTGGGTACTATTGACCCGACTTACATCTGAAGGTTTACATTGATTCTTGTGGAAATTGAACCCAGGTGTTAGAACAATTACACTCACAACAATTGCCAATTACACATGCAAATTACTCACAAAAGAGACTGAATATGGAGCTGAACACTAATATGTATTGAATAAGTGTACAATAGCCAACCCTGTGAAGTCATAGGCTACCACAATAAATAATTACATGATATATTTGAATGCATGAATATTCCATTTGAATTTAGTCAAAAGCAGGCTTACTAAATCTAAGCAAATCCCCCATAGGTGCATAAAGCACATTCCAAATATGTCTAGGAGCTCACGAATTGGCAAAAACAATTAGGAAAGCTAATAGATGGTGGAAGGACAAATCATACATGCTTTTCATAGGAGAAAAGAGTGGAGGATGATGAGGAAAAAAAACAAGTTAACTTCATCTAGTCAAACTTTCCCAATTTCCTTAAAACTTAGAAAAAGCAGGCAATAAAGCAGAAAAAGCAGAGATGCGCTAGGGAGGCTAGGAATAAAGTAGATTTGATTCTAGGAGGTTTCCCAAGTGCTCCATGACTCAAAATTAGCAAGTTTCACCACTATGGATGTGTGGAGGACAACTTGCATAAGGTGGAATATGGAAACTAGGCAAATAAGATAAAAATTGGATTAATTAATGTCTAAGGTATCTAAATATGGGTTGATTATTCTAACACCCCCCCTTAAGCCTGACTTATGAGTAAAATATCAGAAAATTATAGGGCCTGGCAACAAGGCTTAGTCATCCTTTACATACTGCATGTCCATTTAACCAATGAAAGAGGCAAAAACCCCGTGGGAAAAATACTCCCTTAAACACGGACTGTAAAACAAAATTTGGAAATCATGTCATCACTCATGCTTCATAGCATGATCACAAATCCCCAGTAGTGATTGAGATTGCTGAATGTCTTCTCACAAAAAAATTTGGTGAAGATATCTACTACTTGTTCTGAAGATGAATAGAAGAGTAGGTCAATGGTGCCATCATGCACAAGTTGTCTGATGTAGTGCATATGGATATCAATGTATTTGGCTCTCTGCTTCTGAACTGGATCATTGTAGATTCAAATGGTACTCTGATTATCAAAGCAGATAGTATTTGAGTATTCTAATTCAAAGCCACGCTCTCCAAGTAACCCCTGCAACCATAAACATTGAGTTGCTGCATTTACAACTCCTCTATACTCTGCTTCTGTAGATGAGAGTGCAATGGCACTCTGTTTCTTGCTTGACCAGCTGATTGGCCCTTCTGCAAGCATGAACGCATATCCTTATGTTGACTTTCGATGTGTGCTATCACCTGCCCAATCACTGTCAGTAAACCCAATCAAATCAAGATCAGATTTAGCTTTATAGAAGATCCCATGTGTCCTTGTTCCCTGAACAAAGTTAAGGATCCTTTTGGCTGCTCTCCAATGGATCTCATGAGGCTGATCCATGTATCTTGAAGCCATACTTACTGCATAAGAAATATCAGGTCTAGTATGTGTAAGATACAACAAACATCCAATCAATTTCCTATACAGTGTATTGTTTACCATAGGTGAAGAATCAGCTTCTTCAAGCTTCACTCCTGAAAGGAAAGGAGTCTTGCTTGGCTTGCAATCCCTCATTTTGAATTTTTTCAGAAAATCCAAGGCATACTTGGACTGATGTACTTTGATTCCTTCTTTGTTTTGAGCAATCTTGAGCCCTAAGAATTGGCTCAACAAGCCCAAATCTGTCATTGAGAAGGCATGGCTCATTGCATCCTTCAAAGAGGCAATCTCATCCTTTGAGATTCTTGTAATGAGAAGGTCATCAACATATAAAAAAATGATCATTAATGAACCATGAATCAGATTCAAATAGACATTTGGATCTGATTTGCATCAAATAAAATTCAGTGATAGTAGAAAGCTATCAATCTTGGCATACCAAGCCCTGGGGGCTTGCCTAAGCCCATACAATGACTTCTTTAGCCTGCACACAAGAGATGGGTTAGTAGGAAATCCTTGAGGCTGCTGCATGTATATATATTCAGTGAGATCTCCATTCAGGAAAGCACACTTCACATCCATGTGATGTACTTCCCATTTCTTTGAAGCTGCAATGGCTAAGGCTAGCCTGATGGAGTCCATCTTTGCCACTGGTACAAAGGTCTCATTGTAGTCTATGCCATGAACATATGAGTAGCCCTTGGATACCAATATGGCTTTGTACTTTAGAGGTGAATTATCAGTAAAAAATTTGGTTTTGTACACCCACTTACATTGAACTAGCTTCCTCCCTGGGGGAAGATCAACCAGCTCCCAAGTGTTGCTCTTCTGGAGTGAGCTGAACTCTTCCTTCATGGCTGCTTGCCATATTGGATAATTTTCTGCATATTCATATGTATATGGATATGATTCAATCATCAGATAGCATTTCTCTGCAAACATAGGATCTTTCATGCACAGAGCACTCTCAAACTGAGATCTAGTCCTCCTAGGATCATTAGGATTTTCAGCTAGTTCTCCAGCTGCATAAATGGTCTTGGATGCCCATTTTGGTCTTGTAGGACTTTTAGGATCTGCAATCAAATCATTATTATCATACATATCAGAATCAACATGTTCAACTATCTCTTCACTTACATTTAGAGGTTCTGGTGGTGAAGAGGATTCTCCAACTTCCACTGCTGCTAGGGGCTCTTCTTGAAACTGAACACACCTTTCAATGAAGGCTTTGTTTGTGCTAAAAATGATCAGATTGTACCCTTTTGAATATTTAGAGTACCCAACAAATAGACACTCTTGGCTTTGGGGCTGCAAAGCCTTCCTCTTTTCTGTCGGAATTCTATCCCAAGCCCTTGAGCCAAAAATCCTGAAATGGGTCACATCTGGCTTGTTCCCACTCCATGCTTCGAAAGGAGTCATACCTTCAAGATTTTTATGAGGCACCCTATTCGAGATATAGGCTGCACAGTTTATAGCTTTGGCCCAGTACTTTGGTGGCAAAGTCTTAGCCTCCATCATGCAGGTTGCCATCTCTTTCAGTGATCTATTCTTCCTCTCAGCAACACCATTTTGTTGTGGTGTGTAAGGGATAGAATGCTCCATATGAATACCTGCATCTTCACAATATTGAATAAACTCAAACTTTACATACTCACCACCATTGTCAGATCTGAGGACCTTGAGTTTCCTCCCAGACTGGTTTTCAACCAAATCCTTAAAGACTTTGAAGAGGCCAAAAAATTCAGACTTGTGTTTCAGGAAATAAACCCAGCAATACCTGGAAAAGTCATCTATGAATGCCAATGCATATTTGGATTGAATCATTGACATATGAGGAAATGGGCCAGCAACATCACTATGGATCAACTCAAGAGGTGCAGAGGTTCTCTCATGACTAGCTCTCTCAAATTTATGCTCTGGGTGTTTTCCTAGGATGCAACCTTGACTCACTCCTTTGTAAAACTTAATCTTTGGTAACCCTATGACCATTTATTTTTCACTAAGATAAGAAATATACTTGTAATTTAGGTGGCCAAATATTTCATGCCAAAGCTTGCTTGCCTCATTAGCATGAATCAGAAGAGCAGAGGGGTTTCAGTAGGGTAGGAAGTGTGAGAACATGTATACCTTCGAAGTATGATTTGCAACTCCTTTTGAAATGACTTTACCACTTGAGATATTTGTGATCTCAACTTCATCAGGGGATAATATGACCTTATTTGGAGACCCTGTGTGGGTCATCTGATACACTGATAAGAGGTTAGAGGCAAGACCTGGAACATACAACACATTGCTGAACTTACCATGGTCAAGATCAATCCTCCCTTTGCCCAAAATTTTAGTGAGAGAGTCATCTCCCAGTACTATTGGTGGACCTTTCGACATGTCAAGTGAGGTGAATGCATCCTTGGTCGAAACCATATGTCTTGAAGCTCCAGAATCAATGATGAAACTAGGTGAGCTTGATGTGCCAGCAACCAATTCATGAACTCTCTCTCTATCTTCTGAATTTGATCCTCCTTCCCTCTTCTTTGAGTTGTCTGGAAGGGAGATGTCATTCTTCTCCAAGAGTTGGGTCAGCATGTCAATTTGCTTCTTCATGCAGGATATTTCATAATGATTTCCCTTACTACAGTTTGCACACTTGATCATTTCTCCTTTCTTATTCTTCTGGGGGTTCTCCTTGGAACCTTGAGGCTCCTCTGAAGACTTGTTATTGTCTCTCTTTTGCCTAGGTGGCTTCTTAGCTTTCTTCTTTCCCTTTGAATCCACCCTTGAATCTCCAGTAACCATAGCTTGGTCTTTGGATGGTTTGATGGTGCCCACCATCACCAATTTATCTTGTTCTTGTGTGAGAGATCCCATGAAATCTGCAAGGCTAGGCATTTTCCAGGATCGAGCTGTCAATTTTGTGGCATAGAAGGTTGAAAAAAACACTAAATAGTCAGGGCCAATATTTGAGAGTATGGACAAGACCAGCTGATCATCCTTCTTTTCGATCCCACTTTGTTTTAGCTGCAAAACAAGTGCTTTGAACTTGGAAAAATAGAGTTGTAGGGATTCAAAGCTATTGGGACTCGGGGAGATCAATTCATTTTCAATTTGATGTTCCCTCATCTCATCTGTCTTTCCAAAAATATCAAAAATCTTCTCCCATACTTTATTCGGTGATGTCAATCCATCAATATGGAAAAGGAGGTCTCTGGATATACTCAGACACAGGAGACCATAGGCCTCATCCCTCCTGTTGTGCCATTTAATCTTCTCTGCAGCTACATTGGGCTCTGCTTCTATTGCCATAGTCACTCTGTAGAGGCATTTTTCTCTCAACAGTATCTCCATCTCTTCTTTCCATTCAAAGAAGTTAAATGGAGTCAAGATGATCTTCTGAGATTGATCCATAGCTCAGAAATTGTCCCGTCAGTCAGCAGAATGCTCCCAGTCAATGATGTCGAACCTGTAAAACAAACTGGAAGGAGAGAAATCAATCTACAAAGGCTTTGATACCATGTGGAAATTGAACCCAGGTGTTAGAACAATTACACTCACAATAATTGCCAATTACACATGCAAATTACTCACAAAAGAGACTGAATATGGAGCTGAACACTAATCTATATTGAATAAGTGTAAAATAGCCAAACCTGTGAAGTCATAGTCTTCCACAATAAATAATTACATGATATATTCAAATGCATGAAGATTCCATTCGAATTTAGTCAAAAGTAGGCTTACTAAATCTAAGAAAATCCCCCATAGGTGCATAAAGCACATTCCAAATCTGTCTAGCAGCTCACGAATTGGAAAAAGCAATTAAGAAAGCTAATAGATGGTGGAAGGACAACTCATACATGCTTTTCATAGGAGAAAAGAGTGGAGGATGATGAGGACAAAAAACAAGTTAACTTCACCTAGTCAAACTTTCCCAATTTCCTCAAAACTCAGAAAAAGCAGGCAATAAAGCAGAAAAAGAAGACATGCACTAGGGAAGCTAGGAACAAAGTAGATTCGATTCCAAGAGGTTTCCAAAGCACTCCATAACTTAAAATTAGCAATTTTTACCACTATGGATGTGTGGAGGACAACTTGCATAAGGTGGAATATGGAAACTAGGAAAATAAGACAAAAATTGGATTAATTAATGTCTAAGGTAGCTAACTATGGGTTGATTATTCTAACAATTCTTTTGATGACTCTTACAAGACCAAACTCATCTCCTAAATGAGGAATACAATCAATACATTTGGAATAACTTATGAAGTTACAATAATTTAACAAGTTATTCCAGAATGGGATGTAGAGACAAAGACTAAGAAATCTAAGACAAGCATTCTCAGTAGTGATAACACATGCTACTCATCTTGCCTCTCTAATTCATATTGTTTGCATTGCAATACTAGTAACTTGTACTTTGTAAAGAATTTTTGAATAGTTTCGAAACTGTTGGGCTATAGTGCAATGAGATCATTCTCCAAAATACTCCCTCGAAGCTCATATTGTTTTCCAAACAAAGATTCAATATTTTCCAATCTTCCTTCGGAGTCCTTAGTCCCTCGAGGTGGAACAAAATATCCTAGGAGATGTGAGTGCACATGAAGCTGAATGCTTCCTCAATCCAATTCAAAAAAAAAATCTTCTCAACATTATGTTGGGGCTCAGCCTCTCTCCCCATTGTCATCCTAAAAATACTAATCTTGTGCAAGCCTACCTGCATATCTTCCCTCCAATCAGTGTAATTGAAGGGTGTAAGGATTCTATCTACAAGAGCTGAAAAATTATTCATATTTATGTATTCTTATAAGTCAATTCCTCAAGAAGCTACATAAGTTCCTGCAAAGAACACTACAAAACCAATTCAATTTGCAATCATATGTTAGTACAATATTTTCCACCTTGACATGTGCACTTTCTCAAATTCGATCACACCTGGGTAGACTTCTCTGGACATAATCCAGAGGGAGAAATGTTATGATTCCAAGAATTATGTAGAAACTTAGCTGCTTCTTGTGCACAATGGAGGTCGAACAAGGTTTGTTGCTAGCCTGAACAAGGCTTTGATACCATGTTAAATTTGTGAGCCATTGATCTATAGGAAAATATGAAAGTTGTAGGAAGGGAATTATGAAGTGGAATAATCAAAGAGAATGTACACTGAACAAGAAATCCATGCCACAAATTTCAGATAAATCAAACAAGAATTGCTTAGATAATCACAACATTAATATTCATTCATTAATAAAAAAATACAATGATTATACAATAAATAGAATTTGAATCATGTGGATAGGATTCCAATATACCAACTAAACCCGTATGATTAGCTAACTAATTGTGTCTAAATCACTACTGGAACTCACTAGTCTAACTCAGGATTTCTAAATCATTCTGCAATCAGTTAACTAATGAGGTAGGTGGGAAAAAGATGCCACTCTCCTTTCATGCATGAAAAATTGCCACTAGGCTAACTGAAAGTGATCTAACTGATTGTAACTGGAGGTTAACTCGGCATAACTCCTTACCAACCATGATCAACTGATGGAGGCTTCTAGTGGACTCAGAGTGGGATCCTATAATTTAGGGATCAGTCTTAGAGGCACATAAACTCATCCATGCTCTTGCAATAAGTGGAAAATAACCTCTATGTGTGTCCTCCACACTCTAGTACAATAATAATGATCCCCTAAGTTAGAAAAATATACAAAATATACTATATTAGAAAAAGGAGGATTAATTAATCCTAACAATTTCACCTTTCATACTTGGTCATTATACCAAATTCAATAACTGCAGTTACTTGGTTTTATTTCACTATCTATTCACACACAATCCTACTTCAAATAGCCAACCTATGGAGGGAACATTCGAAAGGGTGTGCACAACCAACTCATCCCTTGTTTTCAATATGTATCTTTTCCTTATCTTGACCTGTTCCCTTGAAAGATAGGAGTACGCCCATGCAACAATTGTTCCCTCCCATGTACTATAGCACTCTTTATTCATTTTTCAAGCTAATTAATGAAAACGTACTCAAAATTAAAAAAGCAAAAAATCCAAAAAGGTAGAGACTTGAATAATATCATATTGAATCCTTGAAAATGGAAACAATGAGTCCTGTTTTCCCTTGAACACGACACATAATTTTGTATTCACTATTAGTACACCATTTACATTTTCCTAAGGAAAATGTACCAATATTTTGAGCAGATCTCCAGTACTGGGTTATCCTTCCTGTCATCCATGGAAATTTTGTTAATGTATTTGGCATTGAATAATTCCATAATGGTTAGCTACTCGACTCTTATTTTTCCAAGTGTCCATTCTATGTTGTGTTATGTGTTCAAGGGAGGTTAAACAATGTTATTCATTCCTCCATATTTCTAACCAATAATGTTATCCTTCCTTGTATCAATATACACTGATGGATCTCATATCACTACAAAATTATATCAAATTATTGACCTTTGTTTCATGTCAGTTGATGTGGGATACATCAATTCTGTTCTTCTAAAATATGTATTCCCATCGATTCCAAACCATCATCTAGAAAGTGGATCTAGGAACCAAGAGAGTACATTGGATCTTGTAGTTATCAGTGGCAAGTTTCCTCACAAATGATAGTGGGTATACATCAAGTGTTCAACCTTAGAACATCTATTCAAACTTGTTATTTTGTACTCAAGTACCTTGGAGTCCATCATCATTATTGGTGGGTCTCCTTTCATCCATTAACGGTATACATGAATGATCAGTAATCAGATGGTGTTTTATTATGATTGACATCATCTCGTATATTTGCATGATACACAATCATGCTATAATTGGCTTGTGTTGAAGACCTTCAAAAATACAATTGTATCGCTCATTGATGAATTGCTCGAGGTGGGCAATATTAACAACTATGTCAAAGTACCACGAAGACCTGAATATTTTTCACTTATCAAAGTGCATGTTAACATTTTTGAGATATTCACTTTTAACATGGATCCACTATGTATTGTTCATGGTCATGCTTGTTTACTGCTGAGCATGGGTATACCCACCTTGGGAATATTTTGTATATTTCGAAAATTGACTTGTTTGAGTAGGTGTTTTTCCAACTACTACATCCATGAGCTAATCCCTTACTATCATGCCTTGATCACTAAAGAGTATCAGTATGAAGAGTATCATAATACAAAAAATGTATTTCGACACTCAGATTTGCTTCAGACCTCACACATTAGGAGGCATATGTTAATAATCAAATTAACACCCTTAAGTTACAGTCATAAGCACATGTTTATCGTTCACTCGCAACATGAAGATAAAGTTCAAGTAGATGTAAGAGACAATCCTCTCTTATCTAATCACTACTTCCATAATAGAAGAAGTGAGTGCATACAAAGTTAGCCTAAAGAGGCAAGGTTCAGTGATTGATTTACCCACTTAAGCCAAAAACCCAGTCTCCACAAACCCAAAAAGTGGAAATAAATGCATGGCATATTCATTAATTGTGCCTGAAATTATGGATTAACAATACAAAAGCTTGAAAAAAAAATATAGAAAGTGGGTTTTTGATGAAATAAATCAAAATTTGGGAAAAAGGTATTATCCCACATTGAAGTTTGATTACCGAATTTTCAATTCCCAATCCTATAAAAGGAGGTATTTAGGGAAATGTTAAAGAACAAAAAAGTGAGAGTAAAGGCATGCTCGAGGAATTGGAGGCTAGAAATATTCTTTCTACATGAATTTTTTAGTGATCAAAGGCATGGATAGAGAAGTATGACTCAGAGAAAAGGAGAAGGGATTCACCTACACATCAGGGTTGTAAGCATTATCTTTTTCTTTGATTCAATATGATGCAATTCAATTTCCCCCCCAATTTTGAATTTGAATTTATGTGTTAAATCTAGTTTTGAATTCAATATTTGGACGATAGATTTCAAGTTTTTCAAAGTTTTTCAACTTCATAGAGATAGAGTTAGAGTTAAGGAACTAGAAACAAAGATTCTAATGGAGGCCTAAATGACATGGATTCTCAAACAAGGGGATTTACTACAAGTGGCACACTTCAATAGGTTCTTTCCCCTCTTCCTCCCCTCTCTAATCTTTGGAAATGCTTAGAAAACTCAAAGGAATTTTTATTATTGCATGTATTTCTGTCAATTAGGTCTCACAATTGTTGGAATATTGGACAATACTGAGAGGGGGGGTGAATCAGTATTGATAACTTTTGACATTCAAAACCACTTTTAATTAATTTATTAACACACATGATGAACAAAAACACACAGAACACAAATTTATCGTGGAATCCCAATTGAGTAAACCACGAATACTTCATATTACTGCAAAATTATATTTACAAATAATGTTTTCCTGCTACTACGGAAAATGATGGTACTACACCCTATTTACCAGAAACTATTGGAATGAGGCTATGACCCCTGCCTCATCAGTTGTTTTTGAAAGGATGTTGTGACCCCTTATTTACCAGCTACCACTAGAAGGAGGCTACGACCCCGTTGAAGGCATATATCCTTCCCTAGCACCACCCTATATCCCTTGTACGTTAATTTGTTCTCTGACTACTCTACACCAATAGATATTCCAAATTTTAAAGCATTGTTTAAATACCCTCAAATGCATCTCTTCATATGACAGTCACATATATTCATCGTGACTCTTCAAAAGAAAAAACTAATTCGAATTTAAATTTTAATAGTCACTACCTTCCACAGTTTCCTTTCTATGTCGTCCTTCCCGTAATGTCCTTTCTGTAACAATATCTTTGCAACAGAACTTTCCACAATTTGAGGGAACTCATTACTTCTACAATTGTGGATTGCAAGTTGTAGGTGTGAATTTCAACTTGTCTCGAAATAGCTTCTGCAATTCATCTTCTGCAAGATTTCTTTCGCACTTTGCAAATTGTGAATTGCAGATTTATTCTATATTGTGGATTGCAGATTGTCGGTCTAGATTTCAACTTTTATTGAAATTGCTTCCATAGTTCGTCTTCCATAAATCCTATGAATTGTCAATCACTTTGTGAAATCCTCATCTGTTGATCAGTTATCAAACAAAGAACTTCACTTTGGCGCTCCGGAATGTTATTTTCCATGCATATTTACTTTTTGGATCCTTTTCCTACCGCCAATATATTCTCTTGATACATTCTGAGTCATCCAAACTTTGCTAAATAATTTGATTGAAACTCCATGACTCTACATTGATTGATCAGAGGATCGATCAATCAATCAAGATCGATTGGAATTGATCCCCTCACTAGATCCGCTCATGTGTCTTTCCATCCTCATCTCATATGCCATCGCTTCCCCTCCCATCATGTCATCGCTAGTTCCTTTGTCATCAATGAACTCCTTTTGACATCAATGAAAACTCCATTCAACATTCCCCCCCTTTGGCATTAATGGCAACATTAAATCATTCTCCCCCTTTCACAGTGATGACAAAGTTTTCCTTTTGACAGTCACTAACATGTTGTCTTTTCTCCTTTTTATTCACTATAAGGAGATTACTCCCATCATACATCTAATATGCTCAAATTCTTATTTTGGTAGCGGCTTGGTGAATATACCATAAATATGTTCTTTAGTATCAATATATTCCAATTTCACCACCTTTTTAGACACTTGATCTCCTATAAAGTGATATTTTGTTGGTATGTGCTTTTTCTTGGATTGCATGACAATATTTTTTTGATATGTTTATGGAACTGGTATTGTCACATTGTATAACAATGGTTTCCTCATATTTTACAAGTAAATATTCCAATGTTTGCTTCATCCAAATGACATGTGTACAACATGATGCAAGAACAATATACTTAGCTTATGTTGTAGACAGTGAAATGGAAGACTTCTTTTCGCTTAGCCATGACACCAAGCATATCCCAGGTAGAATGTTGTTCTACTTGTGCTTTTCCTGTCATTAATACTTCTTCCCCAATATGCATTAGTGAATTATTTTATAGTGAAGTCATTTCCTTTTGGATACCATAATCCATAGTCTAGAATACCTTTTAGATATCTAAAAATTATTTTTACTACAACCACATGTGCTTATTTTGGGGTTGATTGGAATATGGAAACCAAACCTACAGTCTGCATTACATCTAGTCTTGTAGTTGTTACATATAATGAACTACCAATCATTGACCTATACATTGTATGATCTACTTCTAAAGATTCATCATCCTTGCTTTATTTACAACTAGTGACCATAGGAGTACTAACAAGTTTGGATTCTTCCATTTTGAATTTTTTCAACATCTCTCTGATATACTTAGTTTGAGAGATGATGGTCCCTTTTTCTGATTGAGATACTTGTAAACCTATAAAGAATGTTAGTTCTCCTAGCATTGACATTTCAAATTCCTTTTTCATTTCTGAAGCAAAGTTTACACTCGGAATTAGAACATCACTTCTAAATATGATATCATCTATGTAGACTACAATAATGATCATATTTTTGTTTCCAAACTTTATGTATAGATTATTATCAGTGGCCCCCCTTATACGTACTTGTTGCTTTAAATAATTTTCAAGTCTTGAGAGCCATTCTCTTGGAGCTTATTTAAGGCCATAGAGTGTCTTCTTGAGTTTGCAAACATAATTTCGATTCTCTGATAAGAGAAAACATTCATGTTTCTCAATGTAGACTTCTTCTTCAAGTTCTCCATTAAGAAAAGCATATTTAACATCCATATGATATACTTTGAATTTCTTGTGGCTTGAAAAAGCCAAAAAAATCCTAATGGCTTCAAGTCTTGCCACATGTGCAAAAGTTTCTTCAAAGTCAACACCTTCTACTTGAGTATATCCTTTGCATACTAACTTGGCCTTATTTCTTGTCACATGACCATGCTCATTGAACTTGTTTTTAAAAATCCATTTGGTTCCAGTAACATTCATGCCCTTAGTTCTTGGGACAAGTTCCCAAGTTTTTTTCTTCTCTATTTGTTGGCAAGGGTTTTGGGTGAGTGATTTGCACAGCATTGCAGTAGCTGTGCAACCTCATGTGGTACTATGCAAGGCTAGATTAGCATGATGGGCGAAAGAATAACCGATTTGAATATTTTATATTTAATTTGACCAAGTTTTGTTGTAATAGGTCATTAGCAGTTATAAGTTAGTTAGAAGTGGATGCTCAATGTAATGGCACAAGCCTATTTATAGATCTAGTTTTGCAAATAGAAAGGAGGTGAGTTACTGACTAAAGTGAGGAGAATCGCATCGAAGGATAATTGAGACATAAGATCTAGAACGATCTGGTTTTGTGAAGAATTCCCTATGTATCTGTGATTGATCTGGGTTTTTCTTGATGTATGTAGTCTCTAGTTTTGGATAAGAATTGTGTAATGTGGTTCCTTTGCGCAATGTTAATATGATATGGTGATTTTAGCACAAATCTTGTCTATTATTGTTACTGCAATCTGATCCATTATGATGCTGCGACCTGTTTTGTTATGATGTTGTTTTGGTATGATGTTGATGTATTATATCGATGCAATATATTTTCTGTTGTATCGATGGGATCTATTTTTCTACTACTGTATGTTGCGCTATGAGTAGATATGTTTCATATACAATGATGTGATATTGTGACAACTGTGTAATGATATAATTGCATAAGTTATAAATACACTCTACGAGTTTAAGAAATAGTGTAAGGCCAACTGCAAGCTCTATGTCTGGCAATTATGGTGTCCTTTTATTGGATCCTCATGTCCTCCATCTCCACTACTGAAAACTTGGTTCAGACATCCCTCCCTTGAATGCCTCGGGCGAGACCTCATTTGCTTCGCAAACATTGCTAGGCAGGGTAAAACCTGCCTAGGATGATGCTCAGAGAGATCGCGCTGGTTGGGCGTCGATAAAGTGGGAACCCATTAAGGGAAATTCAACTCAAAATGGAACTCCTAAAAAAAATTAATAAAATAATAGTTATAATAATAAAATAATATTGATTAATTTTGGAGGAAGAAAAGAAAAAAACTACATTTTTGTTTGTATTTTCGACATATCTCGTGTTTTTACTCAAATTTCGATTGAGAGAGCTCGTTTGATGTGGAATTAAATTCTGCATCCAACGAGTACCCACTCACATACTTTTGATGGACCCCTCTACCTCAAAAACAAGAAATACCTGAAAAAACGTGATGATGAAGATGTCATCAACACATTTTTTTCAAGTATTTCTTGTTTTTGGGGTAGACAGGTCCATCAAAAGTATGCTGAGTTGGTACTCATTGGATGCAGAATTTAATTCTGCATCCAACAAGCTCTCCCAATCAAAATTTGAGTAAACACACGGGGAGATATGTCGAAAATACAAACAAAAAAAGTAGTTTTTTTTTATGATACCTATCCCCAAATTTATATTAAAAAAATGTTTAGGACTTATACGGTATTTCAAATTTAAATCAATTTCATTGGCTAACACATGATGACATGGAATTTGATTTAAAGTTAAAAGGCCGATTTTGAGTTGAAATTTCCTCTAATTCCTGTTGACGAGGATTTTTTGGTGGGTTTCGCCAACAAAAGGTTCCATTGCCAGGACCTGATTTTCTGTTAAGAGGAGGATATGTTTTGGCATCTGACTCAACCAGAGATCGAAGGATGGTTTGATCTAAAATTGTAGGAGTTTGCTGAATTTGAAAATCAGAATCTGAAGTTGTTGATGGGCCACTAGCTGGATAGGTATATCAATGACGGTCCTCATGAATGGTTCTTTTGTGAATTTCTTGTCCTGTTGTAGGAATGGATGGAAAAGGTCACTAAGAAGAAGACAATATTTCAAGGAGGAGAGCTGACATTCTGAATCCCATAGTTGATCTAGGAGTTACAAGAAACCAATAATAAGGAATCGCAGGCAATTGAAGTTTGGTTGGATAGTATCTTACAAGGATACATCACCGAGTTTGCAGGAGACACGAATAAGTCCTTTAGCGAAGTAGGAAGAGAGTTCTTTAGTGGACCTTGAGGAAGGTTCTTGTTATCACTGCAGCTAGCCATTAAGAAACTGGTCTATGAAAAGGTATTCTGAGGATGGATCGAGAGTAGTGTAACTCTGGTGTGCGGAGGATGTAGGCATTGCGACGAAAGGGGGGGGATGCATGAAAAGGTAAGGGGTAGATGGGCATGAATTATGGTGAGAATGTGAAGGTCACTGAGGAAACAAATGTTTGTACAAGGGGAGGAGAAAGGTTTCGAGAGAAGAGGCAAAGGACAGGAGAAGGTTCTTCCATAATCAAATTCCAATACCGTGAAGAAGAACCGCACGGTATGAAGTAACCTTTTTGTGACGACAAGGATGACCAGGCCCAGGTTACGCGCAGAAGGATGACAGGATCGAACCCCAGTAGTAATGTTCCCACACCTTCGTGCACTACTCCACCACAAGGAAACAATACACACTCTATGTCAAATTTCCCAACATGTTAGCAACAGCCTAGTAATAGAGCACCAACAGGAGGAAGAAGGCCCAAAATGGAAGGAGATGAAATGAAGTTACCAATATTCAATGAGAATGGAACTGACGATCTAGAGTAGTACTAGTTCTTATGTGAGGTGATCTGGACTGCCCAACAAACTGTCGATGATGATGTGAATAAAAGTCAGCTGGCCACTACTCTAAGGGGCTGTGAGGACCCTGCAGCAAATAATTAATCAAAATACACGATATAGCAGCAGAACTCAAAATCACTTTTATATTAATCACAAGCTACTTCGAGGGGGAAACCTCCTTTGAGCAAGCTCAATACAAAATAACTTCATGGTGCCTTCCTTGTCCTCAACACACACTTATATACTAAAAATAGGTGCCAATACTATGGGTCAAAACCATGGGCCAATATAAACTATGGATCAAAAAATACTACAGGCGGCTTACAAAGCATATGCGCCCAACAACAATAACACAAACTATGGATCAACAATTACTATGGGACGACTTACAAAACATATGCGTCCAACAACAATATACTAACACGGTAAAGAGAAGGAGTGACATGGGTTCCTAACATCCCCTCCCCCTTAGAAAAATCTTTGTCCTCAAAGATTTAGATGTGTGGAAATTGTCACTGAATCTGAAGGAGTGGTTCCCACGTAGCATCCCCGGGCTGCATTCTGTTCCATTGAATTAAGACCTCTGTGATAGAGCGAGAGCGAAGCTGGCGAGTGTGCTTATTGAGGACAGCCTCCGGCTCCAAAAAGATGGATCCTTCATTATCCAGTTCTGGTAAAATAGTTTGGCCTTTGATGTTGGTGCCAAGAACTTTCTTCAGACAAGAGACATGAAATACTGGATGAATGTGGGAAGAAGGCGGGAGTTCCAATTTATAAGCAACAGACCCAATCTTCTGAAGAATCCTATATGGCCCATAGAACTTTGGAGCGAGATTATGATGCCCTTTGAGTTTTAGTGAGGATTGCTTGTAAGGCTGGAGACGAAGAAAAACCATATCACCGGCTTCAAAAGTGCGCTTAGAACGATGCTGATCAGCTTGTTGCTTCATGCGATTTCTTGCCATGTGAATATTCTCGCGCAAAATGCGAAGAACCTCATCGCGGTTTCAAAGGACTGCGTCAATTGCCTGAACTGGAGAACTGCTGGGGGTGTAAGGAAGAAAAAATGGTGGTGCCTGACCATAAACTGCTTCATATGGAGTCCTTTTAGAGGCAGTGTGGTAAGAGGTATTGTACCACCATTCAGTGAGAGGGAGCCACTTGGCCCACTGATGTTGACTCCATATGTTGTTTCCAAGCATTTATTGATAATTTCAGTCTGACCATCCATTTGTGGGTGATAACCTGAACTCATCTTCAGTTTGGTGCCAGTGTGGTGAAAGAGTTCTGTCCAAAAATGACTGGTGAAAGTTGCATCACGATCCGAGATAATGGAAGAAGGCATTCCATGAAGATGAAAGATCTGGTCCAGGAAAATTTGAGCAACGGAGGAAGCTGTATAGGGATGGTTGAGAGCACAAAAATGACTATATTTGGAGAGGCGATCAACCATAACCAAAATCACAGTCTTCCCTCCAGATTTAGGGATCCCTTCAATGAAATCCATAGAAATATCTGTCCATATCTAGGTAGGTATGGGCAAGGGTTCGAGCAATCCCGGAAGGGGTGTTGTTTCACCCTTATTGCGCTGGAGGGTATCACATTCAGCCACCATCTGTTGAATTGTCCTTTTCATGCCCTGCCAAAAGAAGTTGTGCCGTGCCCGTTCATACGTTTTGAGAAAACCAGAGTGCCCAGCTAATGAAGAAGCATGGAGTTCATAGAAGATAGCTTGTTGAAGAGTTGTGTTCTGGGGAAGCACCAGACGACCCTTGTATCTCAGTGAAGCACCATCCCAAGAGTAATGTGGGACAGTAGAAGGGTTGTTGTCTAAGCATTGGATGATTTGAGATAATGAAGAGTCATTGACATAACCCTGTTGAACCGATTGCAACCAATTTGGAACAGGCATAGAAATAGTGGAAAGAGAACCTTGGTCATCAAATGTGCAAGAAAGGGCATCCACCACAATATTGTCCGTACCCTTCTTATAAGTGATCTCATAGTAATAACCCATGAGTTTGCTAACCCATTTCTGTTGTGCTGGGGAGGATACACACTGTTCTAGGAAATATTTTAGACTCTGGTGATCAGTCTTGATGCAGAAATGATTCTCTAAGAGGTAGGGTTGCCACTTTTGTACTGCATGCAAAATAGCCATCATTTCCTTCTCATATGTAGAGGCAGCTAAATTCTTACCGGAAAGGGCTTTACTGGTGAATGCAATGGGGTGTTCGTCTTGAAGGAGAACAGCACCAAGTCCATTGCTGCAAGCATCACTCTCAATAGTGAAGGCCTTGGAAAAATCGGGCATAGCTAGAACAAGTGTAGTACACATAGCTTGTTTCAGCTTGTCAAATGCACACTCAGTAACATGTGTCCATGTAAAAGCATCCTTTTTCAACAGAGTAGTTAATGGAGCTGCAATATTCCCATAATCCTTCACAAACTTGTGGTAGTAGCCAGTCAACCCCAAAAAACCACGAAGGCTCTTGAGTGTCTTAGGAGGCGGCCAATTGTTCATGGCAGCGATTTTGGCAGGTTCCACACAAACCCCTTGTGCTGAGATAATGTGCCCGAGATACTCAACTTCCTTTTGGCCAAAAACACATTTAGACTTTTTGGCATGGAGATGATGATCAGAGAAAAGTTGCATTACAAGAGCCAGATGCTGGAGATGTTCAGCCCATGTTTTACTGTAGATGAGGATATCATAAAAAATACCATAATGAATTGCCGCAAATAGGGTCAGAATATTTTATTCATAAAGGCCTAGAATATGGAAGGAGCATTAGTGAGACCAAAGGGCATGACCAAAAACTCATAGTGGCCATCATGTGTGCGGAAAGCTGTTTTAGGGATATCATCCTCATGAACCCGAATTTGATTATACCCAGAGCGAAGATCCAACTTGGAGAAAAATTGAGCACCATGAAGCTCATCAAGAAGCTCATCAACAACAGGAATTGGAAACTTATCCTTGATGGTGAGGTGATTAAGTGCTCAGAAGTCAATGCAGAGGCACCATGACCCACCCTTTTTGCGGACAAGAAGAACTGGTGAAGAAAAGGAACTTGTGCTTGGGAGAATAATACCTTGCTTCAGTAAGTCCCTAACGAGGAGTTCAATATCTGTTTTTTTGTCAAAATGGGTAGCGATAGGGCCTGATGTTGGGAGGAATGCTTCCAGGAAGGAGCTGAATATGATGGTCCTCTGGTCGTGAAGGTGGAAGTCCCACTGGTTCAACAAAAGCACCTGTATATCGATCCAGAATTTGTTGGAGATCCAAAGGAGTAGTGGGGGTCGCTGGTGGTTGCATTTGAATGGAATGGAGCTGAGCGATGACACCATGGGAACTCTTCCTAAGGAGTTTTTCCATGCGATGTGAACTGATGATGCTGAGAGACCTGGGTTGTAATCCTTTCAATGTGTGTTTGTGTCCATCAGGGGAGAACTGCATCCAAAGTTCAGCAAAATCCCATAATATGGGTCCAAGTGTGCGCAGCCATTGAGCACCCAAAACCACATCACATCCGCCTAAGGTCAAGGAAAACATGTCATAGCGGAGGTTATAATCTCCCATAGAGATACGCACATTACGACACTTCTCTTTGCAAGGTAAGGTGCCCCCATTGGCAACCATGACTTCAAACTTGGAGCAAGGATGGATAAAACAATCAGCTTGTTTGGCGATCCGAGGGTCAATGAAATTATGAGTGCTGCCAGAATCAATGAGTATTGTAACAGGAAGCTTCTTGAAGTAACCGCGTACCTGCATTGTTTGGGGGGTTGTGACTCCAGCTAAAGCATGGAGGGATATCTTGGGCTGATCATCCTGAAATGGAGGGTCAGTAGGCGGCTCCTGAATGTCAACCGAAGCATCCATTGTATCGAGAGCTTCTTCACCAATTTCAGAGGCAGGTGGAGAATCCACATCCAAGAGATAGAGATTTTGTTGAACACATCGATGTCCCCGATTGAATTTCTCATCACAATTATAACAAAGCCCTTTTTCTCTGCGTGCCTACATCTCTGCTTCAGACAAATGCTTGATTGGAGGTGAGCGAGGAGCTGGCGAAATGGGAGGTCGTTGAGAACCCATATTTTGGAAGGGAACAAAAGAGGATTTGGAGCACTGTTGGGCTGCCAGCTTGTCTTCTGCCAACTTAGCCAACCCCAGGGTTTCCATCATTGTGTTGGGACTGAACATTTTGACCTCAGAGCGAATTGCATCCTTTAGACCACTGATAAAACAACTCCGGTAGAAGTCATCAGGTAATCCTTCAGTGTGATTAGCTAGTTTCTCAAATTCAGTTTGATACTCTTTCACAGTGCCAATTTGGCGAAGTTTAGTGAGAGCTCCTGTGAAGTCATCAAAAGCACTAGGACCAAATCGTTGCAAAAGGAGCTGGCAAAAATCAGGCCATTTTGGCTCTTCATGAGCCTTGATGTACCAATGGTACCATTGAAGAGCTTCCTATTCCAAATGAAAGGAGGCAAGTGGAACTTTGTTGAAATCAAAAGTATTATGAAGACTGAAATATTGTTCTGCCTGATAGATCCATCCAGTCGGATCAGTACCATTGAAGCGAGGAAAATCTAGCTTCGGACCGCGAAAATAGTTGGAAGAAGAGAACCCATTGTCTGATGAA